>JAOPSE010000107.1:6142688-6692390 GCA_029449295.1 Zea luxurians
GAAGGGGGGAAGTGAGGTGGCCGGAGATGGGCGTGAGAGAGGTGGAAATCCCGCGACCTTCGTGTTCGTCCCGCGCCCAGGTCAGGTGCGCTTGCAGTAGGGGGTTACAAGCGTCCACGCGGGAGAGGGAGCGAGCGGCCTCACGCGAGCGCATGTCTCGTCCTCGTCCCCGCGCGGCCGACCCTCTCTAAGAGGGCCCTGGTCCTTCCTTTTATAGGCGTAAGGAGAGGATCCAGGTGTACAAAGGGGGGTGTAGCAGAGTGCTACGTGTCTAGCGGGGGAGAGCTAGCGCCCTAAGTACATGCCGTTGTGGCAGCCGGAGAGATTTTGGCACCCTGCTGGCGTGATGTCGTGGTCGTCGGAGGAGCGCTGGAGCCTGGCGGAGGGACAGCTGTCGGAGCTGTTGAGTCCTTGCTGACATCCTCTTGCTTCCGTAAGGGGGCTGAGAGCCGCCATCGTCACTGAGTATGCGGGGCGCCATCATTGCCTATCTGGTGGAGCGAGCCAGATGGGACGCCGGTCTTGTTCCCGTGGCTCGAGTCAGCTCGGGGTAGGGTGATGATGGCGCCTCCTGTTGATGTGGCCGGTCCGCGCCCTAGGTTGGGCGATGTGGAAGCTCCTCCGAAGCCGAGGTCGAGTCTGTCTTCCGTGGCCGAGGTCGAGTCCGAACCCCTGCGTCGGGCGAGGCGGAGACCGTCGGCTGAGGCCAGGGCGGAGTCCGAGCCCTGGGGTCGGACGAAGCGGAGTTCGTCATCTTCTGAGGCTGAGCCCGAGTCCGAGCCCTGTGTCGGGCGGAGCGGAGTTCGTCGTCTTCTGGGCTGAGCCCGAGTCCGAGCCCTGGGTCGGGCGGAGCGGAGTTCGTCGTCTTCTGGGGCTGAGCCCGAGTCCGAGCCTTGGGTCGGGCGGAGCGGAGTTCGCCGTCTTCCGGGACTTAGCCCGAGTCCGAGCCCTGGGTCGGGTGGAGCGGAGTTCGCCGTCTTCCGGGACTTAGCCCGAGTCCGAGCCCTGGGTCGGGCGGAGCGGAGTTCGCCGTCTTCTGGGACTTAGCCCGAGTCCGAGCCCTGGGTCGGGCGGAGCGGAGTTCGCCGTCTTCCGGGACTTAGCCCGAGTCCGAGCCCTGGGTCGGGCGGAGCGGAGTTCGCCGTCTTCTGGGACTTAGCCCGAGTCCGAGCCCTGGGTCGGGCGGAGCGGTGTTTCCTATGGTGCCTGCGGCCGGGCCTGACTGCCTGTCAGCCTCACTCTGTCAAGTGGCACCGCAGTTGGAGTGGCGCAGGCGGCGCTGTCTTTCTGTCAGGCCGGTTAGTGGAGCGGCGAAGTGACGGCGGTCACTTCGGCTCTGTCGGCTGCAGGGCGCGCGTCAGGATAAAGGCGTCATGCTGCTTTTGCATTAAATGCTCCTGTGATTTGGTCGGTCGGCGCGGCGATTTGGTCAGGGTTGCTTCTTGCTGAAGACAGGGCCTCGGGCGAGCCGGAAATACGTTAGCCGCTGGAGGGGGGCCTCGGGCGAGGCGGAGATCCTCCGGGGTCGGCTGCCCTTGTCCGAGGCTAGGCTCGGGCGGGGCGTGATCGCGTCCTTCGAATGGACCGATCCCTGACTCAATCGCACCCATCAGGCCTTTGCAGCTTTATGCTGATGGGGGTTACCAGCTGAGAATTAGGAGCCTTGAGGGTACCCCTAATTATGGTCCCTGACAGTTACAGAGTAGAAACAAATTCTAGTAATATATAAAATCATTTCCTATCTTCAACCCCGTAAATTTGAGATAAGCTTATATCAGAACATTAGAAAGTGGTGGAATGTCAAATTCCAAACTAAATAGGCTATTTTTTAAGTGAATTCCAATTCCTTTAAAATAAAGGAATCCAAACATCCCGTAAGACTATTCAACAATATATGGTGTCATACTCATATAAGAAATCTGATGTGGCACATGAGTAAAGAGGAAAGAGAATACAGAAGTATATTGATAGGAAAATGAAGGATGAGGAGCTGACGGGCGACGGCGCGAGGCCAGTGTAAAAGTTTGATAAATCATAGATCCACGGTGGAGCTGCTCCACGGTGAATCTAGATAAATCTGGGATTCATATTCAGTTTTTCGACAGTGGAGCTCTACCAAAATAATAGTCTCTACCTCTCCAGAGTTACGTGTACTGTTAGAAGTCCAAAGATACTTACGATTAATTAGCTCGCATCACTCAAGCCGATAGCTTGCAATCCAATGGTTTAGGTTTGGCGGATCATCATGACAATAATGTGGCGAAATATATATATATTTTCTTTACAGCGACGTGGTTTAAGTCATCAAAGATATAGCCCAGCCTTTTACCACTCGATGCATGGGTCGCCACTAGTACACAGAAGCTCTATAGTGGCGGTTCTAAACCTATTTACACTGGCGTTTTTCAGTACCGCCAGTGCTAGGGGCCAGTGGAAATCAGCATTTCCACTGGCGGTTATTTTGGAACCGCCAGTGAAAAGTGCATTTTCACTGGCGGTTTTCTTAAAGAAACCGCCAGTGAAAAGTGCATTTCCACTGGCGGTTTTATAAAGCAAACCGCCAGTGGAAATGCACTTTTCACTGGCGGTTTTCTTTATTTAGCCGCCAGTGGAAGTTTTCCCGCCTTTTTTCAAAATTTCAAACAATACTGAATTATATATATTTATTTACACACACAAACATATATATATATATATATATAGATCTATATTGATATTGAAAGCAACATGAAATTAAATTCTATCATACATTTATATACATCAAAGTATTCTGTTTACAACCATATATGCTTCATGCATTCTATACATCATAAGTTTTCACCTAAGCTCTAATAACTATCTCGGCTAAGAGATAATCTACTAATTTCTGTTAGTATTCTAAACTCTGGCAAAGCTAATGTTCCGGAAGCATCGTGATATTTTCCTTCTGCGGGAATGACCTCTTTCAATATGAATGTGCAGAGGTCCTCGACTATGCTATACAATGCAGCTTCGGTCAAGTTCTCCGGGTTTCCTCGTTGAAATTGCTGTAAAGGAATTTTATAAACATCATCTATTTATACTCAATAATAACACATTTGCATCTTTAATGACATAAATACATACTTGACTATTACTAATAATACCTTGTCAGGGTTCGTGATGTATCGTCCGTTCACTCTCATGAACTCGCACGCATAGAATCCACATAGGACCGATCCTTGTGGTTGCTTGTGGCACTACATAACGGGAGATTGGTTATTTAGTTGCAACATTGTGTATGATATATATTCATAAAATCACATACTTACCGGCCAGTGATGATGGATGTCTAGTGGCACGCGTTGTTTCGACAGGTCGTACTTTCCACCTCTCATCTTATAGAATCTATAAGCCCTGTGATCTCAAATAGAATCACCATGTTATTCTCAAATTTTAATCGATAAAAGTATGCATGCATAGAAAAGGCTTACAGCTCTAAGATGCTGAGGAATTCTGCATATGTCGAAGGGTCGAAGTTCAAGGAGTCGAGCACCAGCACCTTTCCAACCTTAGGATAAATGAGGAAGCATATCCAGTGGTCCCTGTACGAATCAAATTTGTGATGCATGTGTATTGAAATTATTAATTTTATTTATGCAAAATCACACTTACTTAAAGTTGTACGGGGCCATTATGGCTTCCCTATCTTGAAATTGAAGCATTGCATGTCCTATGTAGGTGGCGTATCGAGCTTCAAAATCCTTCTTCATATCCTTTATACGCTTCTCAACTTCTTCGTCCGTCTTTCCCCGTATTTCATCGTTGTCTTTCCCGATTCTAAAAGTGTGGCTTTCCTCGGATATAAGTATTGGGTTGAGATACCCAACCCTTTTACTGGCACTAGCATTGGGCTTGGTACCGTAAAGGATCTCCTGCTGATCATGTTGCATTCTGCAAGTCACACGTGCATGTCAGATATTGAAATTTTATACAGCTCACTAATAATAACACACATATGTGGAAGTATGAGCGACACTTACAATGCAAACATCGTTACAAGTTGCACGTCGAGTCTCTGAAGGTTCATCATTAACCACATGTCCTCGAATGTAACAACAGCCTTTTGGTCCGAACCAATAAAAGCATGGTCTGGTATATGCACACTGATGGTGTCGATGCCAACCGATGATGCCCGCATGTACCAGTCATGCAACCTTTTAACACCAGCCGAGACCTTTCTTAGTTTCTCAAGAGGTAGCAGAGGTCTGCCCGGCACATATTTTTTAGGCACGTTTTTGTAATCTGCCTTAGTTGGCTTCTTTATCTTTGCGGCCATTGCCTCAGCCTTTTTTGCAGACTCCTCGTGCTCGGCCAAATCAACAGTTTGTGACGTGAGGCTCCGTCCAATCCCTTTCAAAAACCGAGCTGTGCCAGCAGTACTAGCTTTACTCTTCTTTTTCTGATACGGGGACACCAATTTTGGTATAGGAAGTTTAAATTTTTTTGATGGCCGTGGATCCTTTGATGGCTGTGGAGAAGGTGGATCCCTTGATGGTGGCATAGACAGTGGGTCACCAAGAGGATGGGGAGGAGAAGGTGGTGGAGCCCTGAATGGTGATGCTTGTGGCGGAGACGGTGGGTCAGAAAAAGGATGAGGAGCAGCATGTGAAGTTTGAGGAGGTGATGATGGATGTACAATAGGAACAACAATTTGAGAAGGCGGAGACGGTTGGGCCTGCGACGCCTGCGATGAATTCGACCAATCAAGCAATTCGACATCCCTTCGAGGCCAAAGGATAAAATTCTTGATAGCTTGTCCAAGTTTCTCGATACCTTCGGGCCCAGGGATGTCTAGCATGTCGTCCTCGGATCCTTGGACGACCGTCGTCACTTCTACTTTGCAATAATCATCTGGAATATCGTTTCCATGGAACTTGCATCCTGGGATCGCAAGGCCTGTGGCTACTTTCTTTGTACGTTTATTGTTAATACCATATCTTATAACCAGTGTGCACGCCACAGGCCTTGTGATGTCATCAACTGGATAACGGACCTTATTTCCCGTTGAAGCAACAGAGCTTGGTAATGTCGTACAATCTGTGGAAGCCGGCGGTTGAGCTGCTGGAATTATTTGTATCTGTGGAGTGGTCATCTGTTGAACAGACATCGCACTCGCCAACTGTTGCATCAATTCTGGAGGAGGATTCGATAGCATTTGAGACATCATGGCTTTGAACTCTTTCTTGGCCTCCTCCTTAAAATAATCCGCCATCTCTTCCTTGTATCGATCACGTTTCTTGTACAGACCTTCCCACTGTGGTCCGAATCCTTCCTTCCATCCTTCCTTAGACGAGATTCCTCGTACACGACCAGGATGCTCAGGGTTACCGAGACCAGCCGTTAGGATGTCTCTTTCCCTTTGTGGCTTAAAAGTTCCTTGGCTCTGCTTAGCTGCCATTGTATATATGTTTTTTGCCGCTTCTTCGACAATGGGATCATCAAAAGATACACCAGTCTCGGTTTCCCTTGGTTTTCTAGCACGGAGCCAATTTGCCGCCCTTTCACCAAGTTGCTCGGACAGCGTCGGCAACCCTGCGGCCTTCTTCTCGGCGTCTTCTTGTGTCCATTTAGGAACCTGACGCTTGTAACCACCTGTGCCTAGGTGGTGGCGGTACTTGTTCTTCTTTGATAGTTCCGAATTTGCCTCACTTAGAGATATGAAATCAGGGCTGCTCCTCTGCTCTAGAAATACTGCCCACTGACCTGCTGAGATTTTATATTTTTTGGTTGGGTCCAGACCTTTCTTTGCAAACTTTGTGTTCATCTCAGACCTCCAGTTTTGGAAATTGATTGCAAGCTGCTTCATCGTGTATTCCTTCACGAGTTCTTCTGAACCCCGAGGCAGAACGAACCTCATTAATAACTTATTCCATATTTGATTCTTGACATCATCTGACACATCTCTCCACTGTCGTATTGTTATGTCAAGATTATCTCTAACTAAAAACCCAAGTGCATTCCGGAACTTAGGTAGTGCCTCTTCTGGAGCTAGGGGCTGACCTTTCGGGCTCACGTCTGAGATTTTGTATGTTTTGTCGGGAAACTTGTTCAGCCCCCTGTCACCTCTTTTTCGATCGCTCTGCTTCCTTTTCCTTGACGTCTCGGTTGTTGTCTTGGTCTGTTCCGGTGCGTCTTGGGTCGGCTCCGGTACGTCTTAGTATCGTGCCACGGCTTCTTCGAGTATCGCACGAAATTCAGACACGACCTCCTATTCATGTAATAAAATGCACAAGAGATCATGCATGTGAAATCAGTAGGGTACACATACGAAGCTAAAGATGCGTACTTTTACCTCAGCTTCTCGTGGATCATAAGTAGGGTCACGTTGCAACTCACGGAGAGCGGCCCTATCTATGCTAGTGGTAGGAAAAGGGTCGCTAGGCGTTTCATATCCTTCACTGCTGGATTGTTCTTGAGCAACACTCTTGTCCATGTGCTCGGGCACTAGTCCTTGGTCCTTGATCGGAGAACTCATTGAGCTATATATATACAAATATATAAGCAATAATTAAATACATATTAACACATATTAACGTAAGCAATAATTAAATTCATATTAACAAATACCCTAAACCCTTAACCCTAACCCTAACCCAAAACCCGAACCCTTAACCCTAACCCTAACTATAACCCTTAACCCTAACCCTAACCCTAACCCTAACTATAACCCTTAACCCTAACCCTAACCCTAACCCTTAACCATAACCCTAACCCTAACCCTAACCCAAAACCCGAACCCTTAACCCTAACCCTAACTATAACCCTTAACCCTAACCCTAACCCTAACTATAACCCTTAACCCTAACCCTAACCCTAACCCTTAACCATAACCCTAACCCTAACCCTAAACCCTAACCATATAGTATCGTATAGTCGTATAGTATCGTGTTACGGATATTATCGAGTTACGTATATTATCGAGTTACGTATTGAGAGGGAGAGAGGGAGAGTCGTATAGGACGGGGAGAGAGGGACAGAGGGAGAGTCGCATAGGACGTATAGAGAGGGAGAGAGGGAGAATCGTATGGATATTATCGAGTTACGTATAGAGAGGGAGAGAGGGAGAGTCGTATAGGACGAGGAGAGGGAGAGAGGGAGAGTCGCATAGGACGTATAGAGAGGGAGAGAGGGAGAGTCGTACGGAAATTATCGAGTTCAGATCGAATTCGGATCGGATTGGATACGTATATTATCGAGTTGTGACGGATAAAATTACAATGTATATATTCAACCCGATGATTTTTATCGAGTTTAGCTCTTGATTTTTATGTATATATTCAACTAGATGAACATATATATATATATATATATATATATATATATATATATATATATATATATATATATATATATATATTAAACACATACATTTGAACACATATGAACACACATATATATATTGAACACATACATTTGAACACATATAAACACACATATATATATTGAACACATACATTTGAACACATATGAACACACATATGAATAAAAATAAGTATTGTATGAATACTCTCATCTCCTCTCCTCTCTCTCCCTCTCCCTCCTCTCTCTATCTCTCTCCCTCTCCCTCTCCCTCTCTCTATCTCTCTCCTCTCCCTCCTCTCTCTCTCTCACCCTCCTCTCCCTCCCTCTATCTCTCTCCTCTCCCTCTATCTCTCTCCCTCTCTCTATCTCTCTCCTCTCCCTCCTCTCTCTCTCTCACCCTCCTCTCCCTCCCTCTATCTCTCTCCCTCTCCCTCCTCTCTCTTCCCTCTCCCTCTCCTTCCTCTCTCTTCCTCCCTCCCGGCGGCGGCAGCGCGTGCCCTCCTCTCTCTTCCCTCTCCCTCTCCCTCCTCTCTCTTCCCTCTCCCTCTCCTTCCTCTCTCTTCCTCCCTCTCGGCGGCGGCACGTGCCCTAGGGTTTACTAAACGCGGCGGCGGCGGCTGCCGGCGCGGTAGACGGCGGCGGTACGGAAGAAGAGGGGAAAGAGAAAGAAACCTGACGGCGGTGCGGGGGCGGGAATGGCGGCGTGGGGACGGGCGCGGGGATGATCGTCGGCGAAACCCTCGGGGTCGAAATCCAGCAGCCTGACGGCGTCTTGAAGTGAACTGGCGCCAGGGGACTTGTAAATTTTTTGGCTCCCGCGCGCCACCCTTTATATAGGCGCCATTTCTACTGGCGGTTGACAACGAGAACCGCCAGTAGAAATGGCTTCCACAGACTGTAGAAGCCATTTCTACTGGTGGTTGACAACGAGAACCGCTAGTAGAAATGGCTTCTACAGTCTGTGGAAGCCATTTCTACTGGCGGTTCTCTATGACAACCACCAGTAGAAATTGTTTTTTATTATTATTTAACATAGTTTTTTATATATTGTTTTACTTCACTTTTTATATATTATATTAAGTATACTTTTATATATAGTTTTTTATATATTGTTTTACTTCACTTTCCATCCTCTCTCTCCTCTCCACTCTCTCTCCCTTCTCCCTCTCCATCCTCTCTCTCCTCTCCACTCTCTCTCCCCTCTCCCTCTCCATCCTCTCTCTCCTCTCCACTCTCTCTCCCCTCTCCCTCTCCATCCTCTCTCTCCATCCCCTCTCTCTCTCCTCTCTCTCCATCCTCTCTCTCTCTCCTCTCTCTCCATCCTCTCTCTCCTCTCCCTCTCCTCTCTCTCCTCTCTCTCTCCCTCTCCTCTCTCTCCATTTACCTCACTCCTCTCTATAAAGTCAATAGAAAGTCATGTAAAATTGTAAATGGTAGCCACGAAAATTGAATGAAGACAATTACATGCTTCGGTTTGTCGCTAACAATAATCAATTACATGACAAGTCCTAACAATAATCAATTACATGACAAGTATATAATCTAGGAAGCTATTGTTCTGCCTTGTCCATCGTGGCATACCCAGGGCAACGAATTGCGTGGGATGCTTCGCTCAACGTTCCTTATCTTGGTTGGATGGTCTATGAAAAGAGAAATGTCGTTGAACTGGTTAAAATCCTCTAAATCAGATACACCATCAACTCCTATAGCTTGTTGTTTTCCAGGAAAAACTACATGCTTCGGTTTGTCGGTGCTTTTCTTCTCATTGTTAGAAATGATCTGTTCAGCATAGAAGACCTGTGCAGCACGATTAGCAAGGATCCATGGGTCATCTTTGTAACCTACATTACTTAGATCAAGAACTCTGACCCCATAGTTGTCTACCGTGACATGTTTGTCTTCAACCCATTGACATCGGAAAACCGAGATCTGAAATGTACCATAGTCTAGTTCCCATATGTCCTCAATAAAGCCAAAATATGTAATAATCTCAACAGTTTCATCATCTATGGCCTCGCATCGAACACCACTGTTTTGTGACATGCTCTTTTTGTCCTTGGACTTGGTACAAAATGTGAATCCACTAATGTCATAGGTTTGCCATGTTGTGACCTGGCGTGATGGTCCAGATGCCAAGCCCTTGATGGTTTGTTCTTCTATTGTTTCTCCACGTGGAATGTCCTTCACCATTAGCCATGTGTTGAACCGCTGCTTATGTTGCTTCATTACCCAATCATCCGTATGCCCAGGATTTTGCTCGTGAAGCTCATTGATGTGTTGTTGGATAAATGGCTCCATTATCGTTAGCTGATGTAGGATGCTCTGATGTGCCTCAAGTACTACATCGTAATCCGGTGGGATGAAAGATTTCCGTCCCATCCTCCCACTTCCATACAGTCTACCCTCGTGTCGTGACGGAGGCAGACCTATTGCAACCTGGTCTTTTAGGATACTATTGCAGAATGGACCTCCGGACTCAATGGCCTCTTCGGTACAGTACCCCTCTATCATGGATGCCTCAGGACGAGCACGGGTTGATACATAGCCATTCAGTATTGACATGAAACGCTCATACGTCCACATTTCATGCAAGTACATAGGACCCAATGCCTCTATTTGTGGCACCAAGTGCACCACAAGGTGCACCATAATATCAAAGAACGATGGAGGGAAACACATCTCAAACTGTGATATTGTCTCCACTGCGAATTCCTGAAGAGATGCCAACTCATCACGGCCAATTACCTTTTGTGAAATCCTGTTGAAAAAGTAGCACAACCGTGTGATTGCCATCTTTAAAAACAAAGGATTTATAGCCCTGATGGCAATAGGTAGGAATGTAGTCAGCATGACATGGCAATCATGTGAGTTGTAGTTGGTGATTGTCAGGTCTTTCATTGACACAATACTCCGTATGCTAGAGCAGAATCCGGATGGGACTTTCAAATTCTTGAGCCAAACACACATCGCATGTTTCTCATCTACATTGAGATTGTAGCTTGCTGCTGGGAGATGGTACTTCCCATTTTCTTGAAGAACGGGATGTAGTTCCTTTTTTATGCCTAAATCTACCAAGTCCATGCGTGAATTGAGCCCTTCTTTTGTTTTGCCCTTTATGTCTAGCAAGGTGCCCATTATGCTTTCAAACACGTTCTTCTGAACGTGCATACCATCGATTGCATGCCGCACATCTAACTCTTTCCAGTAAGGCAAGTACTCAAAGAAAATAGACTTCTTCTTGAATATAGCCCCCGAAGCTGGTTTGGCATCCTTCCTTGTTTTTCCGTCTTTTGTCTTCTTCCCGAAAACAAACTTGATATTCCTGACTATTTCAAAAACTCTATGACCTCTATTGTTACCCGATGGAGCAGTAGAATATAGTTCACCATTATTGTCGAAGTACTTATCCATCTTTCGCATGCGGTACCTGTGTCCTTCCAATAAAAAGCGTCTGTGCCTCATGTAAACTATCTTCCTAGATGCAGCAAGGGATACGTAAGCAGTTCCATCAATGCATACTGTGCAACCAACCTTTCCCTTAAACTGGCCTGATAATGTGAAGAGAGCAGGGTAATCGTTGATCGTAACAAAAAGAATTGCTCTCAGCGTGAATGAACCTTTACGATACTCATCGAACATTTGAACACCCGTTTCCCACAATATTTTCATATCCTCCATTAAGGGCTCCAAAAATACATCCATGTCAACTCCAGGTTGTGTAGGTCCAGAAATAAGGATGGTTAGCAAAATGTACTTCCGTTTCTGCATCAACCATGGAGGAAGGTTGTATATGGTGAGGATCACCGGCCATGTGCTATGCTTGCTGCTCCTCTCAGCAAATGGGTTCATTCCATCAGTACTCAGTGCGAACCTAACATTTCTCGGTTCATCCGCAAAGTCTCGGTGGTTGTCATTGAAATCTTGCCACTGCTTCCCATCGGCTGGATGTCGAAGCTTCCCATCGTTTTTGTGCTCATCAGAAGCATGCCAGCTCATAAGTCTGGCATCCTCAGGATTAGCGAACAAACACCTCAATCGATCGACGACGGGGAGGTACCACATCACCAAAGCAGGAATCTTTTTGAGCGCATAATAGTCTACTTCTTTTTCTTTGCTCGTGGATTTTGAAGTCTTTTTTTGGGCTTTCTTTCGCTTCTTCCCTTTAGACACGGATGCAACACACTCTTCCTCTCGATAGTCTTTATTCGTCTTGTACCTACTTGCACCGCACTTTGGGCAGCTCTCCAAGTCTTTATAATCATCACCTCGATAAAGGATACAGTGATTTCTACACGCGTGGATCTTCTCCACACCCATAGTGAGCGGACTGATTAGTTTCTTTGCATAGTACGTGTTAGCAGGCACATTGTTCTCCTTTGGAAGCATGTCTGCGATAATACTCAAGAACGCATCGAAGCCAGCATCAGACACACCATATTTAGCTTTTAACATCAACAGCTTTAGCACAGACCGAAGCGTCGTGAACTCTTTGGTACAACCCTTAGACTCGTCGTACAAAGGCTCTTCTGCTGCCTTCTTCAGGGACTCCATACCTTTCATTAAGAACATCGATTGATCTGTATGACGACGCAACATTGCCTCTAGCAACTCTGCATCTTCCTCATCCATAACACTTGGCAGAACATGAGGTCTATCATGTTCATTTCCTCCAGCGTAACCATGATCAGTAACATTTTGCACTACATGTTCGCTCTGTGGAAGAGGTTGGTGTGTCTCGTGAACGAACTGAAATCTGTCGTCGATGTTCTCAGGGTTTCCAGTCGTATAAGGTGAAGAGCTACCCTCTCCATGCTTTGTCCAAATTGTGTAATCCTTCATAAATCCTCGGCATACCAGATGAGATATGATTTGTTCTGTGTCATTAAATACAGCAGCATTTTTGCAGTCCATGCATGGACAATATATGTGTTTTGTCTTTGTTCTCCAAGCATGGTTCGTAGCGACATCAATAAACCTATGGACCTCGGATATGTATGATGGATCTAGCCTTGATAAGTTATACATCCAGGATGTCCTCTCCATCACCACCTGTAAAAAAGTAACATAAACACACAAGAACCAACCTTTCTTAGCAACCTTCTTCCAAAAAATAAAGATAAACCCCCCCCTTGTATTTTGTGAAATCTGGCCCTCTAATGGAAGTTGGGCTGCGAGCTATAGTTCTTGTCGGGAAGGATGAAGGGGTGAAACCCTATATCCAAAATGTGGCTAAATTTAAGGAAAATGAACAAAAATTGGCAAGAGGAACATAAAACCAAACTTTCCTAGCCATACTCTTCTCTCTAACACATGGTGAAGGCCTAGTTCCAAAATTGAGCAAAGATGAACAATAATTGGCAATTAAAACATAATTAAACCAACCTTTCATAGCAACTAATAAAAACAATCTTAATTACCAAACCTATCTTCTTCTCTCTCCACACAACACATGAACCATTCATTAAACAACTTAATATGTCATGGATAAACTGATTTGAGAACTAAACATGAAAAAGGAGAGAGGATAGACAAAATCTAACCATATTAAACAACTTTATTTGAGGGAATAGAGCAAAAATGTGGCTAAAATGTGGCTAAAATTGAGAGAGGATACACTCTCTCTCAAATGGTGAAACCCTAGATCCAAAATGTGGCTAAAATTGAGCAAAAATGAATAAAAATTGACATTAGCAACATAAACCAACCTTTCTTAGCAATCTTCTTCCAAAAAATGAAGATCAAAACCTCTCCCCATGTATTTTGTGAATTCTGGACCTCCAAAATCGCCTCCAATGGAAGTTGGCTGCGAGCATACAGTTCACTGTCGGGGGAAGAAGAGGGGTATTTATAACAGACAGTTCACTGGCGGTTGGCTTTAAAAAACCGCCAGTGAAAATTGATTTCCACTGGCGGTTATCTTAACACAACCGCCAGTGAAAATAGGATGTTTCCACTGGCGGTTAAGTTAAGATAACCGCCAGTGGAAATCAATTTTCACTGGCGGTTGGTGTTACACAACCGCCAGTGGAAACATCCTATTTCCACTGGCGGTTGTGTTAAGATAACCGCCAGTGGAAATAGGTTTCCACTGGCGGTTTTTAAAGCCGGGCCCACCTGTTTCTTTCACTGACGTTTGATAACGGAAACCGCCAGTGAAAAGTTGAACGTGCCGCAGACTTTGAGCTCTTTTCTACTAGTGCGCTAATCAGGACAAGCCAATCGATGATCCCCTGTGGTCAACCTAACAAAGTTGAAATACTCAGCGCAGATGCCAATCTTGTCATCTCAGAGTGCCACTGAACCCCATGCATAATTTGGTCCACTCACGGTGTCCATAGGACGACACGGACGTATAAGTATCGCAAACACTATTACTGCCGTTCCATTGAACAGTGGGAACTTTGCCCTCATGCAAAACTTATCTAACACGCTTCCGTTCGTTGGGGCAGAGATTTGAGTACCCAACAGATGTTTTCTTCCTGACACCAAATTTGGCCGAAATAAGTTCACCGGTCTAAATCGTTATTTCACCTCAAACAAGAAAGCCTCATTCACTGATTGATCCGGCACTATCGGAATCCAACTCTTTGGCGCTTTGCCGAGTGCTTTTTATCGGGCACTCGGCAAAATCCTACTCTCGGTAACGACTACGTTTACCGAGCGCAGGACACTCGGCACAAAGAATGTTTTACTGAGTGCCAAACTCTCGACGAACCTAGACGCTCGGCAAAGGGTTGTTAGCAACCGTCTATAGCTGACGACCGTTACGTTTACCGAGCGCCAGACCTTGGCACTCGGCAAAGTAGCTTCTTTGCTGAGTGTCGCAGGACCCGATACTCGGCAAATAGTGATTTGCCGAGTGTCATCCTTGGACACTCGGCAGAGTATATTTTTTTTTTCTTTTCCCAATAAAACTTTTTGTGGTATGTTTCTACACTATGTAGACTTAAATGTTCTATTTTGGCACAATTATAAAAGTGTTTGCTATAACTATTAGATTTAGTTCGTTTAATTGAATTTCTTCGGATAATTCAGATTTGAACCTCAAGTCACTCGAAAAATGGAAAACTGTGAATGCAAAAATGATATTCATGTTAGGTAACACAAGTTACGACTGATTTTAGGAGCAGACCGGAATTTTCGAGCACCATGCTCACTAGACATGAACGTGAACTTGCCATTAAGTGGTTTAAAAATTGTATAAAATACAAACAAAGTCAGAAAATCATGAAAATTGTCTAAATGTTATGATATCATATGTAGATGATGTGATAAAAATTTGAGAATATTTCGAGAAAGTTGTGACATACTATGTGTAGAAACCTATCTGCAGGTCTACATTGAAACTCTATGATTTCATGTGTAGGCCACTTAGGTTCTGGCGTATCAAGTTCGAGGAATGTCACCTGCGAGGTCTCACGAGTCTCCCTCAGCGTCCCATATTTCGAGACAGGCGCCGCTGATTCGGCCGGATGGAGAGAGGCATGTAACTTTATGTTCTCGCTGCTTGTTCATATTATGTGTTCAAATTCATAATATAAACTAATATTTTTTATTTATCATTTGGATAGGTCTTGAAAGGTTGTGGAGAATGCTGGGGTCACGGTCGCAACTCCAATTGCATCCTCGACCTGCTGTGCAGGGAACACTTCATTGGACCGGTTGAGTATGCCGGAGTGATGGGCCCAGCCTACACCTTCGACCACTACACCATTGCCCCTGATGCAGTAGACTGGGACGACAGGGAATTTAACAAGGCGGAGTGGGTGAAGCAAGAGCTGTGGGTAAGTCTTACTGTAATGTAAAATATGTCATATTCGTTGCACATTCTTGAAATAATGTATGGATACATCGTCTTTGTATGCAGGATTTTTTAAGATGCAAGGCTGAATACGAGGCTAGGGAGGATGTGGTGGCCACCACGAGCTGTTAGAAGCTCGTCGTGGACATACACTATGAGGCACGAATCGAGGCCATTGTCAGCTAGCACGGCTCCGTCCTTGGGGAGAAGGTGACCAAGCAGGAAGCCAGAATCATGTCGTTGACCAGGGACCAGTACTTGCTGGTAAATACAACACTTTAATATCCGTGACAAAATTTTACCTTAATTTTATCTTGTGATATGCAGTGTCGGGGACCATAATTAGGGGTACCCTCAAGACGCCTAATTCTCAGCTGGTAACCCCCATCAGCATAAAGCTGCAAAGGCCTGATGGGTTTGATTAAGTCAGGGATCAGTCCATACGAAGCGACTTGATCACGCCACGCCCGAGCTTAGCCTCGGGTGAGGGCAGCCGACCCTAAGATGACTCCGTCTCGCCTGAGGTCTCCTCTTTCACGGCAGACGCATCACCGGCTCGCCCGAGGCCCCGCCTTCGATAAGAAGTAACCCTGACTAAATCACCGCGCCTACCGACCAAATCCCTGGGGCCTTCAACGCAAAAGGTAAGACTGACGGGTAGCCAGACTTGGTCAAAATCGCCAGAGGAAACTCCGCCTCGCCCGACCCAGGGCTCGGACTCGGGCTAAGGCCCCGGAAGACGGCGAACTCCGCTCCGCCCAGGGCTCGGACTCGGGCTAAGGCCCCGGAAGACGGCGAACTCCGCTCCGCCCGACCGAGGGCTCGGACTCGGGCTAAGGCCCCGGAAGACGGCGAACTCCGCTCCGCCCGACCCAGGGCTCGGACTCGGGCTAAGGCCCCGGAAGACGGCGAACTCCGCTCCGCCCGACCCAGGGCTCGGACTCGGGCTAAGGCCCCGGAAGACGGCGAACTCCGCTCCGCCCGACCCAGGGCTCGGACTCGGGCTAAGGCCCCGGAAGACGGCGAACTCCGCTCCGCCCGACCCAGGGCTCGGACTCGGGCTAAGGCCCCGAAACACGGCGACCTCCGCCTCGCCCGACCCAGGGCTCGGACTCCGCCTCAGCCTCTGTCGAACGATCTCCGCCTCGCCCGACCCCGGGCTCGGACTCTGCCTCTGTCTTGCAGGATGGACTCGACCTCGGCTTCGGAGGAGCCTCCACGACGCCCGACTTAGGACACGAGACCGCCACGTCAACAGGGAGCGTCATCATCACCCTGCCCTGAGCCGACTTGGGTCGCAGGGAACAAGACCGGCGTCCCATCTGGCCAGCTCCGCCAGATAGGCAATGATGACGCCTCACTAGACCGTGACGACGGCGACTCTCAGCTCCCTTACGAAAGCAGGAAGACGTCAGCAAGGGCACAGCTGTTCCAACAGCTGTCACTCCGTCAAGCTTCACTGCTTCTCCAACAGCCACGACGACACACCAACAGGGTGCCAAGATCTCTCCGGCTGCCACCTTGGCATGTACTTAGGGCGCTAGCTCTCCCTCGCTAGACACGTAGCACCTTGCTACACCCCCATTTTGTACACCTGGATCCTCTCCTTACGACTATAAAAGGAAGGACCAGGGCCTTCTTAGAGAAGGTTGGCCTCGCGGGGACGAAGGGCAGGGACAGGCGCTCTCTTGGGGCCGCCCGCTCCCCTCACCTCGCGCGGACGCTTGTAACCCCCTACTGCAAGCGCACCCGACCTGGGCGCGGGACGAACACGAAGGCCGCGGGAATTTCTCCGACTCCCCCACGACCCGGCTCCGGCCGCCGACCTCTCTCTCTCTCTGTTCCCCCCTTCGCGCTCGCCCACGCGCTCGACCCATCTGGGCTGGGGCACGCGGCACTCTCACTCGTCGGCTCGGGGACCCCCCGGTCTCGGAACGCCGACAGTTGGCGCGCCAGGTAGGGGCACGCTGCGTGTGACGAGTACATTCCCGTCAAGCTCCAGATGGGCAGTCTTCAACGACCTCTTCAACCCGGGACGGTGCTCCGTTTCGGGAACCTCGAGTTCATGTCTCTCGACGGCAACTACGACATGATACTCCTTCCACCGCCGCGCGACAGCGACAATGGTGGCGGACAGCCCGCTCGCCGGCGGCGGAATCGACGACGTCTTTCCCGCGTGGGGGAAGGACAACCCTCGAGCTCGTCCCATCCTCTCCCTCGCCATCGGAGGAGGAGGAGGCGGGACAACCAAGGCCGAGCGGGAGGCCGCGCTCCAACGGCTGTCGAGCAAATCGACATCCCCGGCGCCCCAACGGAGGACACGCCAAGCGTCGCCCTCGCGTTCGAGGCAAAGGCGAGCGCCATCCCCCCGCAGCACGTCGACTCCGAGCAGGCGGACGACGCCGGCGCGCTCACGAAGGGCCTGCGGGACGTCGCCCTCGTACCCGAGACGACGGCGCGATCAGCCCCCGACGTGACTTCGTCGCTCCTCGTCGACAAAAAGGTACCGACTGCTCCCCATCTTTCGTCATTTCGACTCGGCCTCAGCCCGCCTGGCGACCTCGCTTTGGCGGGCGCTCACATTGAGGCGAGTGCAACCTCTCTGGGGTTTCTTGTGCGGTCGCCTTGGGACCGATTGACGGGTGTCTCGACCTACGGACCCTCTGGGTCCGAGGAAGATGACGACCCCAGCATCTGCTGGGATTTCTCCGGATCTGGCAACCCTAGTGCCATGTGGGACTTCATGACCGCATGTGACTACTGCCTCTCCGACTGTTCCGACGGCAGCCGCAGCCTTGGCAACGAGGACTACGGCCCGAGTCGCGAATGTTTCCACATCGAGCTAGGGGATCCCTCCGGAGGCGGCTGTCTCGGCATGCCGGAGGACGGTGATCCCCCTAGGCCAGCGCCTCGCGCCGACATCCCGCGGGAGCTAGCTGTGGTCCCCGTTCCGGCGGGGGGTCACAACCCACAGCTCGAGCAAGTCCGCGGGGCGCAGGCCAAGCTCGATGAGGGAGCAGGAGCGCTCGAGGCAATCCGCCAGAACATCGGGCAGGTATGGGCGAGCCAGCCCCCGGCCGGAGAGATACGTCACCTGCCCCAAGGCCTCCGGCACTGCATCGCTAACGATGCCAGGGACAGACCGCCACCCGCATCCGGCGGAACCGGTCAGGACCTGGCCGCTGCAGCGATGCTCCTCCGCGCGATGCCGAAGTCATCAACCACCGAGGGTCGGCGAATCCAGGGAGAACTCAAGCATCTCCTGGAAGGCGCCGCGGCCCGGCGGGCCGAGAGCTCTGCCTCTCGCAGGCAGGGATACCCCTCGGAACCTCGTGCCGCGACTTCCCGACTCGTGCGGGAAGCCTCGGTCTACACCGGGCGCACGCGCAACACCGCGCCTGCGGCCCCGGGCTACCTCGGCAACGAGCACCCTCATCGCGACCGTCGGGCGCGCCTCGACGAAAGGGTGCGCCGAGGCTATCACCCCAGGCGTGGGGGACGCTACGACAGTGGGGAGGATCGAAGTCCTTCGCCCGAACCACCCGGTCCGCAGGTCTTCAGCCGAGCCATTCGGCGGGCGCCGTTTCCGCCCCGATTCCGACCCCCGACTACTATCACAAAGTACTCGGGGGAAACGAGGCCGGAATTGTGGCTTGCGGACTACCGCCTGGCCTGTCAACTGGGTGGGACGGACGACGATAACCTCATCATCCGCAACCTCCCCCTGTTCCTCTCCGACACCGCTCGCGCTTGGTTGGAGCACCTGCCTCCGGGGCAGATCTCCAACTGGGAGGATTTGGTCCAGGCCTTCGCCGGCAATTTCCAGGGCACCTACGTGCGCCCCGGGAATTCCTGGGACCTCCGAAGCTGCCGACAGCAGCCCGGAGAATCTCTTCGGGACTACATCCGGCGGTTTTCGAAGCAGCGCACCGAGCTGCCCAACATCACCGACTCCGATGTCATCGGCGCGTTCCTCGCCGGCACCACCTGCCGCGACCTGGTGAGCAAGTTGGGTCGCAAGACCCCCACCAGGGCGAGCTAGCTGATGGACATCGCCACCAAGTTCGCCTCCGGAAAGGAGGCGGTCGAGGCCATCTTCCGAAAGGACAAGCAGCCCCAGGGCCGCCCGTCGGAAGATGCTCCCGAGACGTCTGCTCCGCGCGGCGCCAAGAGGAAAGGCGGGAGGAAGTCGCAAGCGAAACGCGACGCTCCCGACGCAGACCTTGTCGCCGCCACCGAGCATAAGAACCCTCGGAAGCCCCCCGGAGGCGCCAACCTCTTCGACAAGGCGCTCAAGGAGACGTGCCCCTACCATCAGGGGCCCGTCAAACATACCCTCGAGGAGTGCGTCATGCTTCGGCGCCACTTCCACAGGGCCGGGCCACCCGCAGAGGGTGGCAGGGCTCACGATGACGGCAAGAAGGAAGATCGCCAAGCAGGAGAGTTCCCAGAGGTCCGCGATTGCTTCATGATCTACGGAGGGCATGCGGCGAACGCCTCGGCTCGGCATCGTAAGCAAGAGCGTCGGGAGGTCTGCTCGGCGAAGGTGGCGGCGCCAGTCTACCTAGACTGGTCCGACAAGCCCATCACCTTCGACCAGGACGACCACCCTGACCACGTGCCGAGCCCGGGGAAGTACCCGCTCGTCGTCGACCCCGTCATCGGCGACGTCAGGCTCACCAAGGTCTTGATGGATGGGGGCAGCTGCCTCAACATCATCTACGCCGAGACCCTCAGGCTCCTGCGCGTCGATCTGTCGTCTGTCCGAGCAGGCGCTGCGCCCTTCCACGGGATCATTCCCGGGAAGCGCGTCCAGCCCCTCGGACGGCTCGACCTTCCTGTCTGCTTCGGAACACCCTCCAACTTCCGAGGGGAGACTTTGACGTTTGAAGTGGTCGGGTTCCGAGGGACCTACCACGCGGTGTTGGGAAGGCCATGCTACGCGAAGTTCATGGCCATCCCCAACTACACCTACCTGAAGCTCAAGATGCCGGGCCCCAACGGGGTCATCACCGTCGGCCCCACGTACAAACACGCATTCGAATGCGATGTGGAGTGCGTGGAGTACGCCGAGGCCCTCGCCGAGTCCGAGGCCCTCATTGCCGACCTGGAAAGCCTCTCCCGAGAGGTGCCGGACGTGAAGCGACATGCCGGCAACTTCGAGCCAGCGGAGACGGTTAAGGCCGTCCCTCTCGACCCCAGTGGCGACACCTCCAAGCATATCCGGATCGGTTCCGGGCTCGACCCCAAATAGGAAGCAGTGCTCGTCGACTTTCTCCGCGCGAATGCCGACGTCTTTGCGTGGAGTCCCTCGGACATGCCCGGCATACCGAGGGATGTCGCCGAGCACTCGCTAGATATTCGGGCCGGAGCCCGACCGGTCAGACAGCCTCTGCGCCGATTCGACGAGGAAAGGCGCAGGGTGATAGGCGAGGAGGTCCACAAGCTGATGGCTGCAGGGTTTATCAAAGAGGTATTCCACCCTGAGTGGCTTGCCAACCCTGTACTTGTGAGGAAGAAAGGGGGGAAATGGCGGATGTGTGTAGACTACACTGGTCTCAACAAAGCCTGTCCGAAGGTCCCCTACCCTCTACCTCGCATCGATCAAATTGTGGACTCCACTGCAGGGTGCGAAACCCTATCTTTCCTCGATGCCTACTCGGGGTATCATCAAATCAAGATGAAAGAGTCCGACCAGCTCGCGACTTCTTTCATCACGCCCTTCGGCATGTACTGCTATGTCACAATGCCGTTCGGTTTGAGGAACGCGGGTGCGACGTACCAGCGGTGCATGAACCATGTGTTCGGCGAACACATTGGTCGCACGGTCGAGGCCTACGTCGATGACATCGTAGTCAAGACGAGGAAAGCCTCCGACCTCCTCTCTGACCTCGGACTGACATTCCGGTGTCTCAAGGCGAAGGGCGTCAAGCTCAATCCCGAGAAATGCGTCTTCGGGGTGCCCCGAGGCATGCTCTTGGGATTCATCGTCTCCGAGCGGGGCATCGAAGCCAACCCGGAGAAGATCGCAGCAATCATAAACATGGGGCCCATCAAGGACTTGAAAGGCGTACAGAGGGTCATGGGATGCCTCGCGGCCCTGAGCCGCTTCATTTCGCGCCTCGGCGAAAGAGGCCTGCCCCTGTACCGCCTCTTAAGGAAGACCAAGCGCTTCACTTGGACTCCCGAGGCCGAGGAAGCCCTCGGGAACCTGAAGGCGCTCCTCACCCAGGCGCCCATCCTGGTACCCCCAGCTGATGGAGAAACCCTCCTGGTCTACGTCGCCGCAACCACTCAGGTGGTCAGCGCCGCGATCGTGGTCGAAAGGCGGGAAGAGGGGCATGCTTTGCCCATTCAGAGGCCAGTTTACTTCGTCAGCGAAGTGCTGTCCGAGACCAAGATCCGCTACCCGCAAGTCCAGAAGCTGCTGTATGCAGTGATCCTGACGAGGCGAAAGCTGCGACATTACTTCGAGTCCCATCCGGTGACTGTGGTGTCATCCTTCCCCCTGGGGGAGATCATCCAATGCCGGGAAGCCT
Organism: Zea luxurians; assembly: GCA_029449295.1. NCBI lineage: Eukaryota > Viridiplantae > Streptophyta > Magnoliopsida > Poales > Poaceae > Zea > Zea luxurians. The sequence goes on from JAOPSE010000107.1 coordinate 6,164,352, forward strand.
CAGGACGGATCGCGAAGTGGGCGGTGGAAATCATGGGCGAGGCAATCTCGTTCGCCCCCCGGAAGGCCATCAAGTCCCAGGTACTGGCGGACTTCGTAGCCGAATGGGTCGACACCCAGTTGCCAACGACTCCGATCCAACCAGAGCTCTGGACCATGTTTTTCGACGGGTCGCTGATGAAGACGGGAGCTGGCGCGGGCCTGCTCTTCGTCTCGCCCCTCGGAAAGCACCTGCGCTACGTACTCCGCCTCCATTTCCCGGCGTCCAACAATGTGGCTGAGTACGAGGCTCTGATCAACGGATTGCGAATCGCCATCGAGCTAGGGGTCCGACGCCTCGATGCTCGCGGCGACTCGCAGCTCGTCATCGACCAAGTCATGAAGAACTCCCTCTGCCGCGATCCGAAGATGGAGGCCTACTGTGAGGAGGTTCGACGCCTGGAAGACAGGTTCTACGGGCTCGAGCTCAACCACATCGCCCGGCGCTACAACGAGACTGCGGACGAGTTGGCGAAGATAGCCTCGGGGCGAACGACGGTTCCCCCGAACGTCTTCTCCCGGGATCTGCACCAACCCTCCGTCAAGATAGGCGACGCGCCCGAGGCACCCTCGGCCTCGTCCGAGGTGACCTCGGCCCAGCCCGAGGAACCCTCGGAGCCCGAGGGCGAAGCGCTGCGCGTCGAGGAGGAGCAGAACGGGGTCGTGCCAAGTCAAGATTGGCAAACCCCGTACCTGCAATATCTCCGCCAAGGGGAACTGCCCCTCGACCGAGCCGAGGCTCGGCGGGTAGCGCGACGCGCGAAGTCGTTCGTCCTGCTGGGCGATGAGAAGGAGCTCTACCACCGCAGCCCCTCGGGCATCCTGCAGCGATGCATTTCCGCCGCCGAGGGTCAGGAACTCCTGCAGGAAATACACTCGGGGGCTTGCGGTCATCATGCAGCACCTCGAACCCTCGTCGGGAACGCTTTCCGCCAAGGCTTCTACTGGCCAACGGCGGTGGCTGACGCCACTAGAATTGTCCGCGCCTGCGAAGGGTGCCAATTCTACGCGAAGCAAACCCACCTACCCGCTCAGGCTCTGCAAACGATACCCATCACCTGGCCCTTCGCTGTGTGGGGTCTGGACCTCGTCGGCCCTCTGCAGAAGGCGCCCGGGGGCTACACGCACCTGCTGGTCGCCATCGACAAGTTCTCCAAGTGGGTCGAGGTCCGACCCCTGAACAGCATCAGGTCCGAGCAGGCGGTGGCGTTCTTCACCAACATCATCCATCGCTTTGGGGTCCCGAACTCCATCATCACCGACAATGGCACCCAGTTCACCGGCAAAAAATTCTTGGATTTTTGCGAGGACCACAACATCCGGGTGGACTGGGCCGCCGTAGCTCACCCCATGTCGAATGGGCAAGTGGAACGTGCCAACAGCATGATTCTACAGGGGCTCAAGCCTCGGATCTACAACGGTCTCAACAAGTTCGGGACGCGGTGGATGAAGGAACTCCCCTCGGTGGTCTGGAGCCTGAGGACGACGCCGAGCCGAGCCACGGGTTTCACGCCTTTCTTCCTGGTCTACGGGGCCGAGGCCATCCTGCCCACAGACCTGGAATACGGCTCCCCGAGGACGAGGGCCTACAACGAAGAAAGCAACCAAGCTAACCAAGAAGACTCGCTGGACCAGCTGGACGAGGCTCGGGACAGGGCCTTACTACACTCGGCGCGGTATCAGCAGTCCCTGCGACGCTACCACGCCCGAGGGGTCCGACCCCGAGATCTCCAAGTAGGCGATCTGGTGCTTCGGCTGCGGCAAGACGCCCGAGGGAGGCACAAGCTCACGCCCCCCTGGGAGGGGCCGTTCATCATCGCCAAAGTCTTGAAGCCCGGAACGTACAAGCTGGCCAACAGTCAAGGCGAGGTCTACGGCAACGCTTGGAACATCCAACAGCTACGTCGCTTCTACCCTTAAGATGTTTTCCAAGTTGTTCATATACCCCGCACCCACGCAAAGTTTAGTCAACAAGGAAGGGTCGGCCTCGCCTCGGCAAAGCCCGACCCTCCCTCGGGGGCTAAAAGGGGGGAAACCCCCTCTGCGTCAAAATTTTCCTCGAACAAAAAATCTCTTTCACCAGAACATCTTTCGTGCTTTTTGACTACTTCGAAAAGTGGGTCCTGGAAACGACGGGGTACACGTAAGCAGTCAAGGCTGACCGAGCCGAGGGACTCCTACGCCTCCGGGATACGGATACCTCACTCATCACCTTCTGCGATAAGTAACTCGCGCTCGGATAAAGTGACTCCGCGGATCGAACGAGTCTTTACGTACGGAAGTTCTTCTGTCGAAGCGATTCTTCGAGCCTTCTCGACTGAGTCGGTGACAGGGCCTCATGGACGGGTGAAAGCGCGCGTAAGCGGCGAGGCCGACCGAGCCGGGGGACTCCCACGCCTCCGGGATACGGATACCTCACTCATCACCTCCCGCGAGAAGCAACTCTTGCCCGCACTAACATCCCTGCTACCGACGGAAAGTCCAGATACTTGAAAACAAGAGGAAAAGAGACGCAGCTTTACAACATAGCAAGGGTGTGAGTTCTGGCCTCGATGGCCGCGCAAAGCCCGCGCTACAAAACGATTTGACCCTGCAGGCTCGGATCTTGACGCTGGAAGAGGGCGATGACACCCTCCGCATCGACAGCACCTTTGGCAAGGCCCGACCTAGCCTCGGACGGCGACGCGGTCCGAAGGCCTCTGCTCCGAAGGACGACGTCATCACCACGCTCGAGCAATCTCCGCCAGGGACTTCTCCGAGAACCCGGCCCGAGCGGACGGCTCGGCCGGCAACCTCCGGGGCTTCGGCCGACCGCCTTCCGAGGGCGCCAGCTCGGTCCGAAGCTTCGGCTGATCAGCCCCGACGTTGATCCAGCCAACGAGCGACCTGGCCTGGCTCCGGCTAACCAGGTTTCGTTTTTGAGCCAGCTCCGCCTCTGTTCATGCTGATATCGCTACCCCTGGCCTCGGCTCATCGAAGAGCGGCCGAGGGGTCTCTTTAACTAAGCTAGAGGAGCCTCGGATAACAGGTCCGACCGAGCCGAGGGACTCCTACGCCTCCGGGATACGGATACCTCACTCGTCACCTTGACACGGGGCGACTCACGCTTGGTGAAGCGGTTCAGGCAAACAACAGGCGAGTCTTAGCGCTCGAGAATGAGGAAAAAACACGGCTCCGTGCCGTAAGTTACATACATGTTCAGGCCCCGAAAGCCGAAATGAACAAAAAACCCGGCAACCGAAGTGCCATTTCAAACGGAACTCCGGTTCCCCCTCCGCAGGTACGAACAACCCCACTCGGCAGGGGTGGGCCTGCGGGGCGGCGGAAAAACTCTCGCACCCCCCGAGGACGAGAGCCAGCCATTCAGGCCGGGAGACGGAGACCCGGGGCTACTGACGGAGATGGCAATCTCATCGGTAGAGAAGCCACTTCCGTCCGCTGACGCCTCGGGACCCGCCACTTCCGGCATGGCTGGAGGAAGTCTCCGTAGAGCGGGAGGATGCCATCCTCCCCCAGACGCACGGGGAAGAAAAGGGCAACCGGCCCACACGGAGACGGCCCCCTGACTCGCCTCATCCTCCCTCTTGGCCTGGTGATGAAAATCCTTGAGGCTGAGGGAGGGGCAGAGGCCGCAGCCCGGCTCGCTTTCCCCCACCATCAAGATGGAGGTCACCATCTTGGGTGACCGCCGGTGGAGGGGTGCAGCCGGGCTGCATGATGAAAATCCTTGAAGCCAAACGATGGCTGAAAGGTACCAACTCCCACGGAGTTGCGTTCCTCCGGCGATAGTGCGAAAAGACGGCGGATACCCCCCATCCGGGGGCTTGGAAGGTGGAAAGACACGACGCATAAGGGAGGAAGAAGACATGGTTGCCTTCCGAAAGGGGCCGCCCTCCTTTTAAAGGCAACTCCCCCTGCTTGCGCCCTCAACCGTCACGGGCTGAGTCTTCTCTAACACGCCTCCAAAGTCCTCCCCTGCGGCGCGGGGGCTGGGGCCCGCCTGTCATACAGACCGGCTCCAAGCAGAAGAAGCCGAACCGCCGCGCACGACGCGCGCAACCACCCAACGGTTTCAAGTAACCCTCCACTTTTGCCCAGACCAACGGGCAAAAGGGGCAAACGGCCATGCAGGCGGCATGCAACCGCGCCAAGTGGACGCGCCTCTCCGACTCCTGACAGGCCAGCGCGACGGCTCAAGCCCACGCGTCGCGCAACCAGCGCGCCGGGTGCTGCATGCGAACCGCCGTGCCACTCGCTCCACCACTGCACCTCCTCGATTGCGGAACCGATACCGCGATTCGAGGCGACCCAGCCCGCGATCCGGCGGCGCCAGCCTGGCGCGGCGGTCAAACGCGGTCAAAAATGGGCCGGCAGTAATGACGGTGGCAGGCGCGCGAGAGCAGCGGTCACGCCATCAGCCGAGCTCACGTCCCATCCGGAGACAGCAAGAGAGCCCCCTCTCACGGCGTGAAGACGACGCACCCGTGACCCGTACCTCGAACGGCTCGCGCACGCGCAACGGCAACCTCGCCAACTACTCACCCCGGCGCATTAACTCCGCGACTCGACGGACAGCGCTACGGGCGGGAGCGGCAGGTAACGTTTCGCCTTCGCCAAAACGACCACACCGAAAAAGGTACGACACGACGTTCAATTTCGAATCCTTTTTCCCTTTCCCTTCTTTCTCTATCTCTTGCAACAGGGACCGAGAAGGGGGATAACCCCAAAGGGATCCTTCCCCGTGAAGGAACTAGGCCCCGAGCCTCCCTACTGATCAGGGGTTCGAAGGCTGGCCCCCCGAGGGGTTCGACAGCCGCCTCAGATCGCGTGGGCCCGACACCCACTACTGGTCAGGGGTTCGAAGGTCGGCCTCCCGAAAGGTTCCATGACCGCCTCAGGCTACTAGGGCTCCGCGCCCATTACTGATCAGGGGTTCGAAGGCTGGCCTGTCGAAGGGTTCACAGTCGCCTCAGACACCGAGCGAGGGATGACCAGGGGTACGTTCGATACATAACCAAGGCTCGGGCTGCGCTCCCGAGGTACCCTAGGACATTTCCGAGACCAGCGGGAACGACTCTGTAACGGAATCCCATCGGAGGGAGGCAACGAGCCCTCGGACCCCGTCGCTAGGGGACCGGGTCCGGCAGATCACCCGCAGGTACTTTTGGGCGTGCCTCCGGGCCCCTAGCCGACCCCCAACGAACGGGGCACGGACGTCCACTCGGATTACCCGATCGCAGCTCACCGGAGACACCATGTTCGGCGCCCATCGAGGGTAGCATGGTGCACTCCCCCCCTCCTCCTTGCGGAAAGGCGACGTAGGGGCGTATATAAAAAGTCGAGTCTGTCCCTGATCGTCCTCTCGCTCCGTGCGAAGGCTCGGGGGCTGCTCTCGCAAACCCGGCTCCGGCCGAACCGTTGACAGCGTCAACATACCAGCCCGAGAACTTGGGGCCCGACAGTGCACCTGGGCTACGCCCTGCTCGCATGAGGGAACCGCCAGACCAGCCGAGGCATTACGCAAGGCATTAAGACCTCGAAGGAGTGAAACCACTCCTCCGAGGCCTCGGGGGCTACACCCGGCGGGTGCGCTCGCGCGCACCCACCGGAACAAAGCACCACCGAAAGGCTGGTCCCCTTGCAAAAAAGTGCGACGCAAGCCTCCAAGCGAGTGTTAACACTCCCTTCGAGGCTCGGGGGCTACTGTCGGGGACCATAATTAGGGGTACCCTCAAGACGCCTAATTCTCAGCTGGTAACCCCCATCAGCATAAAGCTGCAAAGGCCTGATGGGTTTGATTAAGTCAGGGATCAGTCCATACGAAGCGACTTGATCACGCCACGCCCGAGCTTAGCCTCGGGCGAGGGCAGCCGACCCTAAGATGACTTCGTCTCGCCTGAGGTCTCCTCTTTCACGGCAGACGCATCACCGGCTCGCCCGAGGCCCCGCCTTCGATAAGAAGTAACCCTGACTAAATCACCGCGCCTACCGACCAAATCCCTGGGGCCTTCAACGCAAAAGGTAAGACTGACGGGTAGCCAGACTTGGTCAAAATCGCCAGAGGAAACTCCGCCTCGCCCGACCCAGGGCTCGGACTCGGGCTAAGGCCCCGGAAGACGGCGAACTCCGCTCCGCCCAGGGCTCGGACTCGGGCTAAGGCCCCGGAAGACGGCGAACTCCGCTCCGCCCGACCCAGGGCTCGGACTCGGGCTAAGGCCCCGGAAGACGGCGAACTCCGCTCCGCCCGACCCAGGGCTCGGACTCGGGCTAAGGCCCCGGAAGACGGCGAACTCCGCTCCGCCCGACCCAGGGCTCGGACTCGGGCTAAGGCCCCGGAAGACGGCGAACTCCGCTCCGCCCGACCCAGGGCTCGGACTCGGGCTAAGGCCCCGGAAGACGGCGAACTCCGCTCCGCCCGACCCAGGGCTCGGACTCGGGCTAAGGCCCCGAAAGACGGCGACCTCCGCCTCGCCCGACCCAGGGCTCGGACTCCGCCTCAGCCTCTGTCGAACGATCTCCGCCTCGCCCGACCCCGGGCTCGGACTCTGCCTCTGTCTTGCAGGACGGACTCGACCTCGGCTTCGGAGGAGCCTCCACGACGCCCGACTTAGGACACGAGACCGCCACGTCAACAGGGAGCGTCATCATCACCCTGCCCTGAGCCGACTTGGGTCGCAGGGAACAAGACCGGCGTCCCATCTGGCCAGCTCCGCCAGATAGGCAATGATGACGCCTCACTAGACCGTGACGACGGCGACTCTCAGCTCCCTTACGAAAGCAGGAAGACGTCAGCAAGGGCACAGCTGTTCCAACAGCTGTCACTCCGTCAAGCTTCACTGCTTCTCCAACAGCCACGACGACACACCAACAGGGTGCCAAGATCTCTCCGGCTGCCACCTTGGCATGTACTTAGGGCGCTAGCTCTCCCTCGCTAGACACGTAGCACCTTGCTACACCCCCATTTTGTACACCTGGATCCTCTCCTTACGACTATAAAAGGAAGGACCAGGGCCTTCTTAGAGAAGGTTGGCCTCGCGGGGACGAAGGGCAGGGACAGGCGCTCTCTTGGGGCCGCCCGCTCCCCTCACCTCGCGCGGACGCTTGTAACCCCCTACTGCAAGCGCACCCGACCTGGGCGCGGGACGAACACGAAGGCCGCGGGAATTTCTCCGACTCCCCCACGACCCGGCTCCGGCCGCCGACCTCTCTCTCTCTCTCTGTTCCCCCCTTCGCGCTCGCCCACGCGCTCGACCCATCTGGGCTGGGGCACGCGACACTCTCACTCGTCGGCTCGGGGACCCCCCGGTCTCGGAACGCCGACATGCAGTTTACTTGTTTTACTTTGTATATGATTCCTTATTAGTGCACCGCACATTCTCAATGCTGGGAGCAGATGGTGGATAGGTGATGCTCGCCTGAGTGGGACGAGGCGCACAACGTTAGCCGAGAATAATGTCTAATGATGCAAGGTCCCTCCCACCACCAAGGAAGCCGCAACCTAGGCAAATATGCAGAAGCATGGGTACACCCTCTTTTTTATTTAGGTATATAACATTGGATTAGATATTATTTCTAACTATCTCGTTGGTTTTCTTGCAGTCGGCGTCACATGGTGGCCAGCCTTGCTCCATCTTCTCGGCTTATGCTATGGCCCACAAGGGCAAGGGGACGTTCGATGTCACCTACAACCCAGATGATGGGCCCAAGGCGTATAGCAATCCCGCCTTCTACAGATGCCTTCATGAGTACACCGCCATGACACAGGAGGTCCATGGGCCAGATTACGATCCGAGGACTGAGAACATCGACGGAGATGTTCTCATGAGAGTTAGAGGAGGCAAGAGACATGAGCGGTACTGGATTGCCGACGGGGCAATCAGTTCGTCGTCCACTCCCACTTTGTCTACTGGCGCACAGATTACATGCAGACCGTTCGTGACTTACACAGAGAGCTTCGCTTCTCCTCTACAGGCGCACGGAGTGTCCGCATGTAAGCGGTAGACCGTCCCCAATGGCATAGAAGGCTTCAAGAAAACCAAGATCTTGCCTCCCGGGAGGGATCCCGTTGAGGAAGAGAGATCTTGGGGTTGCTTTGGCGTTGACAGGCCACCCAAAGCTCCACTGGATGACATAGAGTCGAAAAGAGGCGAAGATTGGAGTCCGTAAAAACTACAACTAGGGCTAAAAGTACTCCTAAGGCTATTGCATAAGGTAAATGAGATAAATTGATATTTTGGTTTGATTGTTGGGTGATTCAATTGGTGGTATCACTGTATATATCTTTATATATATAGGGAGTCTGTAAAAACTACAACTAGAGCTAAAACTACTCCTAAGGCTAATGCATAAGGTAAACTACTCCTAAGAAGAACCCAATAAAATACTACAATATGTTAAGATAACTTAGCAAGGTATAAAGACTCCAACCTGAATTAATCTAATCATGGATCATCTAGGCTATCATGTTAGACCATCCGGGGTCTGGACCATTCGAAACATATGGCCAGACTATCCAACCGGGTGTCAGATTTAATACTCAACAACTATTTAATAACTATATAATTTATGTAGTCTCCTCACATCTTTTGGTACTAAATTTGGCTATATATAATTTCTTTCATATTCTTTAAATCTGATTTTTCTATATTTTAATCTTCTATTCCTTCAAAACACGCAAGATAGGTACAATAGGACCATCGTCAGTACATGACGTGATGTAGCATTTTCAATCAAAGGATCAACTAGAAAGCCACAAACTTGACACAGAAGTCCTTCATGACATTTCTTGAACACACCATATGAATCGGTGTTCGGTGACAACAAGATCACACTGCTTGCAGCAATTGTAAACAAAACAGCGCGCGCGCTCTCTCTCTACTGCTAACCATCAACATCATAACTAACAAGTTGCACACAGGAGCAGCGTCAAAAGGAGAAGATCATGATGAGCACCTTGATGGCCATCAAGCGGTTAGATAACACGCATCAATATACGAACGAGTAATCATAGAAGTGTCTCGTTCTCTGTCGATCTTTTAGTGGGTGTTTAGCATGGCTCTAGAGAAAAAAAATCTAAGGAAAGCTGGTTAGAGGCAGTCAAACATCTAAACTTCAGAGTTATAAACTCTATCGCTAGCGAAATCTAACTCTTTGTCAAGTGACAAGTGATTTCGGGTACTCGGCAAATCACCTCTTTGCCGAGTGTATAAAAAAACAGTCGACAACGCTTCTTTGCCAAGTGTTTTTTTCGATACTCGACAAAGAGCTTATTTGCAGAGTATTTTTTTTCAAAACTAAGCAAAAAGCTTTGTCTGAGACACTCAACAAAGAAGACGAGTTCGACTGTATATAGAGTTTTGGGAGATGTAGAGAGGATGTTTAAGACTGCTCCAACTCTACAAAATTTGGTGAAGTTAGTGTAGCAGGTCATTAAGTGTTCCCTAAAATTATAGAGCTGGAGTTATGAATCTTCAGAAGACATTTATATAAGTTATTTTGTATATTATTTAAATTTAAAATATTTTATAAAACTATTTATTTTTATATTATAAACTAGAGCTCTGCACTGGAGCTAGAACTTGGGGCAGTCCTAAACAATATAAGTTTTTGGAGTACCTTCTTTACTGCTTTGAAATTCAAAAAAACTCTAGAGCCGCTTCATCCTTAAGTTTTAAAGGAGAGCTGCTCTTAGATAGAGCGGAGCCATGTCAACAATACCAAAATCCGGCTCTTTATCAAGGAAGTGGTTTGCCAAATATTTTTTCGGTCAATCAGTAAAAAAGTTTCTTGTCGAGTGCCAAACAAAAAACACTTGACTTTTTTACACTAGGCAAAGAGCTTCTTCACCGATACTATGCGAAAACAGATTTCAAAACACATTTTAAGAAGTAAATTAATTCAAATTAAGAAGTTATATAACTCGTCAAAATGTACAATTTTTGTTTTGCTCATTCCTTCGTATAACAAAATAAAAGTAAATTTGTTTACAAACCTTATATCTCTCTTGTAGTTTATGAAACTGCAAGAAAGATGCATAAGATTTGTGTACAATGCTAGCACTACACGACAGTTGATCTTTAACGACCCTTATTAGGTATCAACTGTTGGTTGCTAAAGGTTAGGGACCGACGGTCAGTCGCTAAATCCTTTTGTAGCAACGATCGGTTGGTCACTAAAAGTCTAGAAATTTAACAACTTATGGTTGGTCGCTATAGATGTCGTCGGGGACTAGCGGTGGGTCGCTATAGAGCAAGGATCACTATCAAATCTTATAGCCTGAACGTACCTGTAGATGTTAGTGACTAAAAATTAATTAAAACAAGTAAACATTGATCGCTAAATTGTAGTAAAGAAAAAAAGAATTGTAGAAAAGAAAAAAAATTATGGAAAAGAAAATGAATTGTAAAAAAAGATTTTTAAGGTATTATACTTTACCCGCGGGTCCCCGTGGATATCCGAAAATAGGCAAATAGCTAATTGCGGCCCACCTGGTAGGTAAATAGCCCAACCCACATTAATCTAACCCTAGGCCACCCGGCCACACCCAGGCCCCCACCCACCACTTCGCCAGGCCGCCACCCACCCCCCACTCGGCCACTCCCCCAGGCGGCCAAGCATGGCACCGCCCATGCCCTAGCTCCTAGACCCCTATCCGCAGGTCGCAGCAGCCGCCAACACCCAGATCCCAGACCACGCCGCCACCACGCCACCGGAGTCTGGTGGCCAGCCAAATGGAGAGGTCGGTGTCGTGCGCGGAGAGGGACAACACGTTCGGCGGCGAGGCGGCGGTGGACGTCGAGAGCTACAACGCCTCCTACGCGAGGCCCCAGCCGCGGCCGCCGACGTCCAGGGTGTAGCGCGCCAGGAGCGTGAGCGCGTGGATGCGCCCGGCGCTGCCGCCCGTGCAGCGGACTAGGAGCACCAAGAGCGGCGCCGCCGCGGCCTGCCCCACCCCGGGGCTCAACCTGCGCTCGTACAGCGCCTCCTACGCGGCCTCCTACGGGCCCAGCCTTGTCGGCGACGGCGGGGAGCTGAAGCGCTCCGGCAGCGTCACCAACTGGACCTCCGCCAACCGCCGCTCCATCAATCTGAGGGGGTACACACCGTCCTTCGCCGCGTTGGACGACACCGTTCCGTGGTCCCGACGCCCAGGAAGCTGCAAGCGGTGGTGGACGACGCCGAGCTGCAGTGGAAGAAGCGCCTGGTCGTGTACAAGACCTACGACGTCGAGGGGAAGGTCCGGGAGTCGGTGCGTCGTGGCGTGAACTGGATCAAGGGCAAGTGCTCTAGCGTGGTGTACTGGTGGTGATCGCTAGCTCCATCGTCGGCCCAGCCCACACCTCACCACCGGTCGATCTCTCCGCCGTTCCGGTCCATCAGAGTGGTATACTGGTACTACTACCTATGATTTGAGCTTTTCTTGGTGCACGCCTACTATGAACAAATTAATAGTGTTTGGAAGACACGTACATGAGGACCAATGGGATTATTGATGGATACTTGTCGACATTTCGAACCCGGGGGGTCCCTGGACCGACGAATAAATTGTCGCCGCGTGCCCCAGCCCAGATGGGTCGACGCGAGATGGAGCGCGAAGGGGGGAAAAGCCGGAGGGAGACAGGCGTAAAAAGGGAATCCCACGGCCTTCGTGTTTGTCCCACGCCCAGGTCGGGTGCGCTTGCAGTAGGGGGTTACAAGCGTCCACGCGGGAGGGAGCGAGAGGCTTACGCGAGCGCCGTCCCATCCTTCCCCGCGCGGCCAACCTTCTGTAAGAGGGCCCTGGACCTTCCTTTTATAGGCGTAAGGAGAGGATTCAGGTGTACAATGGGGGGTGTAGCAGTGTGCTAACGTGTCTAGCAGAGAAGAGCTAGTGCCCTGAGTACATGCCATCGTGGCAGCCGGAGAGGTTTTGGCACACGGTTCGTCTGGTGTCGGGGCCGTCGGAGGAGCGCTGGAGCCTGGCGGAAGGACAGCTGTCGGGGCTGTCGAGTCCTTGCTGACGTCTCCTTGCTTCCGTAAGGGGGCTGAGAGCCGCCGTCGTCATAGAGCATGCGAGGCGCCATCATTACTTGTTTATCGGGGCGAGCCAGATGGGACGCCGGTCTTGTTCCCCGTAGCCTGAGTTAGCTTGGGGTAGGGTAATGATGGCGCCTCCTGTGACGTGGTCGGTCCGAGCCCTGGGTTGGGCGAGGTGGAGGCTCTTCCGAGGTCGAGGTCGAGTCTGTCTTCCGAGGCCGAGGTCGAGTCCGAGACCCTGGGTCGGGCGAGGCGGAGACCGTCAGCTGAGGCCAGGGCTGAGTCTGAGCCCTGGGGTCGGGCGATGCGGAATTCGTCGTCTTCCGGGGCTGAGCCCGAGTCCGAGCCCTGGGGTCGGGCGAAGCGGAGTTCGTCGTCTTCCGGGGCTGAGCTCGAGTCCGAGCCCTGGGGTCGTGCGAAGCGGAGTTCGTCGTCTTCCGGGGCTGAGCCCGAGTCCGAGCCCTGGGGTCGGGCGATGCGGAGTTCGTCGTCTTCCGGGGCTGAGCCCGAGTCCGAGCCCTGGGGTCGGGCGATGTGGAGTTCTTCGTCTTCCGGGGCTGAGCCCGAGTCCGAGCCCTGGGGTCGGGCGATGCGGAGTTCGTCGTCTTCCGGGGCTGAGCTCGAGTCCGAGCCCTGGGGTCGGGCGAAGCGGAGTTCGTCGTCTTCTGGGGCTGAGCCCGAGTCCGAACCCTTCGGGCGATGCGGAGTTTCCTATGGCGCCTGAGGCCGGACTTGGCTGCTGTCAGCCTCACTCTATCGAGTGGCACAGCAGTCGGAGCGGCGCAGGCGGCACTGTCCTCTTGTCAGGCCGGTCAGTGGAGCGGCGAAGTGACTGCGGTCACTTCGGCTCTGTCGACTGAAGGGCGCGCGTCAGGATAAGGTGTCAGGCCACCTTTGCATTAAATGCTCCTGTGATACGGTCGGTCGGCGTGGCGACTTGGCCAAGGTTGCTTCTTGGCGAAGACTGGGCCTCGGGCGAGACGAAGGTGTGTCCGTTGCTTGAGGGGGTCCTCGGGCGAGACATGAATCCTCCGGGGTCGGTTGCCCTTGCCCGAGGTTGGGCTCGGGCGAGGCGAGATCGTGTCCCTTGAGTGGACCGAGCCTTGACTTAATTGTACCCATCAGGCCTTTGCAGCTTTGTGCTGATGGGGGTTACCAGCTGAGATTAGGAGTCTTGAGGGTACCCCTAATTATGGTCCCCGACAGTAGCCCCCGAGCCTCAAAGGGAGTGTTAATACTCGCTTGGAGGCTTTTGTCGCACTTTTTTGCAAGGGGACCGGCCTTTCTCGGTTGCGTTTTGTTCCGGTGGGTGTGCGCGAGCGCACCCGCCGGGTGTAGCCCCTGAGGCCTTGGAGGAGTGGTTTGACTCCTTCGAGGTCTTAATGCGTTTCGCGATGCTTCGGTCGGTCTGGTTGTTCCCTCATGCGAGCTGGCCGTAGCCCGGGTGCACGGTTGGGTCCCAAGTTCTCGGGCTGGTATGTTGACGCTGTCAACGGTTTGGCCGGAGCCGGGTTTGCGAGAGCAGCCCCCGAGCCTCCGCACAGAGCGAGAGGACGGTCAAGGACAGACTCGACTTTTTTACATACGCCCCTAAACTAGTTAGTCCAATTATTTGTGCTGGGCAATTCAACCACCAAAATTATTTAGGAACTAGGTGTAAGCCTAATTCCCTTTCAATCTCCCCCTTTTTGGTGATTGATGCCAACACAAACCAAAGCAAATATAGAAGTGCATAATTGAACTAGTTTGCATAATGTAAATGCAAAGGTTGCTTGGATTTGAGCCAATATGAATACTTACAAGATATGCATGGATTGTTTCTTTCTTATATAACATTTTGGACCACGCTTGCACCACATGTTTTGTTTTTGCAAACTCTTTTGTAAATCTTTTTCAAGGTTCTTTTGCAAATAGTCAAAGGTAAATGAATAAGATTTTGCAAAGCTTTTTCAAGATTTGAAATTTTCTCCCCCTGTTTCAAATGCTTCTCCTTTGACTAAACAAAACTCCCCCTAAATGAGATCCTCCTCTTAGTGTTCAAGAGGGTTTTGATATACTAATTTCTCCCCCCTTTTGAACACAATAGGATACCAATTTGATAATATACTTGGAAACACAAAGTTTTTGAAATTGGTGGTGGTGCGGTCCTTTTGCTTTGGGCTCATACTTTCTCCCCCTTTGGCATGAATCGCCAAAAACGGAATCATTAGAGCCCTTTACCTAACTACTTTCTCCCCTTTGGCAAATAAAACATATAGATGAAGATTATACCAAAGACGGAGTCCTTTTGCTTTTGCTTTCTCCCCCAATGATGAGGAGTAGCTTGGAGTGACGGCGAGGTATGAGTTACGGAGTGGAAGCCTTTGTCTTCGCCGAAGACTCCAATTCCCTTTCAATAAATATACCTATGACTTGGTTTGAAATAGACTTGAAAACACATTAGTCATAGCATATATAAAAGAGACATGATCAAAAGTATATTTATGAGTCATGTGTGCAAATTAGCAAAAGAAATTTCTAGAATCAAGAATATTCAACTCATGCCTAAGTTTGGTAAAAGTTTGTTCATCAAGAGGCTTGGTAAAGATATCGGCTAATTGATCTTTAGTATTAATATAAGCAATCTCGATATCCCCCTTTTGTTGGTGATCCCTAAGAAAGTGATACCAAATAGCTATGTGTTTAGTGCGACTATGCTCGACGGGATTGTCGGCCATTTTGATTGCACTCTCATTATCACATAGCAAAGGCACTTTGGTTAGTTTGTAACCATAGTCCCGCAGGGTTTGCCTCATCCAAAGCAATTGCGCGCAACAATGGCCTGCGGCAATATACTCGGCTTCGGCGGTGGAAAGAGCGACCGAATTTTGCTTCTTTGAAGCCCAAGACACCAAGGATCTTCCCAAGAACTGGCAAGTCCCCGATGTGCTCTTCCTATTAATTTTGCACCCCGCCCAATCGGCATCCGAATAACCAATTAGATCAAAAGTGGATCCCCGAGGATACCAAAGCCCAAACTTAGGAGTATAAGCTAAATATCTCAAGATTCGTTTTACGGCCGTAAGGTGTGACTCCTTAGGGTCGGATTGGAATCTTGCACACATGCAAAAGGAAAGCATAATATCCGGTCGAGATGCACATAAATAAAGCAATGAACCTATCATCGACCGATATACCTTTTGATCCACGGACTTACCTCCCGTGTCGAGGTCGAGATGCCCATTAGTTACCATGGGTGTCTGGATGGGCTTGGCATCCTTCATCCCAAACTTGTTTAGAATGTCTTGAGTGTACTTCGTTTGACTAATGAAGGTGCCCTCTTGGAGTTGCTTTACTTGAAATCCTAAGAAATACTTCAACTCCCCCATCATCGACATCTCGAATTTCTATGTCATGATCCTACTAAATTCCTCACATGTAGATTCGTTAGTAGACCCAAATATGATATCATCAACATAAATTTGGCATACGAACAAATCTTGAGCAAGAGTCTTAGTAAAGAGTGTAGGATCAGCCTTGCCGACTTTGAAACCATTATCAATAAGGAAATCTCTAAGGCATTCATACCATGCTCTTGGGGCTTGCTTGAGCCCATAAAGCGCCTTAGAGAGCTTATAAACATGGTTAGGATACTCACTGTCTTCAAAGCCGGGAGGTTGCTCAACATAGACCTCTTCCTTGATTGGTCCATTGAGGAAGGCACTTTTCACGTCCATTTGATAGAGCTTAAAGCCATGGTAAGTAGCATAGGCTAATAATATGCGAATTGACTCAAGCCTAGCTACGGGTGCATAGGTTTCACCGAAATCCAAACCTTCGACTTGTGAATACCCTTTGGCCACGAGTCGAGCTTTGTTCCTTGTCACCACACCATGCTCATCTTGCTTGTTGCGGAAAACCCACTTGGTTCCTACAACATTTTGATTAGGACGTGGAACTAAATGCCATACCTCATTCCTAGTGAAGTTGTTGAGCTCCTCTTGCATCGCCACTACCCACTCCGGATCTTGAAGTGCTTCCTCTACCTTGTGTGGCTCAATAGAGGAAACAAACGAATAATGTTCACAGAAATGAGCAACACGAGATCTAGTAGTTACCCCCTTATGAATGTCGCCGAGGATAGTGTCGACGGGGTGATCTCGTTGAATTGCTTGGTGGACTCTTGGGTGTGGCGGCCTTTGTTCTTCATCCTCCTTATTTTGATCATTTGCATCTCTCCCTTGATCATTGTCGTCTTCTTGAGGTGGCTCATTTGCTTGATCTTCTCCTTCATCAATTTGAGCCTCATCCTCATTTTGAGTTGGTGGAGATGCTTGCGTGGAGGAGGATGGTTGATCTTGTGACTTGGAGGCTCTTCGGATTCCTTAGGACACACATCCCAAATGGACATGTTCCTTAGCGCGATGCACGGAGCCTCTTCAATACCTATCTCATCAAGATCAACTTGCTCTTCTTGAGAGCCATTAGTCTCATCAAACACAACGTCACAAGAAACTTCAACTTGTCCAGTGGACTTGTTAAAGACTCTATATGCCCTTGTGTTTGAATCATATCCTAGTAAAAAGCCTTCTACAGTTTTAGGAGCAAATTTAGATTTTCTACCTCTTTTAACAAGAATAAAGCATTTGCTACCAAAGACTCTAAAATATGAAATGTTGGGCTTTTTACCGGTTAGGAGTTCATATGATGTCTTCTTGAGGATTCGGTGTAGATATAACCGGTTGATGGCGTAGCAAGCGGTGTTAACCGCCTCGGCCCAAAACCGATCCGAAGTCTTGTACTCATCAAGCATGGTTCTTGCCATGTCCAGTAGAGTTCGATTCTTCCTCTCCACTACACCATTTTGTTGTGGAGTGTAGGGAGAAGAGAACTCATGCTTGATGCCCTCCTCCTCAAGGAAGCCTTCAATTTGAGAGTTCTTGAACTCCGTTCCGTTGTCGCTTCTAATTTTCTTGATCCTTAAGCCGAACTCATTTTGAGCCCGTCTCAAGAATCCCTTTAAGGTCTCTTGGGTTTGAGATTTTTCCTGAAAAAAGAATACCCAAGTGAAGCGAGAATAATCATCCACAATTACAAGGCAATACTTACTACCGCCGATGCTTAGGTAAGCGATCGGGCCGAATAAGTCCATGTGCAGGAGCTCCAGTGGTCTGTCGGTAGTCATGATATTTTTTTGTGGATGATGAGCACCAACTTGCTTTCCTGCCTGACATGTGCTACAAACCCTGTCTTTCTCAAAATGAACATTTGTTAGTCCTAAAATGTGCTCTCCCTTTAGAAGCTTATGAAGATTCTTCATCCCAACATGGGCTAGTCGGCGATGCCATAGCCAACCCATATTAGTCTTAGCGATTAAGCAAGTGTCGAGTTCAGCTCTATCAAAATCTACTAAGTATAGCTGACCCTCTAACACTCCCTTAAAAGCTATTGAATCATCACTTCTTCTAAAGACAGTGACACCTATATCAGTGAATAGACAATTGTAGCCCATTTTGCATAATTGAGAAACGGAAAGCAAATTGTAGTCTAGTGAATCTACAAGAAAAACATTGGAAATAGAATGGTCAGGTGATATAGCAATTTTACCAAGACCTTTGACCAAACCTTGATTTCCATCCCCGAATGTGATAGCTCGTTGGGGATCTTGGTTTTTCTCGTAGGAGGAGAACATCTTTTTCTCCCCTGTCATGTGGTTTGTGCACCCGCTGTCGAGTATCCAACTTGAGCCCCCGGATGCATAAACCTACAAAACAAGTTTAGTTCTTGACTTTAGGTACCCAAATGGTTTTGGGTCCTTTGGCATTAGACACAAGAACTTTGGGTACCCAAACACAAGTCTTGGAGCCCTTGTGCTTGCCCCCAACATATTTGGCAACTACTTTGCCGGATTTGTTAGTCAACACATAAGATGCATCAAAAGTTTTAAATGAAATGCTGTGATCATTTGATGCACTAGGAGTTTTCCTTTTAGGCAACTTAGCATGGGTTGGTTGCCTAGAGCTAGATGTCTCACCCTTATACATGAAAGCATGGTTAGGGCCAGAGTGAGACTTCCTAGAGTGAATTCTCCTAATTTTGCTCTCGGGATAACCGGCAGGGTACAAAATGTAACCCTCGTTATCCTGAGGCATGGGAGCTTTGCCCTTTACAAAATTAGATAATCTTTTAGGAGGGGCACTAAGTTTGACATTGTCTCCCCTTTGGAATCCAATGCCATCCTTGATGCCAGGGCGTCTCCCATTATAGAGCATACTTCTAGCAAATTAAAATTTTTCATTTTCTAAGTTATGCTCGGCAATCTTAGCATTAAGTTGAGCTATGTGATCATTTTGTTTCTTAATTAAAGCTAGGTGATCATGGATAGCATCAACATTAATATCTCTACATCTAGTACAAATGGAAGTATGCTCAATAGTAGATGTGGATGGTTTGCAAGAATTAAGTTCAACAATCTTAGCACGCAAAATTTCATTCTTATCTCTAAGATTGGAAATTGTAACATTGCAAACATCAAAATCTTTAGCCTTAGTGAAAGGGAAATGTGCCCTTGGGCCATTTCTAAGTATTTTGGTGATTTAGTGCCCAACACGTGTGCTTAATTGTAAAATGGGACAAAGTACAAATCATGGAGAAAAGGTATGTTTCTAATCCTTAGTACATTGGTTTTGTGTACTAATATATTTGTCTAAGTGTTAGAAACAGAAAAGGAGATGAAAAGAAAAGAGGAGAAAGTCTTGGCTGTGTGCAGCCAAGACCCAGCTCGGCCTGGAGCACCGGACTGTCCGGTGTGCACCGGACAGTGTCCGGTGCGCCAGGCTGCCTCGGCTCGAACTGGCCGCTCTCGGGAATTCGCCGACGGCGTACGGCTAAAATTCACCGGACTGTCCGGTGTGCACCGGACTGTCCGGTGAGCCAACGGTCGGCTAGGGCCAACGGTCGGCCGCGCGATCAGCGCGCGACACGTGGCCGGGCCAACGGTCGGGAAGGAACACCGGACTGTCCGGTGTGCACCGGACATGTCCGGTGCGCCAACTGAGCGCAGATCTGGAGCAGCCAGCAACGGTCAGAAGTGCTGTTTTTGGAAACAAATCGGGCACCGGACAGTGTCCGGTGTGCACCGGACTGTCCGGTGCGCCACGAGACAGAAGGCAAAGATGGCCTTCCAGATTTGTTCCCAACGGCTCCTAGCTGCCTTGGGGCTATAAAAGGGACCCCTTGGCGCATGGAGGAAGCACCCAAGCATTCCTTGAGCACTCTTGATCACTCACACATCAATCTTGCGCACTTGTTTGAAATTCTAGTGATTTGAGCTCTGTTCTAGTGTGTTAGCCTCTTGAGCTCAAGTCTGGGTTTTGTGTGTGCGTATTCGCTGTGATCTTTGTGTTGTGTGTGAGTTGCTAATCCCTCCCTTACTCCGTGATTCTTTGTGAACATCTTTTGTAAGGGCGAGAGGCTCCAAGTTGTGGAGATTCCTCGCAAAAGGGATTGAGATAAGAACAACAAAACACCGTGGTATTCAAGTGGGTCTTTGGACCGCTTGAGAGGGGTTGATTGCAACCCTCGTCCGTTGGGACGCCACAACGTGGAAGTAGGCAAGCATTGGCTTGGCCGAACCACGGGATAAACCACCGTGTCCCTCTGTGCTTGATTCTTGTGGTATTGTGTTTTGTTGAAGACTTCACCTTAGCCACTTGGCATTAACTGTGCTAACGCTTAACAAGTTTTTGTGGCTTAAGTTTGAAGTTTTTACAGGATCACCTATTCACCCCCCCCCTCTAGGTGCTCTCAATTGGTATCAAAGCCGTTCTATTCACAAAGGGACTAACCGCCCGAATAGATGGATCCTAAGGGGAAGGGTATAGTGATCAACGACAAAGAGAAGGAGACCTTCGTCAACGAGCCGAAGGACGACAAGCCTACCGACTCCGGCTCAGGTCAAAGACGAAAGGATGGGAAGAAGAAGAAGACCAGGCGCATCAAGGAGATCATCTACTACGACAGCGACGAGTCTACTTCTTCCCAAAAGGATGAGGACCACAACGACTACGAGAGGAGAAAACCGGTTAATTCGAACTTTTCCTTTGATTACTCTCGTATTCCGCAAAGTTCACATTCTCATTTACTCTCCATTCCACTTGGCAAGCCCCCACACTTTGATGGAGAGGACTACGGATTTTGGAGTCACAAAATGCGTAGTCACCTATTCTCTCTCCATCCTAGTATATGGGAGATTGTAGAGAGTGGAATGCACTTTGATAGTTCGGATAGTCCTATGTTCATTAATGAACAAATCCATAAAAATGCACAAGCTACTACTGTTCTTCTAGCTTCCTTGTGCAGGGATGAATACCATAAGGTGAGCGGCTTGGACAACGCCAAGCAAATCTGGGACACCCTCAAGATTTCTCATGAGGGGAACGACGTCACCTTACTCACCAAGATGGAGTTGGTGGAGGGCGAGCTTGGACGGTTCGCGATGATAAGGGGCGAGGAGCCAACGCAAACGTACAACCGGCTCAAGACCCTTATCAACAAGATAAGAAGCTACGGGAGCACGCGATGGACGGACCACGACGTCGTTCGCCTAATGCTCAGGTCCTTTACCGTACTTGATCCTCATCTCGTAAACAATATTCGTGAGAATCCCAGGTACACGATGATGACGCCCGAGGAAGTGCTTGGAAAATTCGTGAGCGGGCGGATGATGATCAAGGAGGCAAGATACGTCGACGACGCGTTGAACGGACCACTCCACGAGCCTCAACCCATTGCTCTAAAGGCAACGAGGAGCAAGGAGTCGCTACCTAGCAAAGTGGCGCAAGTTGAGGCGGCTGGCCTTAATGATGAAGAGATGGCTCTCATCATTAAGAGATTCAAGACGGTGCTTAAAGGTCACAAGGGACAACCAAGCAAGACCAAAGCCAAGGGGAAGCGCTCATGCTTCAAATGCGGTAAGCTTGGTCATTTCATTGCTAACTGTCCCGATAATGAAAGTGACCAGGAAAAGGGGAACAAAAGAGAGAAGAAGAAGCAATACAAGAAGGCAAAAGGCGAGGCGCATCTAGGAAAGGAGTGGGACTCGGATTGCTCCTCCTCCGACTCCGACAACGAAGGACTCGCCGCCACTGCCTTCAACAAATCAGCTCTCTTCCCCAACGAGCATCTCACTTGCCTTATGGCAAGGGAGAAGAAGGTGAGTATTCAAGACTCCACTTATGCTTCATCTAGTGATAGTGAGTCTAGTGATGATGACATAGATTATTCTTGCTTGTTCAAGGGCTTAGATAGATCTAAGATAGAGAAAATCAATGAATTGATTAATGCATTGAATGAAAAGGATAGGCTTTTTGAAAAGCAAGAAGATTTATTGTATGATGAACATGATAAATTTGTAGAGGCACAAAAATCATATGCTTTAGAAGTGAAAAGAAATGAAATGCTTTCTAGTGAAATATCTTCCTGTCATGAAACCATTTCTACCTTAAGAAGTGTTAATATTGATTTAAGTGCTAAACTAGAAGTAGCTAGTAAATCAAATTCTTTTGTTGAACATGTTGAAATTTGTACTAGGTGTAAGGATTTTGATATTAATGCTTGTAGTGAACACCTAGTTCTAATTTCCAAATTAAATGATGAAGTGGCTAGTCTTAATGCCCAACTTAAGACTAGCAAGAATGAAGTTGATAAAATAAAATTTGCAAGGGATGCCTACACGGTTGGTAGACACCCCTCAATTAAGGATGGGCTTGGCTTCAAGAGAGAAGCCAAGAACTTAACAAGCCATAAGGCTCCTGTCTTCGTCAAGGAGAAAGGGAAGGCCCCTATGGCAAATAGTGCTAAAAAGAACCATGCTTTCTTATACCATGATAGGAGACATGCTAGAAATGTTCATAATGATTTTGATTCACATGACTCTCATGCCATGTTTGCCTCTAGTTCCTCTCATAAACATGATAGAAATATGAGTAGGAGAAATGTTGCGCATATGCCTAGGAGAAATATTGCTCATGTACCTAGAAAGAATGTTAGTCATGCTCCTAGAAAATTAGTGAATGAACCTTCTACCATTTATTATGTTTGTAATGCTCCCTTTGCTATTTGTAGAAAGGGAAAGAAGGTTGTTGCTAGGAAATTAGGGGCTAGATGCAAGGGAGATAAAACTTGCATCTGGGTCCCTAAGAATATTTGTGCTAACCTTGCAGGACCCAACATGAGTTGGGTACCTAAGACCCAAGCCTAAATTTGCCTTGCAGGTTTATGCATCCGGGGGTTCAAGCTGGATTATCGACAGCGGATGCACAAACCATATGACGGGGGAGAAGAAGATGTTCACCTCCTACGTCAAAAGTAAAGATTCCCAAGATTCAATTATATTCGGTGACGGGAATCAAGGCAAGGTAAAAGGGCTAGGTAAAATTGCAATTTCTAATGAGCATTCTATATCAAATGTATTCTTAGTGGAGAGTCTTGGATATAACTTGCTATCTGTTAGTCAATTATGTCAAATGGGATATAATTGTTTATTTACAAATGTAGATGTGTCTGTCTTTAGAAGATGTGATGGCTCACTAGCTTTTAAGGGTGTACTAGACGGCAAGCTTTATTTAGTTGATTTTGCAAAAGAAGAGGCCGGTCTAGATGCATGCTTAATGGCTAAGACTTGCATGGGCTGGCTGTGGCATCGCCGCTTAGCACATGTGGGGATGAAGAACCTCCACAAGCTTCTAAAGGGGGAACACGTAATAGGTCTAACAAATGTGCATTTCGAAAAGGATAGACCTTGTGCAGCTTGTCAAGCAGGGAAACAGGTGGGAGGAGCACATCACAGCAAGAACGTGATGACCACGTCAAGACCCCTGGAGCTGCTACACATGGACCTCTTCGGACCCGTCGCCTATCTAAGCATAGGAGGAAGTAAGTATGGGTTAGTTATTGTTGATGACTTTTCCCGCTTCACTTGGGTGTTCTTTTTGCAGGATAAGTCTGAAACCCAAGGGACCCTCAAGCGCTTCCTCAGAAGAGCTCAAAATGAGTTTGAGCTCAAGGTGAAGAAGATAAGGAGCGACAACGGGTCCGAGTTCAAGAACCTTCAAGTGGAGGAGTTTCTTGAGGAGGAAGGGATCAAGCACGAGTTCTCCGCTCCCTACACACCACAGCAAAATGGTGTGGTAGAGAGGAAGAACAGGACGCTAATCGATATGGCGAGGACGATGCTTGGAGAGTTCAAGACCCCCGAGTGTTTTTGGTCGGAAGCCGTGAACACGGCTTGCTACGCCATCAACAGGGTCTATCTTCACCGCCTCCTCAAGAAGACTTCGTATGAGCTACTAACCGGTAACAAACCCAATGTATCTTATTTTCGTGTATTTGGGAGCAAATGCTACATTCTAGTAAAGAAGGGTAGAAATTCTAAGTTTGCTCCCAAAGCTGTAGAAGGGTTTTTATTAGGTTATGATTCAAATACAAAGGCGTATAGGGTCTTCAACAAATCATCGGGTTTGGTTGAAGTCTCTAGCGACGTTGTATTTGATGAGACTAATGGCTCTCCAAGAGAGCAAGTTGTTGATTGTGATGATGTAGATGAAGAAGATGTTCCGACGGCCGCTATACGAACCATGGCGATTGGAGACGTTCGGCCACAGGAACAGGATGAACGTGATCAACCCTCTTCCTCAACGACGGTGCATCCCCCAACTCAAAATGATGAACAGGTTCATCAAAAGGAGGCGTGTGATCAAGGAGGAGCACAAGACGATCAAGTGATGGAGGAAGAAGCACAACCGGCACCTCCAACCCAAGTTCGAGCGATGATTCAAAGGGATCATCCCGTCGACCAAATTTTGGGTGACATCAGCAAGGGAGTAACTACTCGGTCTCGATTAGTTAATTTTTGTGAACACTACTCCTTTGTCTCCTCTATTGAGCCTTTCAGGGTAGAGGAGGCCTTGCTAGATCCGGACTGGGTGTTGGCCATGCAGGAGGAACTTAATAACTTCAAGCGCAACGAAGTTTGGACGCTGGTGCCTCGCCCCAAGCAAAATGTTGTGGGAACCAAGTGGGTGTTCCGCAACAAACAGGACGAGCACGGGGTGGTGACAAGGAACAAGGCTCGACTTGTGGCAAAAGGTTATGCCCAAGTCGCAGGTTTGGACTTTGAGGAGACTTTTGCTCCTGTGGCTAGGCTAGAGTCTATTCGTATCTTGCTAGCATATGCCGCTCACCACTCTTTCAGGTTGTACCAAATGGATGTGAAGAGCGCGTTCCTCAACGGGCCAATAAAGGAGGAGGTGTACGTGGAGCAACCCCCTGGCTTCGAGGATGAGCGGTACCCCGACCATGTGTGTAAGCTCTCTAAGGCGCTCTATGGACTTAAACAAGCCCCAAGAGCATGGTATGAATGCCTTAGAGATTTCTTACTTGCTAATGCTTTCAAGGTTGGGAAAGCCGATCCAACTCTCTTTACAAAGACATGTGATGGTGATTTGTTTGTATGCCAAATTTATGTCGATGACATAATATTTGGGTCTACTAATCAAAAGTCTTGTGAAGAGTTTAGCAGGGTGATGACGCAGAAATTCGAGATGTCGATGATGGGCGAGTTGAACTACTTCCTTGGGTTCCAAGTGAAGCAACTCAAGGACGGCACCTTCATCTCCCAAACGAAGTACACGCAAGATCTGCTGAAGCGGTTTGGGATGAAGGACGCCAAGCCCGCAAAGACTCCGATGGGAACCGACGGACACACCGACCTCAACAAAGGAGGTAAGTCCGTTGATCAAAAAGCATACCGGTCAATGATAGGGTCTTTACTTTATTTATGTGCTAGTAGACCGGATATTATGCTTAGCGTATGCATGTGTGCTAGATTTCAATCCGATCCTAAGGAGTGTCACTTGGTGGCGGTGAAGCGAATTCTTAGATATTTAGTCGCTACGCCTTGCTTCGGGATCTGGTATCCAAAGGGGTCTAACTTTGACCTGATTGGGTACTCAGATTCCGACTATGCTGGATGTAAGGTCGATAGGAAGAGTACATCGGGGACGTGCCAATTCTTAGGAAGGTCCCTGGTGTCATGGAATTCTAAGAAACAAACATCCGTTGCCCTATCCACCGCTGAGGCCGAGTACGTTGCCGCAGGTCAGTGTTGCGCGCAACTACTTTGGATGAGGCAAACCCTCAGGGACTTTGGCTACAATCTGAGCAAAGTCCCACTCCTATGTGATAATGAGAGTGCTATCCGAATAGCGGAAAATCCTGTTGAGCACAGCCGCACAAAGCACATAGACATCCGGCATCACTTTTTGAGAGACCACCAGCAAAAGGGAGATATCGAAGTGTTTTATGTTAGCACCGAGAACCAGCTAGCCGATATCTTTACCAAGCCTTTAGATGAGAAGACCTTTTGCAGGCTGCGTAGTGAGCTAAATGTCTTAGATTCGCGGAACTTGGATTGAATTGCAGCATACATGTATTTATGCCTTTGATCATGTTCTTTCTGCATTTTGTTGCTTATTATGGTGCTCAAGTTGTACAAACACTCCCTGGACCTCACAAGTCCGTTGCAAAGTGATGCACATGTTTAGGGGGAGATGTGTTACAACTTGACCCTTTGAGACTAACCATATGTTTGAGTTTGCTTGTGTTAGTCACAAAGGAGAATTGAAAGGGAAAAGGTGGACTTGGACCATGAAAGACTTCCACTGCACTCCGATGAGGGGTAACTTATTCCAAGTCCATCTCAATGAACTCTTATTGCCATTTGCTCTTAATTGAAGATTTTGGTGAGGCAATGGGGTTAAAGGGCCACAATTGATCCCGTTTTGGTGCTTGATGCCAAAGGGGGAGAAAATAAAGGCCAAAGCAATAAATGGATCAGCTACCACTTGAGAGATTTTGAAAATAGGGCAATAGAGTTTTTGGTTTGTCAAAATTCTTATGTTGTCTCTCTTATCAAAAGTTGGCTTCTTGTGGGGAGAAGTATTGATTATGGGAAAAAGGGGGAGTTTTTGAAATCTTGATAAATCTCCTTGTAATGACTCTCTTTATGCTTTAACATGTGTGTTTAACTTAGAGATAGAGATTTGAGTTTAATTTGCAAAAACAAACCAAGTGGTGGCATAGAGTGATCCATATAAGTCAAAAATGAATCAAAATAAATTTGAGTTATTATTTGAAGTGTTTTTGTACTTGTTCAACTTGCTTTATGTTGTGTTGGCATAAATCACCAAAAAGGGGGAGATTGAAAGGGAAATGTGCCCTTGGGCCATTTCTAAGTATTTTGGTGATTTAGTGCCCAACACGTGTGCTTAATTGTAAAATGGGACAAAGTACAAATCATGGAGAAAAGGTATGTTTCTAATCCTTAGTACATTGGTTTTGTGTACTAATATATTTGTCTAAGTGTTAGAAACAGAAAAGGAGATGAAAAGAAAAGAGGAGAAAGTCTTGGCTGTGTGCAGCCAAGACCCAGCTCGGCCTGGAGCACCGGACTGTCCGGTGTGCACCGGACAGTGTCCGGTGCGCCAGGCTGCCTCGGCTCGAACTGGCCGCTCTCGGGAATTCGCCGACGGCGTACGGCTAAAATTCACCGGACTGTCCGGTGTGCACCGGACTGTCCGGTGAGCCAACGGTCGGCTAGGGCCAACGGTCGGCCGCGCGATCAGCGCGCGACACGTGGCCGGGCCAACGGTCGGGAAGGAACACCGGACTGTCCGGTGTGCACCGGACATGTCCGGTGCGCCAACTGAGCGCAGATCTGGAGCAGCCAGCAACGGTCAGAAGTGCTGTTTTTGGAAACAAATCGGGCACCGGACAGTGTCCGGTGTGCACCGGACTGTCCGGTGCGCCACGAGACAGAAGGCAAAGATGGCCTTCCAGATTTGTTCCCAACGGCTCCTAGCTGCCTTGGGGCTATAAAAGGGACCCCTTGGCGCATGGAGGAAGCACCCAAGCATTCCTTGAGCACTCTTGATCACTCACACATCAATCTTGCGCACTTGTTTGAAATTCTAGTGATTTGAGCTCTGTTCTAGTGTGTTAGCCTCTTGAGCTCAAGTCTGGGTTTTGTGTGTGCGTATTCGCTGTGATCTTTGTGTTGTGTGTGAGTTGCTAATCCCTCCCTTACTCCGTGATTCTTTGTGAACATCTTTTGTAAGGGCGAGAGGCTCCAAGTTGTGGAGATTCCTCGCAAAAGGGATTGAGATAAGAACAACAAAACACCGTGGTATTCAAGTGGGTCTTTGGACCGCTTGAGAGGGGTTGATTGCAACCCTCGTCCGTTGGGACGCCACAACGTGGAAGTAGGCAAGCATTGGCTTGGCCGAACCACGGGATAAACCACCGTGTCCCTCTGTGCTTGATTCTTGTGGTATTGTGTTTTGTTGAAGACTTCACCTTAGCCACTTGGCATTAACTGTGCTAACGCTTAACAAGTTTTTGTGGCTTAAGTTTGAAGTTTTTACAGGATCACCTATTCACCCCCCCCCTCTAGGTGCTCTCACTTAGCAAGTAATTTTTCATTTTCAACTCTAAGGCTAGCAAGAGAAGTGTTTAATTCATCAATCTTAGCAAGTAAATCAACATTATCATTTCTAAGATCGGGAATTGGAACACTACAAACATGAGAATCAACCTTAGCAATTAATCTAGCATTATCATTTCTAAGGTTGGTAATTGTCTCATGGCAAGAGCTTAGCTCACTAGAAAGTTTTTCACATTTTTCAACCTCTAGAGCATAAGCATTTTTAACCTTAACATGCTTCTTATTTTCTTTAATAAGGAAGTCCTCTTGAGAGTCCAAGAGGTCATCCTTCTCATGAATGGCACTAACTAATTCATTTAGTTTTTCCTTTTGTTGCATGTTGAGGTTGGCAAAAAGAATACGCAAGTTATTTTCCTCATTTCTATCATCATCCTCATCACTAGATGTTTCATATTTAGTGGAGGATCTTGATTTTACCTTCTTTTTGCCGTCCTTGGCCATGAGACACTTGTGGCCGACGTTGGGGAAGAGGAGTCCCTTGGTGACGGCAATGTTGGCGGCGTCCTCGTCGTCGGAGGAGTCGGTGGAGCTCTCGTCGGAGTCCCATTCGCGGCACACGTGGGCATCGCCGCCCCTCTTCTTGTAGTACTTCTTCTTTTCTCTCCTCTTGCCCCTCTTGTCGTTATCCCTGTCACTGTCACTTGATAATGGACATTTTGCTATGAAGTGACCGGGCTTACCACACTTATAGCAAACCTTCTTGGAACGGGGTTTGTAATCCTTCCCCTTCCGTTGCTTGAGGATTTGGCGAAAGCTTTTGATGATTAAAGCCATCTCCTCGTTGTCGAGCTTGGAGGCGTCGATTGGTTGTCTACTTGGTGTAGACTCCTCCTTCTTCTCCTCCATTGCCTTGAATGCCACGGGTTGAGCTTCGGATGTGGAGGGTTCATCAAGCTCATTGATCTTCTTCGAGCCTTCAATCATGCATTCAAAGCTCACAAAATTCCCGATAACTTCCTCGGGAGTCATTAGTGTGTATCTAGGATTACCACGAATTAATTGTACTTGAGTGGGGTTAAGAAAAATAAGAGATCTTAGGATAACCTTAACCACCTCGTGGTCATCCCACTTTTTGCTCCCGAGGTTGCGCACTTGATTCACCAAGGTCTTGAGCCGGTTGTACATGTTTTGTGGCTCCTCCCCTTTGCGAAGCCGGAAGCGACCGAGCTCCCCCTCGATCGTTTCCCGCTTGGTGATTTTGGTGAGTTCATCACCCTCGTGCGTGGTCTTGAGTAGATCCCAAATCTCCTTTGTGTTCTTCAACCCTTGCACCTTGTTATATTCCTCTCTACTTAGAGAGGCGAGGAGGATGGTTGATGCTTGGGAGTTGAAGTGCTCGATTTGGGCAACTTCGTCCGCATCATAATCCACATCCCCTATGGACGGTACCTGCACACCAAACTCAACTACATCCCATATACTTTTGTGGAGTGAGGTTAGATGAAATGTCATTAAATCACTCCACCTTGCATAATCTTCACCGTCAAAAGTCGGTGGTTTGCCTAATGGGACGGAAAGTAGAGGTGTATGCTTAGGAATGCGAGGATAGCGTAGGGGAATCTTACTATACTTCTTGCGCTCATGGCGCTTAGAAGTGATGGACGGCGCGTCGGAGCCGGAGGTAGATGGTGATGAAGTGTCGGTCTCGTAGTAGACGACCTTCCTCATCTTCTTGTGTTTGCCGCTACTCCGATGCGACTTGTGGGAAGAAGACTTCTTCTCCTTCCCCTTTCCCTTGTTGCGGGACTCTTCCGATGAGGTTGACCCGCGACTTGTAGTGGGCTTGTCGCCGGTCTCCATCTCCCTCTTGGCGTGATCTCCCGACATTACTTCGAGCGGTTAGGCTCTAATGAAGCACCGGGCTCTGATACCAATTGATAGTCGCCTAGAGGGGGGGTGAATAGGGCGAAACTGAAATATACAAAATTAATCACAACTACAAGCCGGGTTAGCGTTAGTAATAAAGAAACGAGTCCGCGAGAGAGGGTGGAAAACAAATCGCAAGCAAATGAAGAGTGTGACACGCGGATTTGTTTTACCGAGGTTCGGTTCTTGCAAACCTACTCCCCGTTGAGGAGGCCACAAAGGCCGGGTCTCTTTCAACCCTTCCCTCTCTCAAACGATCCCACGGATCGAGTGAGCTTTCTCTTCTCAATCACTTGGAACACTAAGTTCCCACAAGGACCACCACAAGTTTGGTGTCTCTTGCCTCAATTACAAGTGAGTTGATCGCAATGAAAGAATCAAGAAAGAAGAAAGCAATCCAAGCGCAAGAGCTCGAAAGAACACAAGCAAATCACTCTCTCTAGTCGCTATGGCGTTGTGTGGAATTTGGAGAGGATTTGATCTCTTTGGTGTGTCTAGAATTGAATGCTAGAGCTCTTGTAGTAGTTGGGAAGTGGAAGACTTGGATGCCATGAATGGTGGGGTGGTTGGGGTATTTATAGCCCCAACCACCAAACATGACCGTTGGTGGAGGCTGCTGTTCGATGGCGCACCGGACAGTCCGGTGCACACCGGACATGTCCGGTGCCCCAGCCACGTCACCAATGCCGTTGGATTCTGACCGTTGGAGCTTCTGACTTCTGGGCCCGCCTAGGTGTCCGGTGCACACCGGACAACTACTGTTCATTGTCCGGTGCGCCAGTATGGGCGCGCCTGCCTTCTGCGCGCGCAGCGCGCGCATTTAATGTGTCGCAGGTAGCCGTTGGCGCCGAAATAGTCGTTGCTCCGCTGTTGCACCGGACAGTCTGGTGTACACCGGACAGTCCGGTGAATTATAGCGGAGCAGCCGTTGAAGATTCCCGAAGCTGGCGAGTTCCTGAGGCCGCTCCTCCTTGGCGCACCGGACACTGTCCGGTGTACACCGGACAGTCCGGTGAATTATAGCGGAGTCGCCTCTGGAAATTCCCGAAGGTGGCAAGTTTGAGTTGAAGTCCTCTGGTGCACCGGACATGTCCGGTGGTGCACCGGACACTGTCCGGTGGCACACCGGACAGTCCGGTGCGCCAGACCAGAGGTGCCTTCGGTTGTCTCTTTGCTCCTTTGTTGAATCCAATATTTGATCTTTTATTGGCTAAGTGTGAACCTTTTACACCTGTATAATCTATACACTTAGGCAAACTAGTTAGTCCAATTATTTGTGCTGGGCAATTCAACCACCAAAATTATTTAGGAACTAGGTGTAAGCCTAATTCCCTTTCAGGTACCCCTGCCTTCGGGAGGCAGAGCTTTCGGCCCGTCGGACCGCAACATCCTCCAGGAGATTCTTGAGCTCTCCCTGGATACGTCGCCCCTCGGTGGTTGATGGCTCCGGCATCGCACGGAGAAGTATTACCGCTGCAGCTAGATTCTGGCCGACCCCACTGGAAACCGGTGGCGGCCTTACCCTGACATCATCGGCGATGCGGTGCTGGATGCCCTGGGGTAGATGTCGCACTTCTCCGGCCGGAGGTTGGCCCGCCCATTCCTGCCCGATGTCCCGGCGGAACGGCTCAAGTGTTCCTGCTCCCTCGTCGAGCCTGGCCTGCATCTCGCGGATTTGCTCGAGCTGTGGGTCATGACCCCCCGCCGGGACGGGGACCACAGCTAGCTCCCGAAGGATGTCAACGCGAGGCACAGGCCTAGGGGGATCACCGTTCTCCGGTATACCAAGATGGTTGCCTTCGTCGGGACCCCCTAGATCGATGTGGAAACATTCATGACTTGGGTCGCAGTCCTCGTCGCCGAGGCTGCGGCTACCGTCGGAACAGTCGGAAAGGCAGTAGTCGCATGCGGTCATAAAGTCCCGCATGGCACTGGGGTTACCAAGTCCGGAGAAATCCCAACAGAAGTCGGGCTCGTCATCTTCCTCGGAACCCGAGGGCCCGTAGGTCGAGACGGCCGTCAGCCGGTCCTAGGGTGACCGCATACGATACCCCAGAGGGTTTGGACTCGCCTTTATGAGAGCGTCCACCGAAGCGAAGTCGCTTGGTGGGTCGAGGCTGAATCCAAAAGGCACGAGATGGGAATCGGTCGGTACCTCTTGGTCGACGGGCGGTGACGAAGTCACGTCAGGGGCAGACTGCACCGTCGTCTCAGGTACGAGGGTGACGCCCAGCAAGTCCTTTGCAAGCGTGCTGGCATTGTCCGTTTGCTTGGAGTTGGCGTGTTGCGGGGAGACGGCGCTCGTCTTCGTCTCAGACGCGAGGTCGATGCCCGATGTGCCCCCCGTTGGGGCACCGGCGCCGTCGACTCGCTTGACAGCCGACGAGGTGCCGCCTCCTGCTTGGCCTTGGTTGCCCCGCCTCCTCCTCCATCGGCGGGGGAGGGGACGGGACAAGCCCGAATGTTGTTCTTCCACGTGGGGAAGACGTCATTGATTCCGCCGCCGGCGGGCGGGTTGTCGACCGCCATTGTCGCTGTCGCGCGGCGGAGGAAGGAGTATCATGTCGTAGCTGCCGTCGAGGGACATGAACTCAAGACTCCCAAAACGGAGCACCGTCCCGGGCTGGAAAGGTTGCTGGAGACTGCCCATCTAGAGCTTGATGGGAAGCTGTTCGTCAACATGCAGCAGGCCCCTATCTGGCACGCCAACTGTCGGCGTTTCGAACCCGAGGGGTCCCTGGACCGACGAGTAAATTGTCGTCGCGTGCCCCAGCCCAGATGGCTCAGCGCGAGACAGAGCGTGAAGGGGGGAAAAACCGGAGGGAGACAGGCGTAAAAAGGGAATCCCATGGCCTTCGTGTTTGTCCCGCGCCCAGGTCGGGTGCGCTTGCAGTAGGGGGTTACAAGCGTCCACGCGGGAGGGAGCGAGAGGCTTACGCGAGTGCCGTCCCGTCCTTCCCCGCGCGGCCAACCTTCTGTAAGAGGGCCCTGGACCTTCCTTTTGTAGGCGTAAGGAGAGGATCCAGGTGTACAATGGGGGGTGTAGCAGTGTGCTAACGTGTCTAGTAGAGAAGAGCTAGTGCCCTGAGTACATGCCATCGTGGCAGCCGGAGAGGTTTTGGCACCCAGTTCGTGTGGTGTCGTGGCCGTCGGAGGAGCGCTGGAGCCTGGCGGAAGGACAGCTGTCGGGCCTGTCGAGTCCTTGCTGACGTCTCCTTGCTTCCGTAAGGGGGCTGAGAGCCGCCGTCGTCATAGAGCATGCGGGGCGCCATCATTACTTGTTTACCGGGGCGAGCCAGATGGGACACCGGTCTTGTTCCCCATAGCCTGAGTTAGCTTGGGGTAGGGTAATGATGGCACCTCCTGTGACGTGGTCAGTCCGAGCCCTGGGTTGGGCGAGGTGGAGGCTCCTCCGAGGTCGAGGTCGAGTCTGTCTTCCGAGGCCGAGGTCGAGTCCGAGCCCCTAGGTCGGCGAGGCGGAGACCGTCGGCTGAGGCCAGGGCTGAGTCCGAGCCCTGGGGTCGGGCGATGCGGAGTTCGTCGTCTTCCGGGGCTGAGCCCGAGTCCGAGCCCTGGGGTCGGGCGAAGCGGAGTTTGTCGTCTTCTGGGGCTGAGCCCGAGTCCGAGCCCTGGGGTCGGGCGAAGCGGAGTTCGTCATCTTCCGGGGCTGAGCCCGAGTCCGAGCCCTGGGGTCGGGCGATGCGGAGTTCGTCGTCTTCTGGGGCTGAGCCCGAGTTCGAGCCCTGGGGTCGGGCGATGCGGAGTTCGTCGTCTTCCGGGGTTGAGCCCGAGTCCGAGCCCTGGGGTCGGGCGATGCGGAGTTCGTCGTCTTCCGGGGCTGAGCCCGAGTCCGAGCCCTGGGGTCGGGCGAAGCGGAGTTCGTCGTCTTCCGGGGCTGAGCCCGAGTCCGAGCCCTTCGGGCGATGCGGAGTTTCCTATGGCGCCTGAGGCCAGAGTTGGCTGCTGTCAGCCTCACTCTGTCGAGTGGCACATCAGTCGGAGCGACGCAGGCGGCGCTGTCCTCTTGTCAGGCCGGTCAGTGGAGCGGCGAAGTGACTGCGATCACTTCGGCTCTGTCGACTGAAGGGCGCGCGTCAGGATAAGGTGTCAGGCCACCTTTGCATTAAATGCTCCTGCGATACGGTCGGTCGGCGTGGCGACTTGGCCAAGGTTGCTTCTTGGCGAAGACTGGGCCTCGGGCGAGCCGAAGGTGTGTCCGTTGCTTGAGGGGGTTCTCGGGCGAGACGTGAATCCTCCGGGGTCGGCTGCCCTTGCCCGAGGCTGGGCTCGGGCGAGGCGAGATCGTGTCCCTTGAGTGGACCGAGCCTTGACTTAATTGTACCCATCAGGCCTTTGCAGCTTTGTGCTGATGGGGGTTACCAGCTGAGATTAGGAGTCTTGAGGGTACCCCTAATTATGGTCCCCGACAATACTTGTCTTAGGTTTTCTAGAAATTGGTTAGTAATGTAACTTAGTATTTCTAGAAAACACTAATATATATGTTTTTTGGCTATGGTGGTCATTGAAGAAACGTATAGTGACAAGCATATGTTCCTCCTGCTTTACAAGGATGTTTGATGTTAGTTCACTTTTGTCACAAAGCACATCCAACTACTATTTTTTCCTCCCATTGGATCAACATCTTCAGTCTTTTTGTTTTAGCACATTGTAGTCTTACAAGCCTCCACACTAGAGATACATGATAGATACTACACATATGTAATGAACCAGATTCTACATTACTCTTAACACAAATTATTTTTTGAGTGTATGCATCTGTATTTCTAGAAAACATTAATATAACTCAAGACTTATACAGTACTGTTAACTGCAATTTATATCAATTTGCAAAATGTGGCAGGAACATAGTTTGATTGATATTTTGTTTGATTATGGATAGTCTACCTACTCGCAATTCTCTACATATGAGGACTTGAGGATTTAGAGCAAGACCTAAAGTAAGTTACTCTGAGGTATATACATTTTAGTCCCCTCCGATCTGCTCCACCTTCATCCTTAATTACATCCCAAACATTTATAAGTATGATGTTGCTTATTAGAGTCTTTTTTAAAAAATTGAAAACACAAGAGAGTTGCATGTCCTATTAAAAAGAGGATGGTCATATTGCGGAACTGTTATTTTGAAACAGAGTGGTCTTATTGTCTGAACCTGCTATTTTGAGCTCTGAAATATATGTGATTGACTATAGAATTATTTCAAGAACAAACTGGTATTGGCATTTGTTCTTGCGAGTTTCCAACAGTAGCATACTTGTCACTCTGGTTTGGAAATATTGAAAATTTCATCTTTGACCGACTGATAAAGAGTAGAACAAAATATATTTTCATTTCCCCTAGTTAATGAACTAGTTCAATTTACACCAAACAATATCTATACAAAGGTATACCCTTGAAGGGACACACTTTATAAGGTACTCAATATTTTCATTCATGCTGCTTTATCCTAATTTTCTAGAGTCCTTGTACTATGCTATGAAATTGTGTTTCTTAAGGTGATGAGGAACAAGTTTGCTGCTGAGGATGAGGAAGACAATGAAGAATATTGTGCTTCTGAAGATGAGGAATTAGATGATGAGGATGATCAAATATTTCATCAGATGCAAGGTGCAAATTCACCAAGATCTACAAGGCACTTTGCTAAAGCTTCACACTCTAAACATGAGAGGACATTCATGCCATTTGCTTGTAGAAAAAAACAGAAGACAAGTGTTCCAACAACTAAACCTCCAAACTTGCGACCAAGGCCACAAAGACAAAATGCTCAACCTCAAGATGAACAAGTGATTACTGATTTGCAGACGGTGGGAGTGATGTCGCTGTGGTTCTTTTGTGACTGATCATCTCTGGAGCTTTTGTGAATGATCTAGCTAGCTATCTGTAAATGATCTAGTTGTGAATGATATTATAATTGTGATACTTTTGTGAATATATAATTGTGGTGCTTTTTTGTTTATGTGATGGATCTATGACTGTGGTATACTGATTAACTGTGTATGTCTTTATGATTTGTGTATAAAAATATGTGATTTGTGGTGCTTAATTAAATGTATATTATTATTAATAACAACTGTAAAAAGGGCGACTTTCTGTTGGTTGCTAAATGTATAGTATGCCGACTTACGGTTGGTTGCTAAATCTATAGTACAGCAACCCACGGTTAGTTGCTAAATATACAATATTAGCAACGGACGGTCGGTCGCTAAAAAGATGTCGGTCGCTAAAGCCTTTAGCGACGGCACTTACAGCGACCATCCTTATGGGTCGCTAAAAAATTTTAGCGACCAACCGTAGGTCGCTGAAGGTCGTTTTAGCAACCAACCGTAGGTCGCTGTAAGTGAACCGTCGTGTAGTGTAGAACCACATCATGTTGGATCAACAAATGACCAAACAACCAAAATAAAATTTTGTAGGTCTTGAAAAGTTATAGAATTTTGTAGTTGGTAACCTTTTGATTTGATGCCATCATGTCAACAAAAACTATGTTGGAATCAAAAAAATATAAAATTTGTTTTTTTTCAAACGACCTCGGACGGGAAAACAACTAAAATGATAATTGTTGGTCAAAAAGTTATGAAACTTTGTAGTTGTTGGGGGCCTTCGTCTTCCGAAGGTCCTCAAAAACATGATTTAACAATGTTTTCCGAGTGTAATATATGAACAGGTGCCTTCGGACTCGGATCAGAACCACGCAGTGTGAAAAGCACGAACAATACGAAGGTTGATGCAGCGCCGAAGCTACGCGCATGGGAGCTTCGGCATAACGGCAAAAAAGGGAACTGACTTAAAACAGAAAAGGCTATTTAGACCTCGGTGGACTACCTTAAAGTCATTAGCAAATGTGAAGGGCATGGATGTAATTTTACACAGGTTGTGTCCCGTGCCTATAAATAGATGAACAGTACCCCCGTACTGTTCACGACTTGTACTCATTTTTGCGTCATGCTTGTACTTTTATTTTCTGTCAAGCCGAAGGTACAAATGTAATTCAATGTTGTCATTATTTATTTGTTCATTTATGATTATATAATAAGAAATGTGTATGATGATGTTATATGTTTGTTCACATTATTTCTTATGTTTTACATGCTTCACCCGCCCTTGATATATTCATATATATATATTGAGATTATGAAGGTATGTCCTTCATGACCTTCGTCCGAAGATCATTATATCCTTAGGGAAATAATGTTCCGAAGAACGAAGGGCATTAACAAATAACCTGTTTTTGTGTTGTCTTGTTCTCAATTTATAGCATTTGAGAGCAAGTCCCCAACATTGGCGCCCACCTCCGGTGAACCCTTTTTCGACCACCTTCGGCAAGCACTGACCTTCGTCATGCCGCCGAAGAAAGCTTCAGCGCCAGGGGCTGCCGCACTACAGCCGCTGGACCCAAATCAGGAGACCCTTTCTCTTCGAGAGGCCCGAAGCCAGAAGAGGAAGGCCACTAGCCCAACACTCCAGGAGGAGGAGTTGGACCAAGAAATCAGAAACATGGAGATAATCCATCAGCAAGTACAAAGGAAGAAGGAGAAGATGGCCCGACTGGCTGATCTTCAAAGGCAGATTGACGAAGCCACTGAGGAAGTACGCCATCTTGCTCAAGACGAACAAGATCGAAGGCCTCAACACAGGGAGCTTTATCAAGAAGGCCTATTCAATGAGGATGAATGGTATGATGATTTTAATCATGATACCTTCACCTTTGATGATGCTTCTCCTTTGGCAGCAGAACTGCAGGCTATCCCATGGCCTCCATCATACAAGCCACCTCAGCTCCCTATGTATGATGGGCATTCGAATCCGAAGCAGTTTTTGATGAGTTATGAAGCAACCACATCTTCATATGGAGGCAATGCAGCTGTCATGGCCAAATCTTTCGTCATGGTAGTTCGGAATGTGGCCCAAACATGGTATTCTTCTCTTCGGCTAGGGATTATTACTTCGTGGCAGAAGCTCAAGGATATGCTACTGACAAGCTTTCAAGGCTTTCAGACGAAGTCGGTCACAGCTCAGGCCCTGTTTCAATGCACACAAGACCATGAGGAGTATCTTCAGGCGTACGTCCGAAGGTTCTTGCGTCTCAGAGCACAGGCGCCTACAGTGCCCAATGAAATTGTCATTGAGGCCATGATCAAGGGGCTTCGTCCAGGACCTACTACCCAGTATTTCGCCAGGAAGCCTCCACAGACTCTAGAGAAGCTGCTTCAAAAGATGGATGAGTACATCAGGGCTGACAATGACTTCCGCCAAAGAAGGGAGGAAGCTTACAGGTTCTCTGAGATGACCAGGGGCTTCGGAGGAAGAATCCACCCGAGGCATGTCAGGTCAATTCATAACTCCACTCAGAATGATGATAGAGGAAGTCAGCTGCAGAGGCCGCAGTATTCTTCACAATCTTCGGGGCAGCAACAAAGCTTCTTTCGGCCACCAGCTCAAAGAGGTAGAGGCGCCAGGGGCTTTGGAGGAAGATATGGGGACCAACCCAGGAAGATTTACTGTCTATTTTGTGGTGAAGACAAGGGCCATACTACAAGAATGTGCCAAATCACCATCCAAAAGCAGAAGGAGAACGCAGAAGCCGAAGCCCGACAAAGTCAACGGAAGCAGGTCCTGCACACTGCTTCGTGTCACTCACCTTACATACCAGAATATGTGGGTAATCATCCTGCAGCTTCTGTTGCTTTGGCTAGTCAGCCACAGGATTCTTGGCCATAGCTTCCACCTCCACCGCCACTACAACCTGCCTATTCACAAGGTCAGCAGCCAGAAGGGAGCCGAAGCTCGCACAGTCAACAGTCAGACTCATCAGCAACGAGATTTCAGGGAGGAATCCGAAGCTCGCACAGTCAACAGTACTATGCCAGAGTCAAAACACATCTATTGAAAGATATCCTACCTCTGAAGCATTTTTATATTCATTGTTATTTTCTTTTTAATAAGGAACAATTGATGTAAATCTAGTCTTCTTGTCACTTTTAATTTCTTGTAATAGCTTCGTTCTTATCATAATGAAATATATCTTTCCTACAGACTTACGAAGCTAAAAAACTGTCGAAGCTCAAAAGTCGTTCCTTAGGGACGCAGAGCTAAAAATTGCATTGCAAGTTTTACCGAAGCTACAAAAGTCATTCCTAAGGAGCGCAGCGTAAGTTTGACGAAGCTACAAAAAAGTCGTTCCCAAGGGAGCGCAGTGTAAGTTTTCTGCTCAAAAGTCGTTCCAAAATGAATGCAGAGCCAAATACCGCCGAAATATAAGGCGAAGCGTGAAAATTCAATGTGAATACCACCGGAATAGAAGGCGAAGAAGTTCAAAAGACGTTCCTAAGGGGATGCAGAACTTACACCGAAAAATAAGCGGTGAAGCCGAAAAATAAACGGCAAAGAGATTTTTTGATGGTTCCTAAGGGAACACAGATATTGTGTTTCAGCGTGGGTATGTGTCTTCGGTATTAGCATCATTCATTGCATCATATCATCGCATCATATCGCATAGCATCACATCATATCACATCAATGACATCAAATGGAAACGAGGCCGATCTTCGGAGAATGCTTTACAAAAAAATAGAAGGATGCCAAGGCACAAAATAGCCTGAGAATTACAGCTTCATCAATTCTGATGTGGAAAGAGGAATCTAATGTTTACGATGTATTGATGATTTTACAAAATGTGGATGATTCTTACGAGGCATAAAAACTCTTCTTTACGAAGCATGAAAAGAAGGGAATGTGTTTTTTCACCGAAGGCTCAAAAACAGTATGTACATAAAGTTTCATGCATCGCAAAGAACTGAATTACAAACGATTCATATATTACATTCAAATCTATAAATACCAAATATTGCAAACATAGTTCAGCAAATGTTACATTAATATTCTAAATTTTTTTTACAATGGCTACTCTTCTTCCTTTAGAACTTTTTCTGCAGCTTCGGTTAGCAGTTTGGTAACAACTTCGTCTACAATAGCTTCGGCCATATTAATAATTTCTATTGCTTTCTTTGTCTCTGGGTCGGCCAGTGGGTCTAATGGCTCTGGGGGAGGAGATAGTTCAGCTGCGGTAGAAGACACAAATTAGTTCGAAGTCACAAAAATAAACAACAAAGCTAAAAGCCATTAAGTAATACCTATCCGTCTTTCGAGTTCCGCAGCTTTTTCAGCTTCTTTTGTTGCTGCTCGAGCGTCATGAATATCTTTTTCGCTCTTTTTCATTATTTTCATGAGCCATCCCTCGGGCACCATTTTTCCAGATATCAGTGAAAATTTTTCCGCCTATTGAACTCGCTTCGGCCGAGGGGTCCTTCGTATCGTCGACGGAGAAGGCAGCTTCAGCCTGGGCCAAGATTTTAACATGTTCACAACATGCCTTCTCCAAAATGGCTGCAACCCCCCTCGAACCAGAGAATGCACACACGTCCCCGTGGTCACTCAAAATCTCCTCAAAAGCTTCGGTTTCATTACTGATCCACTCGATGACGCCCTCAGGGTCGCCCCGTATGAAGTTGTCTTCGCTTGAGTAGGCGCCCACGTTGGCGAAGCTAGTCTTTATCTTTTTTACGCATTCCACAGATTTTTCAAAACATCTTTCTTTTGACGCGCGAAGCTCTGCAACTGTTTTTTCAAAATAATTTTTCCAGTACTCACTGGCATCTCGATCAGCTTCGGCAACAGCGCATTTTAATTTGGCCTCAGCTAATTGTTTCCGAAGATCTTCAATTTCGCTCTTTTGGACCTCAGCTTGAACTTTGGAACTAGCCTCGTCTTCTTTTATCTTGTTTACCAATGAAATTAATATTTTATCCTTTTCAAGGCCTTCGTTCCTTAGTTCAATAACCTCTGAACGTAGGTTGTTCAGAGCCATTATGCACCCTTCATCTTCGATATTTTTCTGTGCCCTGAGGGCATTGCTAAGGATCAAGCCCTATAAAAGGAGTATAGTATTAAGTATAAACAAGTGAAATAATTCGTTTTTAAATACAAAAATTGATTTTCGCACCTTTATGCTATTATATGCCAAACTGTCGGTGAATTCATCCTTCGACAGTACTAAGAGGCCATCTTCTAATGTTGGGAACCCGAAGCTTCTACCCATCTCCCGGCAAACAGATATCTCTTTGCTATCCGGGAGACAGTACAAAAAATCTTCTTCTCCGCTGCCGTTAAACACTAATGCCCCTTCGGATATTTCAGCTTCTGGGCATAGTGTTGAGCTTCTCGTTCTTCTTCTTTAGAGAGTCTCTTTCCCGAAGCATGGCGAATGATATATTCAATACTTTCTTTTAAAGCTTCGGGAGCAGGAGCGGCAGCTTTTTCAGGCAAAGTCTGTTCTATAGCCTCTTCCTCCGCTGCCTTCTCTTCAATTTCCGAGGGTTTTTTCTTAGTAGGCTCTGAAGGCCCAGCTTCGGCACTAGCCTGGCTCATTGCAGCTCCGACTCTGGTCAATTTTGTTTTGGCTTCGATTTGCATTTTCGAAGCCTCGGCAATTTTCTCTGAAGGAATAGAGCTTGAAGCCTTTACTGATTCTAGCACATCTAGTACACTTGCCATCCTTTTTCTTTTGGGAGTTGCCGCAAGACCTTTTTGTGCCTTCGGCACTGTCACTTCTGCCAAAGGGCTTAAAACTTCTAATATTTTTGTTCCCTCGATTCTTGGCTCCTCAGTTTTATCAGTCTTCGGCTCAGCTAACTCGGATGAGGGTACCTTCGGCATTACAGCCGGATTTTCAGCCTTCTGTGTAGGGGAGATGGGCTCCTTTGGTTTAGCAGTTGAAGAAGTTTCTCCGCCAAATTCAGGTACCACGGCCGGTTCAATATACCGTGGCCGGTGGGTAAGGACTTTCAGTTTTTTACTCTTCGGAACAGGCTCGCTTGGAGCAGCCGAAGCGGCAACCTTTTCATAGGTTGCACCCTTTCTTTTCTGCCCCCGTGGCGGGTGGCGATAGTCAGGGTACAGAATTCCAATAGCATTAAAAACCCTATTTAATCTTTTCTTTTTTCGGCTCCTGAAGGCCGCAGATAGTGCATTATCTTCGGACTTGGAATATGCTCCAAGTAACTCATCGCTAGTATTTTCAATACACTTTAGCTAGTCATCATCTGGTTCGACAAACTTGTCCCCAAACCTGAAGGTGTATTTCAATCGAACCAGGCTGCCTTCACTAGGGTTAGTGATGGTTTCTTTCGGCATTTCCCAGCTGTCTATAAGTGGCCATATCTTGTAGGCTATATGTTCTTGAAGTAAGTCTCTTGTTCCAATAAAAGAGCAAACTGTGCTGAAGGCCCTTCGGCATGCTTCGGCTGCCTCGTCAATCTCTACCTTTGGTTTCCGGAGGCCGAAGCGGGACCAGATGGGACGCATGATGATCTCTTTAATGTCTTCTCTCGCATTCAAATCATTTTTTACATAGAACCACTCCGTCATCCAGGCTCCGGGCCATTTCTTCCGAAACACTGGCACTGGGTAACTTGCGCCGGAGCGAGCAACGAAGCTATAGCAACCGAAATTGTTATGATATTGTTCTTTACCCCAGGCCTTCGTCTCATACGAAAGTTCATGCATACTGCAAAAACATCTTGCACTTGGCTCTAGACCTTGACTTCTCACAGCCCAGACGAAGATCCCCATTTTAATAATTGCTTCGGGAGTGATCTGGTGAAGGAAAATCTGGTATGTCTTTAAAACTTCAACCACAAATCTGCTCAACGGGAACTGAAGTCTAGCTTTAAAGAAGCTTCGAAAGATCACAATTTCGTTTTCTTCGGGAGCAGGAACAGCCCTGTCTACGTCAGCCCTCACAATAGACATATCTCGAAAATACCTTCCTCTCATATTATCAAGATGACTCTGTTTGATAGTTGATTTCCCGAAGACTGCATGACTTGGTCGCTAGGGCCGATCTTCAGAGTCTTCGCCTCCACTCTCCACATCATAGCTATCGCTATCATCAGTGTCTTCAGACAAGCCTTCCAGTATCTCTTTACTAATCTTCTCTGCATTTGTTTTTGCTATTGACTCAACAAATCCAGCAGTCTTCTCCTCAAGGAGCTTCTCCTCTTCGGTTAGCTTCGTCTCAGCAACTGTCTTCTTGTCTTGAGACATCTTCTCTTCGGAAATGACGAAAACGTGTCCTTCAAACCGAAGCTCAAAAGCTTGAGAGCTATCAAGCGCTAGTAAGCACAAGTTATAAAATTGAGAAAATAAGGCAAATGTCACAAGCAGTGTATCAAGTGCAGTCGGTGTGAGTTCCTATTTATACGCCCAGTGCGCCCCAAGTTGGAGGGCCCCTCTGTCATTGACTGTTGCTATTCTAGCAAAGGGAAGGTGTTTTTTCGGACCTTTGGCTTAGGGCCTTCGTCCATGTCGCAATCTGAATTCGTCATTCTAACAAATTAATATTGCGAGGGGCTACTGTTGGGGGCCTTCGTCTTTCGAAGGTCCTCAAAAACATGATTTAACAATGTTTCCCAAGTGTAATATATGAACAGGTGCATTCGGACTCGGATCAGAACCACGCAGTGTGAAAAGCACGAACAATACGAAGGTTGATGCAGCGCCGAAGCTACGAGCAAGGGAGCTTCGGCATAACGGCAAAAAAGGGAACC
Source organism: Zea luxurians (assembly GCA_029449295.1). Classification (NCBI taxonomy): domain Eukaryota; kingdom Viridiplantae; phylum Streptophyta; class Magnoliopsida; order Poales; family Poaceae; genus Zea; species Zea luxurians. Next base: position 6,207,434 of record JAOPSE010000107.1, read on the forward strand.
GACTTAAAAGGGAAAAGGCTATTTAGACCTCGGTAGACTACCTTAAAGTCATTAGCAAATGTAAAGGACATGGATGTAATTTTACACGGGTTATTTCCCGTGCCTATAAATAGATGAAAAGTACCCCCGTACTATTCACGCTGACTTGTACTCATTTGTGCGTCACGCTTGTACTTTCATTTTCTGTCAAGCCGAAGGTACAAATGTAATTCAATGTTGTCATTATTTATTTGTTCATTTATGATTATATAATAAGAAATGTGTATGATGATGTTATATGTTTGTTCACATTATTTCTTATGTTTTACATGCTTCACCCGCCCTTGATATATATATATATATATATATATATATATATATATATATATATATATATATATATATGTTGAGATTATGAAGGTATGTCCTTCATGACCTTCGTCCGAAGATCATTATATCCTTAGGGAAATAATGTTCCGAAGGACGAAGGGCATTAATAAATAACATGTTTTTGTGTTGCCTTGTTCTCAATTTATAGCATTTGAGAGCAAGTCCCCAACAGTAGTTGAGAGCTTTTAAATTTGAAATCAGCTTGTCATGCAAAACTTTGTTTGAATTTCAAAATTCAAAAATTTCAAACGACATCGAATGGAAAACCACCAAAATAAAAATTGTAGGTCTCGAAAAGTTATTTAACTTTATAGTTGAATTTTTTAGATTTGAAATCATCTTATCGTAGAAAAATATGATTGAAGTTTTCAAATTTGAAGTTCAAATTTTGTAAACGGTCTGGGATGAAGAAACTACCAAAATAAAAGATGTAGATCTCGAAAAGTTATACAACTTTATAGTTGACAACATTTTCATTTAAATTAATTTAGTTCCTTAAATGATCCATTTACACTCGGTTTTGTTATAATATGTGGAGAAGAAAAATGTAATATATAGACATAAGTCATATATGGGTGGAGTGATAGAGAGGAGGTTACCGACAGCAAAGCGTGTAACAAAAAGGAATAAAAATAGCCGTGCTTCTCGCGCTTAATTTTTTTGCTAATTTTCTAGGGTTTTATTGTATTTATGTTTTACCTAGTGTTTTTTTGTCACTCGACAGAAACCCTTTTACTGATATTTTTTTTATCAAGTGTTTTTTGTTGAGTGTCAAAAATTCTTTGTCGAGTGTCTGGAGCACTAAGAAAAAAAGCGAGTCACTCTCTTGGCCTCAGAACGTGAAATAGTAGAGACACGTCCACATAACACAAGTTTTATAAACTACTATTATCATAGACACTGCCTATTGTGGTATCACTAGGTTTCGATATTTTTACACAGTGAAAGATCCCTTTCGAACTGACCTAAGCACCTCGCATCTGCCCATAAGTTTGTATCGGTCCCCCGATGTGAAATGAATTGAAATAGCATCCGGAGACTGCTAAAGCTAGCAAATGGCCCCTGAAGTCTGGTTCCTCAGAAAAGATCGTGACATGGCCCCGGCCGGTCGCAGTGGGAGTGAGCATGTGCATATCGGAGAACGGGGCGCGCACGTCAGAATGGGCACGTTTCGGTTGGCGTTCTGCCTGATTCCCCTCAAATGATTCACTGAAGAGGACGGAATCTGTCTCTCCAAAGCAGGCAACCACATAAATCCTGAACAGATCAAAGGTGGCCCATGGCCGTCAGTGATGGGGACTTGCTGTTGAGGATCTGCATGTGTGCTATGCCATTGAAGAGATGGACGGCAACCCATGGGAGAAAGAAACGAGGTTAAAGGACAGGCTGGAGGCGCCTGGACCGTTGTGCGTTGGCCCGAATAATGGCGCATTCAAGTCAAGCGTCTCTGTGGTTTCGATTCCGGACGAGACAGAGTGACAGACCCAATTATTTGCAGGCACTGAAATCACTTCCTCCTCCCTCTTGGTGTTTGCCGGAGTAGAATGCTCCGTTGCATGCACATACTCCAATACGATCGTCAGCCTCTCGCCGTCGCCGGACCTCCTACCTTGCGCCTCGGCCGATCATGTAGCTCTCGCCGGGATCGTCGTCTGGGACCGGCAGCCGTCCACGTTAGCATTCAATCCGCAGAACGCAACTGATAGCCAGTGGTCCGATCGGTACAGCGCGCAATACACGGGAATGTGCATTCATTCTTCGACGCTGTGGTCCGATTAAAGTTCATTCGACGCGACCGATGGCTCACTAGCAGTATAAACAATGCGCTCTCTGGTTGGGCTGCTGAATGCTAAGATGCAGAAAATAATAAGTAATGACAAGGCAGGGAAGCATCTAGATTTATAGATCAGCGTGGTTTTTATCATGTTGTATGTAGATGATCATCTAGATTGATTAACTCAGCGTGGTTTATCATGAACAGCAATTCTTTATCACGGTCATTCTCGTCGGCGGTGTTGTCACTAAGGCTCTCAAATAAATGCTCGGTGAACCTTTATTTTATTCATTGCAAGTGGAAAGGATGCTCTTAATTAACTATAACAACTGGAGTACATCGAAACCTTAAACTATAGCTTTTTCAAAATGCTCCGCCAATTTATTATAACTTCTTCAGTTTTGTTGCCCTGACCATAGAATGATCATTCAAGTCCATTTTTTCCATAAAATGATGGATCGAGATTCTAAAGATTTTTTTATAGGATCGACTATCTGGGAAGGAGATAGTCCAATTCACGAAACTACTTGAAATTAAGGAACAAGATGGAATGTTCTCCAATTAGCTAAAAGAATACCGACCAAATCTCTACTACTTTATAAGAATCTAACGTAGTCCGTGGTGCACGGTTCTGTCTCCTCACGACGTATACGACCCACACGTTAGTGTCTCCCTTCTTCCACGTGCGCGCCCTCTCCCCTCTACCCCTGCATCCGCATGGTCCTCGCCGCAATCCCCTCACCGATTAATGCATTAGCCATGGAAGGAAAAATCCCGTCACTGCCACAGAAGGAAACACATCACCTCGCCGCTATCCACGCCTCGCAGCAATCCAGCACGCAGGAATCCCATTGCCGACGATGTGCAGGACCACCCATTGCCCAATCGTTCTTCCCATACACCGCGGATGCCCTGTTCATATCCTCCGCGCCCCAAACGCAATCCACGCCTCGCCGCCATGGAAGGAATCGCAACCCAATCCCCTCGTCGCCATCCAGCGCACAGGACCACCATCAGCCTGCATCCTATCGCAAGTGCAGGACCACCCCGCCATCTCATTCTTCCCATTCTACGCGTCAGCCCCACCTGGATCTTCCGATGCTCGAGTACTTCCCATTCTACGCGCTAGCCCCACCTAGATCTTGCGATGCTCGAGTATGAGATAGAAGACACATCTCTGAGTGCTCAAATCTGAACACCACACCTTTCTGAAACACAAACAGACTTGGTTTACAAAATAGAGAACTACTCGTGTGGCTGTTCATCTCACAATTTCAGGATTGTTTGTTTCTAAGTTTTATATATGTTTCCTTTTCTCCAATTAACTGTAGCTTTATCATCCGTGCACCCTTTCCGTAAATAAATAGAGTTTTAGTTGTAGATGAATCAATATTTATGGGCAATGTGTCCTGTGCGGCATTTTGTATATTGAGTGTACCACACGAGCTATTTTAGCACTTCTCAGATTTTTTATTTTTTAAAATATCAGTCACTCAAATCTAAACACCATACCTCTCTTCACAAACATTAATATGATATGCAGTATGCTATCCAGAGCTTTGTCTAAAAAATATATCTACCTAATCTCAAAATTCATGGTTTCCCTTTATATGAAACTGTAGTTCCTGTCAGATCACTACATTTATATAAAACTGTAGACTTCTCTAAATTTTTTGATGGTTCAAACTATATCCTATATACCAGTTTAATTTGTTCAACGTGTTGCAGTTCTTGTCAGATCACGAAGATTAACCTGTTCAAGGTGATCCAATCCCCTTAGCCCTATCCTTTGTCTTATTAGTCCATACTTCTATATACAGTTTTAGTTTGGTGTCTCTATCCTGAACTTCTGTGTCTGTGTTAAAGTACCCCCATCTAATGATATTCTTAGCCACGGTAAATTGTTGAATTAGGAAGAAAATGTGTTGCGACACAACTATCTATCTTCACACTTTTGTGAATTGATTTAAGGGTGTCACTGTTTTTCCCCAATTCATCTATCAGTCTGCTACACAAATTCGTGATCTCCCTTTATTTTAATTGTGAGTCAACTATGTCTATCTTAACTCTTTTGTGAATTGATTTAAGGGTATCACTATTTTTCCCAATTCATCTATCAGGCTGCTACACAAATTCCTAACCTCTCTTTATTTTAATTGTGAATTGATTTAAGGGTAAGTTGCATTCCTCATCCTTTTTTAACATAATTCTCTCAGTCACCTTGTTGGTTTTTCCTGCTACTGTCCTCACATTTTGCTCGACCTTTCACTTCCCAGTATGAAGCAAAGCTCTTGCCTGACTTGATCTATCGAATGAAGAAGCCAAAAATCGTGCTGTTGATTCTTGTTTCCGGCAAGATTGTTCTGACAAGAGCTAAGGTTAGCGGTCGTTTCTTGAGTCCATTATCATTAGAGTACATCTCAGTTTTTTTTCTGATCGTGTTAGAGTATATCCAACCTTTTCTCTTTCCAGGTGAGAGATGAGACGTTGCTTTTGAAATTATCTATCGAGTCCTCATAAAGCCATAAAAGTCCGGTAATGCTAAGTACATGGTAATTGCTAATGGGCAAGAATAATTAGGGTATGCTGTTCAAGTATGTGCCCAGTTGTTGTTGTTGTTGTCCCCCATTTTATCTTTTTTTTCTGATTTTGATGATACCATTACCTAGGAGGCTCACGAGACTTATATAATATACTATCCTTCTATGGAATCAATTTGTTGATTAATATTTGCTACATATTTATCATTTTTTATTTTTTTATCAATGATAAAGCACATGTATTTATCAATGATAAAGCACATGTACAATCTTATATATCTTTTAAGATATGTAAATGTCCACTTTTGGTGATGCTAATAAAAGTATAGAATAACATATAATATTTTTGCATATCAATGTATTTTATCACTATTTGAATTGCGCACAAATTTCATGTCATTAGTGTTAGTTTGTGAGATATGGGGTTGATGATATATATGTTGTTCGTTTTCATGTAATCATTGTGCACTAATATTTATCGAATAATTTATACGCCGTCGCAACGCACGAGCATATACCTAGTCATATACTAAGAAAGACTTTTCAATAGGAGCAGAATTCTTTTGTCTCACCCGACTAGTACTTAACTTGTATATCTGCCCTCTAGACTATATAAAGAGAGGCATATGTAGTCCCTTTTAACGCATTACATCTCATAATTTGTTTAGGAGTGAGTTACACTATTTATCAACCTGAACCAGTATAAAATCGTTGTTTCAATGTTTACCATTGAGGTTGGCTTACACTAAAGCCCTTAAACCCTACTCCGGATAACCCCTAGGCAATAGTAGGGGATTTCGGCAAAAATAAGTTTGAGGGATCTATGGACACAAGATCGACATCACATTCTTAGTGGGCTCAACTTTCATCTTTAGATCCTAAGTCCGCACATTAGACGATTCTAACATCTTCTACAATCGCCTTGCAGAGACTACGGTAGATAAAACTTCACTAGCAATTCATCAACACATGCTAGAAGATCTTGCTGAGAAATTTGGTGAAATTTTGATTTTTCCAGTCCTACCCAGATGTAGAAATAACTCATTCTACTCAGTTCAACTACTAGTACGGGTCTAACATGGGTACAACCAAGTTTTCTGAATTGACTTCTAAACCATCACACAACTCTGGTCCAAACCTACTTTGACTATGAGTATGAATCCAACTCATGCACGACTAAGTTTTATGAGTAAACTTCTAAACCATTTGACAATTGTGGTCCAAACTCAGCTTGACTACGATAACGAGTCCAACTAGGTACGACCATGTTTTCTGAGTCGTCTACAAAGTCAATGAATAATTGTGTCTAACTCTAGTCAAAATCCCTATCAAACTCAAGTGTATCTCTTTAATCTACCAGAAGGTGATCACAAGACTTATCCCATCCACTCTTGCACTAGAGGAAGAGGGATACAATGAAGAAGTCCCACTGATAGGCTCCAAACCAAGTCCAATCCTCACCACCACATCAAAAGAAAAGATTATACATTGGCCAAGGGTCTGACTATTAGGGAACACCTCTACCTCTTCCCATGTAGTGCCCTTCATGGACTAATTGCCATACCAAGACGGAATCACCATATCAACTATCTCAACAACCAAATCATGTGCTCCTATTAGGACGAGTAGCTATGATCATAATTTGGAGATCTTTATTTTAGAAAGAGACATCAACCCCGAGGATGAAGTAGAAGAGGCTAACATCTCCAATAACCAGCAAAATGTAGTTGGAGAGATAGAGCCTGAGAAGGCTATTCAAACATGGAAGAATAGGCAATACACACAATGATGCATTCATGCCTGAATTTGTCATGAAGCACTCGACCAATGCTTAGCCTTAGAACAACATCACAAAGAGGCTATCATCACACTTAGCTGAAGTTGCATCATAATTAGCATAAAATGGCCCCATTGTTGGTTTCTACTACTACGCACACGATATGATGTTGTCCCTAACAACTCTAGTGGCCTACAACAAGGTGTTGATTCCTGCCACCAAGCACATATAGTAGCTGAAAGGGAATTAGGCTTACACCTATTTCCTAATTGATTTTGGTGGTTGAATTGCCCAACACAAATAATTGGACTAACTAGTTTGCTCTAGTGTTTAAGTTCTACAGGTGCAAAAGGTTCACACTTAGCCAATAAAAAGACCAAGAATTGGGTTCAACAAAGAGAGCAAGGGATAACCGAAGGCTGCCCTGGTCTGGCACACCGGACTGTCCGGTGTGCCACCGGACAGTGTCCGGTGCACCAGGGCACTCCAGGCTGAACTCTTCACCTTCGGGAAAATCCAGAGGCGCTCCGCTATAATTCACCGGACTGTCCGGTGTACACCGGACAGTGTCCGGTGCTCCAATGAAGAGCGGCCTCAGGAACTCGCCAGCTTCGGGAATTCGCAATGGTTGCTCCGCTATAATTCACCGGACATGTCCGGTGCACACCGGACTGTCCGGTGTGACAGCGGGCAACGGCTACTTCGCGCGCCAACGGCTACCTGCAACGCATTCAATGCGCGCCAGCGCGCGCAGAGGAGTAGAGCACGCGCAGGTGGCGCACCGGACAGCCTACAGTCCTTGTCCGGTGCACCACCGGACATCCTGGCGGGCCCACAAGTCAGAGCTCAACGGTCGAACCCCAACGGTCTGCTGACGTGGGCTGGCACACCGGACAGTGTCCGGTGGCGCACCGGACTGTCCGGTGCGCCATGCGACAGCAGCCCTCCAATGGCCACTTTGTGGTGGTTGGGGCTATAAATACCCCAACCACCCCACATTCAATGGTATCCAAGTTTCTACACTTCAACACCTTACAAGAGCTCTAGCATTCATTCCAAAGCACACAAAAGAGATCAAATCCTCTCCCAACTCCACATCAAGCCTTAGTGATTAGAGAGAGTGATTTGCCGTGTTCATTTGAGCTCTTGCGCTTGGATCGCTTCTTTTCTTTCTCATTTGTTCTTGTGATCAACATTCATTCACTTGTAATCAAAGCAAGAGACACCAATTGTGTGGTGGTCCTTGCGGGGACTTTGTGTCCCGAGTGATTGAGAAGAAGAAGCTCACTCGATCCGAGGATCGTTTGAGAGAGGGTAAAGGGTTGAAAGAGACCCAGCCTTTGTGGCCTCCTCAACGGGGACTAGGTTTGCGAGAACCGAACCTCGGTAAAACAAATCCGCGTGTCAACCTCTTATTCGCTTGCGATTTGCTTTGCACCCTCTCTCGCGAACTCGATTATAGTTCTAACGCTAACCCGGCTTGTAGTTGTGATTATATTTGTAAATTTCAGTTTCGCCCTATTCACCCCCCTCTAGGCGACTTTCAATTGGTATAAAAGCCCGGTGCTTCATTAGAGCCTAACCGCTCGAAGTAATGTCGGGAGATCACGTCAAGAGGGAGATGGAGACCGGCGACAAGCCCACTACAAGCCACTCATCGGAAGAGTCCCGCAACAAGGGGAAGGGGAAGGAGAAGAAGTCTTCCTCCCACAAGTCGCATCGGAGTAGCGGCAAACACAAGAAGATGAGGAAGGTGGTCTACTACGAGACCGATACTTCATCACCTTCCACCTCCGGCTCCGACGCGCCGTCCGTCACTTCTAAGCGCCATGAGCGCAAGAAGTATAGTAAGATCCCCCTACGCTACCCACGTATTTCAAAGCGTACTTCCTTACTCTCCGTTCCACTAGGCAAACCACCGGTTTTTGACGGTGAAGATTATAACATGTGGAGTGACAAAATGAGGCACCATCTAACCTCACTCCACACAAGCATATGGAATGTTGTTAAGTTTGGTGTACAGGTTCCATCTGTAGGGGATGAAGACTACGACTCGGACGAAGTGGCCCAAATTCACCACTTTAACTCTCAAGCCACTACTATACTCCTCGCCTCTCTAAGTCGAGAGGAGTATAATAAGGTGCAAGGGTTAAAAAGTGCGAAGGAAATTTGGGACGTACTCAAGACCGCACACGAAGGAGACGAGGTAACAAAGATCACCAAGCGGGAAACGATCGAGGGGGAGCTCGGTCGCTTCATGCTTCACCAAGGGGAGGATCCACAAGCCATGTACAACCGCTTGAAGACCTTGGTGAACCAAGTGCGCAACCTCGGGAGCGAAAAATGGGATGACCATGAAATGGTCAAGGTTATTCTTAGATCCCTCGTATTTCTTAACCCTACACAAGTTCAATTAATTCGAGGTGATCCTAGATATAAGCTAATGTCTCCCGAGGAAGTTATAGGAAAATTTGTGAGCTTTGAGCTAATGATTAAGGGCTCAAAGAAAATCATCGAGCAAGGCACCTCCTCCACGCCCGAGGCACAACCGGTCGCTTTCAAGGCGACGGAAGAAAAGAAGGAGGAGGCTACTCCAAGTCGAACACCCATCGACGCCTCCAAGCTCGACAACGAGGAGATGGCGCTCATCATCAAGAGCTTCCGCCAAATCCTCAAGCAAAGGAGAGGGAAAGACCACAAGTCCCGCTCCAAGAAGGTTTGCTACAAGTGTGGTAAGCCCGGTCACTTTATTGCCAAATGTCCTATTTCTAGTGACAGTGACAGAGGCGACGACAAGAAGGGCAAGAGGAGAGAAAAGAAGAGGTACCACAAGAAGAGGGGCGGCGATGCCCACGTATGCCGCGAGTGGGACTCCGACGAGAGCTCCACCAACTCCTCCGACGACGAGGACGCCGCCAACATCGCCGTCACCAAGGGACTCCTCTTCCCCAACATCGGCCACAAGTGCCTCATGGCAAAGGACGGCAAGAGGAAGAAGGTTAAATCCAAATCATCCACTAAGTATGAGTCTTCTAGTGATGATAATGCTAGTGATGAGGAGGATAACTTGCGTAACCTTTTTGCCAACCTTAACATGGAACAAAAAGAAAAATTAAATGAATTAATTAGTGCTATTCATGAAAAGGATGACCTTTTGGATTCCCAAGAGGACTTCCTAATTAAGGAAAATAAGAAACATGTTAAGGTTAAAAATGCTTATGCTCTAGAGGTGAATGTGAGAAATTGACTAGTGAGCTAAGCATATGCCATGACACTATTGCCAACCTTAGAGATGAAAATGCTAATTTGTTAGCTAAGGTTGATTCTCATGTTTGTAATGTTTCAACTTCCAATTCTAGAGATGATAATGATGATTTACTTGCTAGGATTGAAGAATTGAACATTTCACTTGCTAGCCTTAGAAATGAAAATGAAAAATTGCTTGCTAAGGCTAAAAATTTTGATGTTTGCAATACTACTATTTCCAACCTTAGAAGTGAAAACACTAGTAAGAATGTGATCATCAGTGACGATTTTCTAGTGACGCTGGTGACTTCAGTCACAGATTGATACATTTCTATGACCAACTTGATAGCTTCGTCAACAATTACAAGGGACGAAGATTAGACTTGAATATTAAAGACGAAAATGAAAGGAACGTCATAGACGAAAATGAAAGGAACGTCACAGATTAATTTGGCTCGATCGGCTGACGTAATGATGAAATAAATTGGTCACAGATGAGTTTTAGTAAAAAACGGCCCACGTGTACACACCACTTGACGGCGTGGGATCCTTGGCCTACATGGGCCGCAGTTTTTTGGGACACAGCCCCCACCTGGCGACGCGGACCCGGCCCAGTACGAAGCGGCAGTTAGTTTTATTTGGCAAAAAAAAGGTGCGCCCGCGGAGCTTCGAACCAGGGACATGCGGCTTGCGTTAAATCGTTGCTACCACCAGACTACGGACTTGTTCGTGTATATAAAGAAACTATCCGTTTGTTAATGTGTTCATATCTGTCGTTATGTTAACAGGTTTTCCCAGCCGCCATTCTGCGATCTGCATGGTTCGCCTGTTCTGTTTTTTGCCTGCTGCGATCTGCGCTTCTGCGATCGGCCGTCAGGTTACGGCACACAACGACGCCGGCGTCTGTCGTCGTCCGCTTGATCGGCAACTGGGTAGCGTCGCAGCGAACGAGCGATCTTGTCGCCCGATCCATTGATCCAACTGTGTTGGAAGAACGGCGTCGTCTGCAAACAGCGAGGCAGAGAAGCTTCGGGCGCGGCAAAGCAGCGGCGTCTTGCGCATAGCTACGGCGGGCGTGGACAGAACAGCGGCAGGGCGGGGAGAAAAGACAAGGTTTGATGTGTTGTGTTTTTGACAATAAGGTTCTATGTGCGTTTGAATTTTATTTCATATATGCATGTGTTTGATGTGGTTTTCAATTTTGTTCAATGTAATCATAGTTATGGAGTTAATGCAAGTTTTAATTTATTGTCAAAATAGATGGATAGAAGATGGGTTTATGGGAAACAATTCACACCTGCATATGTGAAAGGAGTTGAAGAGTTCATGAATTTTGTTACTGAAAGATACCCAGAAGACACAGACATTCGTTGTCCGTGCGTGAATTGTCTTAATCAAAGGTTGCGACCTTAGAGTGAAGTAGAAACTCATATACACATTTATGGAATGTCAGCTACATACACGAGGTGGATTCATCATGGGGAGTCGGCAGATACAGAAGTTGAGGGTATAGAGGAGGATGTCGAAGGATATGATAATGACTTTGGGATACATATGGATGTGGACGATGATGTTTACGATGATGATCATGGAGTACCTGAGATGATCGGTGAACTGTTTGCAGCGACAGAGGCTGATGGAGAAGAGCCAAGATTTGCAGGAGTTCTTGGAGATTCAAAGAAGGCACTTAGTCCGGGTTCTAGCCATTCAAAATTTTCTTTTATGGTGAGGATGTTGTATATGAAGTCTCGTTATCGAATCAGCAATACAGCATTTTCAGCAATGATGAAGCTGATGTCCGATGGATACCCTAACAGTGAGTTGCCAAAATCATATAATGAGGCCATGAAATATCTTAAAGAATTGGGCCTTGGATACGAAAACATCCATGTGTGCAAGAACAATTGTGTGTTGTTTCGGAATGTTAATGCTAAATTGAATGAGTGCCCAGTATGCACGGAGTCTAGATGGAAAGATGAAACTGGTTCGAAGCGGGTTCCACATAAGGTTTTGAGGCATTTTCCACTGTTGCCAAGGTTGAAAAGAATTTTTGCTTCAAAACAAACTTCAGAGGAAACACAATGGCACAAGAAAGTGAGGAAGCCAGTCGCCAATGTGATGAGCCATCCAGCTGATGGGGAAGCGTGGAAGGACTTTGACCGAAAGTACCCAGGTTTTGCAAATGATCCGAGGAACCTGAGGCTAGCCTTAGCTACCGATGGATTCAATCCATTTGGCAACATGAGTACCCAGTACAGTATGTGGCCAGTGCTTGTGACACCGCTTAATCTCCCACCATGGGAATGCGTGAATCCAACAAACTGCTTTATGTCTTTACTCATCCCAGGTCCAAGATGTCCAGGAAAGGATTTTGATTTGTTCCTTGAGCCCCTAATTGAAGAACTGCTGAAGCTATGGAAGGGTGTCAAGACCTATGATGCATGTACTGGTAGGAAGTTCGACCTTCGTGCTGCTGTACTATGGTGTATACATGATTATCCAGCGCTGGCCACGTTATCTGGGCGAACAACAAAAGGGTATTATGCATGTATTTATTGCGACAAGAATCCGTTGTCTATGTCAATAAGGAACAAGTTATGCTACATTGGACATCGTCGTTACCTTAAAAGGACACATTCATGGCGGAATAGCTTGGATTTCAATGGTAAGCGGGAAAACAAAGTTGTGCCTGGCAGGTTCACTGTGGATGAGGTCCTACAAGAGCTAGAGAAGGTGAAAGATGTCAGACCAGGGAAGCAGGCTGACATTACTGGAAATAAAAGGAAGCGTAGTAGTGACGGTCCAAAGATTTATAGCCGGAAATCTGGGTTGTGGCAATTGCCATATTGGAAAGATTTGATGCTTCCACATAATCTCGATGTGATGCACATAGAGAAAAATGTATGTGAAAATATTCTTTGCACACTACTTAGTATACCAGGCAAGTCCAAGGACACACATAATGCAAGGCTAGATTTGTATGATATGGGCATAAGACCTGAACTGCACTTGCAACAAGATGGCAACTCGGCCTGCAGGGCTCCACCTGCTCCATATGTGTTGGGGAAGGATCAGAAAGTCGAGTTTTGCAAGTTCCTCAAAGGTATCAAGTTTCCTGATGGATTTGCGGATAACCTAGCAAGATACATAAGTGAAGATGGTTCAAAGGTGGTTGGAAAACTGAAAACACATTCTTGCCACATACTCCTACAGAGAATCATAGCCGCTGGCCTTAGAGGACTGGTGAGGAAGGATGTATATGAAGCAATTGCAGAGCTGGGGACCTTCTTCAGGGAACTATGTAGTAGAAATCTACGGATAGATGTTGTGCAACGGCTAAAAGGAGATATTCCATTGATCCTATGCAAGCTTGAGAAAATCTTTCCACCTGCCTTCTTTGATGTCATGGTGCACTTGAGTGTCCATCTTCCCGATGAGGCAATGCTTAGAGGACCTGTTCAGTATGGATGGATGTACCCAATAGAAAGGCGACTAGGCACTTTGAAAAATTTTGTAAGGAACAGGGCTAGGCCGGAAGGATCAATTGCTGAGGCATATATGGCAAGTGATACCTTAACATTTTGTTCTAGGTACATGAAGGATGTTGACACTAGATTTAACCAGGATGATGATAGTGGTACAGAGATGCCATTGCCTAATGACATGTCTGTTTTTAAGCATGGTGGTACTCTTGTTGGAGCTACTAAGACTGAGTACATTGATGATGCTACCATGAATAAGTTAGTTTGGTATGTGCTACATAATGCTGATGAAGTACATGAATATTTGACGTAAGTTAGTTTGGTATGTGCTACATAATTTATGTTATGTTTATTAAATTTGAAAATATGCTTATGAATAAAGTATGCCATGCAGTCTGTACAGGGAGGAGCTATCGCAGCAAGGTGCACGTCCAAATGATGTTGATCGAATGGTTCAACAAGGATTTGCAAAGTGGTTTATGTCCCATGTAAGTCACTAAACTTTTATGTTATAGGTTTACTAAAGTTTTGGGTATGCATATGTAATTGCTCAGCTGAGTAATTTTGTTGCAACAGGTTGAGAAGAAGCGTAATGAGAATCCAGAATTGGTTAGCGAAGGACTATGGGCACTGTCATGTGGCCCAGCTCGGCGAGTTAAGACTAGTACAGCTTGCAAGATTAATGGAGTGCGGTTTAGCACAGTGGATCGTGAGAAGTTCATGCAGACACAAAATAGTGGTGTAATGACTGAAGGTGAACATAATGGGGAGAACATAGATTTTTATGGTGTCCTTAAAGAGGTAATTGAGTTACAATATAACTCGAATTATCAAGTTCGTCGGTCGGTGGTTGTATTTCGATGCGATTGGTACAACCAAGTAGGAAAGACTGTGGGCATTCGAGATGACAGCCATTTCAAATCCATCAATGTGCAGTCATTTTGGTACAAGTCCGATCCTTTTATCTTGGCAGACCAAGCGAAAAAGATATTTTACCTGCAAGACACAACTCCACAATGTAAAGATTTCCGAGTTGTGCAGAAATTTGAACATAGGAATATTTATGATGTGGCTGAAAATTATGAGGGCAATAATGATGTGCATCAGGATGATTATTGTTCTGATACAGACCATATAGTGCAAGAAGGTGATGATAATCAGGTTCTGCACAATGTTGAAGGTGGAGAAGCCAGTCTAATTGAAGGCAATTTAGAGGAACTAATAAGAAAAAAGAAGGAAGCTGCTATTATTCTTGAAGATAGTGAGGATGAGGAGGAAGATGATACAATGTTTCAATATTTTAATGATGGTGGCGATGACAACAATGATGACATGTCCATAGAAGATGAAGATGAGGATTTCTAGTATTGATAGTTGATTTATGAAGTGTTCAGTTCAGATTAGTACAGCATACTGAAAGTGTGTCTGAAATTCAGTTCATGTTTAGATGATACAATGTATTTTCTGTATTTTCAGAACTGAATGTGTGTCTGAAATACTGAATTTGGGGTGAACTGAACTTGTGGTGAACTGAATGTGTATTCTGTATTTTCTGTATTTTTAGAACTGAACATCTGAAAATTTTCAGTTCATGTGATCTAAGCAAGTTTTAATTTATTGTCAAAATTTAAGCTGGGTTTTAATCTAAGCTGGTTTTATTGTCAAAACGGATCATCTGAAAATCTGAAAAATGACCATCTGAAAATCTGAAAAATGAAATGACCATCTGCTAGAAATGAAAACTGAAAACTGAAAATGCAGAACTCTGAACTGATCTCTGAAAATGAAATGACCATCTGGGCAGTTTAGAATCTGAACTTTGAACTTTGGACTGGGCAGTTTAGAATCTGATTTTTGGGGTGTTGATGGAGGTGTACTCTGAACTTTGAACTTTGGGCTGGGCAGAACTCTGAACTTTGGCTGGGCAGAGTTCTCAGATTGCTTGTGAGGACTGGGCAGAGTTCTCAGAAAAAATAGATAACCAACAAATAAAAATGGTTTTGGCAGAGCTGGTTTTGTGGATTTGAATCTGAACTTTGAACTTTGGACTGAGCTATATATCTCAGAGAACTGAACTTTGAACAAATAGATAACCAACAAATCTGAGCTGGTTATATCTCAGAGAACTGAGCTAGTTTTGAATCTGAACTTTGAACTTTGGACTGGGCAACTTTGAACTTTGGACTGGGCAGAGTTTACAATCTGAACTGGGCAGCAATCTGAACTGGGCAACAGAGTTTACTCTGAACTGAACAATCTGAAAATGCAGACTCTGAACTGGGCATTCAGAACTCTGAACTGGGCGCTCGGTTACATCCTGGACAGAGAACAGTTTATGCTTAAATATAGCTGCGCTCTGTTACTAACGAACAAATGTGACTAGTCCAATGGTAACTCCTTGCTGTTGTGAACCCTGGCGTCTTGTGTTCGAGCTTTGGGATATGTAGGTTTTTTTTGTTTTGTTTACATTTTTCAATCATTTTTGAATTTTTCTTTTATTTATTTACATGTATAGCACCAGTTTCTCCAAATCATTTCAACCTTTTTTTTGGGTGTTGATGGAGGTGTACCATGATGTTTTGTGCCGGTGCAATTTTTAGAACTATTTTAACTATTAATGTAAGTATTTGTTATTTTACTAAAGAATAAGTGCTAAAAAACCTTAGGTAGCTAGAAAAATATATAAACTTGCATGTACACTTCATTTTGGTGTACAATGTTGACAAAAAAAATACAATTTGTTCTGACAAAGTGGTGACATACATCCTACAAAAATGCATACAGCCCTCATATAAGGCTAATTACTAAGTGAGAGATGTTCATGCTTGTGATGGATCTATACTACCACTTTCTCCAAATCATTTTAAGCTTTAATGCCATGTTTATTGAACCAACCTATGATGTTGTGTGCAGTTATGCATTTTTCAGACCTAGTTTACTAATTACTGTAATTATTCGTTGTATTTCGTAAAGATATTTGTTACAATACCATAACCTAGCTAGAAAAATCTAAAAACTTGCATGGACCATTCATTTTGGTGTATAATGTTGACAAAATAGTTTCAACTCATTCGGACAAAGTGGTGACACACATCCTAAGAAAGGCATACATCTCTCATATAAGGCTAATTACTAAGTGAGAGATGTTCATGCTTGTGATGGATCTATACTACCACTTTCTCCAAACCATTTTAAACTTTAATGGCATGATTATTGAACCAACCTATGATGTTGTGTGCAGTTATGCATTTTTCAGACCTAGTTTACTAATTACTGTAATTATTTGTTGTATTTCGTAAAGATATTTGTTACAATACCATAACCTAGCTAGAAAACTCTAAAAACTTGCATGGACCATTCATTTTGGGGTACAATGTTCACAAAATAGTTTCAACTCATTCGGACAAAGTGGTGACACACATCCTAAGAAAGGCATACATCTCTCATACAAGGCTAATTACTAAGTGAGAGATGCTATTGCAAGTGAGAGATGTATAGTACCACTATTGCAAAAATATTTCAAAATATTATAACATGATCATAAACCAAACTAATGTGTCCATGAATAGATAATTGCAAAAAAAAACATAGAGATAAATAAAAAACAAAGAATTAATATAAAATGGTATGCAAAACACAAAAAAAGTCTCCTTGCAGGCACTTGAACCTTGGAGCTCGGTCTTATAGTTAGCAAGTCAAACCATTGGGCTATGCACGTGTTTTCGATATATACCTAGCGCTAGTATACTTAAACGCATTAGACTCCGCATTGCCAAACACATTGGGCGCCAAAAACATTTTCGCCGTCGTCACTAAAATAGACTCCGCTCTCATCCTCTATCTCCCGCACTCCTCTTATTTCTCCCCCACTCTTCTTTCTCCCCCACTTCTCCAAACCTAATCGCCGCCGCCGGGACACGACGGCTGTCGACGACCTGCCCCCTCGACCAGGTACCTCACCGCCGCCGCTGGGACACATCCGCCGTCGACGACCTGCCCCCTCGACCAGGTACCTCACCGCCGCCCCCTTACCTCTCATCGCGTCGATGAGCTGCGTCGTCGCCGACTTCACTCGCCGCATCCCGCTCTATCTCATTGCCATCCGCATTTCTCTCGCCCCTTCCACCTAACACGCCCCATCCACATTGCTCTCGCTAACCCCTAAACCCTAACATCGCTGGATTTGGGTCATCGCAGACGACCTTGATGGTGAACAAAAGGAGGCACAGAAGTCAGAAAGGTCCAACCCCTAAACCCTAACCATCGCTAGATTTAGTTTAATTATTCATTCGTTGTTATCAGAGATATTGTAAATTGATTTATGTAATCATTGTGCACTGATACAGTTGTGTTTGGTTCCTTACATTGTGTTATATGCAGTCACATCCATGTTTTAGTAGAGAACTTATGTTTCTAGTACTGGTAGACAAGGTTCAAGAAAGCGCGATTAGGCGTGCGATTAGGCGCGGTTAAGCGCTGAGCAGAGGGTCAACGCATCGCTTACCTACTAAGCGGGCAATTAAGCGCTGGCCCTGCTTAATCGTGCCCATTCGACATGTTTAAGGGAGTAGAGGAGGGAGAGGAGGAACACCTCCGGGGTCAATCCAGCAGGCAGCAAATCGACGGATCAACGAGAGAGAGAGAGCGGACAGAGCTACGATGGCTGCAGGCAGCAGATTGGTGAGAGAGAGGCGGAGCGGCTTCACGGTAGAGGTGAAGATCGCACGAGGGAGGAGAGGCTTCGGGAGAGGGAGCCGGAGAGCGTACGGCACGGAGGAGGATAGGCTTCGGGAGAGGGAGGCGGAGAGCACAGGGCGGCGGCGCGGGGCGTGGAAGGAGGCAGCAGAGTACTAGGTCATCACGGGAGAGGGGTTTTGCGTTGAGCCTCTTGGCAGGTGGGCCTAGTGGGCTGCAGACTCATGAAGAGAGGAGGTGGGGGTTAAGGGCTGCTGCAGGGTGGCCCAATATCATGTATTTTTTTCTCTTTTTAACAAAAATGATTAAGCACGATTAATCACGCTTAAGCATTTTCACCACCATACCGCTCGCTCAGTGCTTAGTGCTTTCTTGAACCTTGCTGGTAGAAAGAGATGAGAATATCTTCACTTTTTTTGTTCATCAGCTTGTGTAAATCTACATCGCCTAATCAATGTACTAGCTAGTACTTTGAACATTGTTTAAGCCTGCATAAAGATTTCCATAACCAAACAGGGGAAACACTACAGTTATAGTGCAACCACAATTATGAACTTGCACAATCATAACCAAGCTTCATAATGACTGAATCTACACATCTTATCTATTTGCTTTTAGTCAAATCCTTCCCTGCAAATAGTAGTACCTCTTAGCTTTTAGTAAAATCCTTTACATTATCTAATACACACAGTATGCTTGTTCTTATCTATCTTGCAAGTAGTTCAACATGAGTGAACTGCTTATGAGAGAAGACGGGATAAACAAGTGGAGGAGAATATAAAGAAGATGCAAGATTTGGGTCTGAACAAATATACTTCTGTTCTAAATAATTCTGTCTCACCATCTGCATCAACAAAGGGGAAACATGCAGCAAACAAGATAAATAATAGTTCAGATTCAGATTCATATGTCTCTTTCTATCTCCTTGACAATGATGATCAAGGAGATACTGATGATGACAGTGAATATTATGAGCAACCAAAACCCCTGGCAATGAAGGTGCTCCTTCTATCTTCAAAGTAGTGGATGCCAAATAGTTGCATTGCATTTCAATGTTTTTAATCTGGTGTTTAATATATGCTCATGCTTTTAGATTCATCTTCTTTATTTCATACCTCTTAATTAATATATGGTCTTGCTTTTAAATGCACATGACTATTTTTTTGTGGACAGTATCCTAGAAGAGGTAGAAACACAACCCTTGCTTCAAAGAAGAAGATAGACCCCAACATGGCTCCAGGCATTAGGTTCAGCAAGAGAGTGAGGGCAGGTGCACAACCAGAGGACCAATCTTCAAAAAGGTTTCACTCTACAGAGACAGATGGCCACAATGTACAGGAACCAACAGATGGAAATGATCACATACCAAACAGCCCTACTACACCTAGACTTGCTGATCATTTCAGCAGAGCTGCAGAGGAAGCCATGGCATCTGCTGCTCATGACAGTACAGGTGATGCTGAAGGCAACAGTCGTACTACACCTGGACTTGCTGATCATTTCAGCAGAGCTGAAGAGGAAGACATGGCATCTGCTGCTCATGACAGTACAGGTGATGCTCAAGCCAATGTAGCTAGAGATGAAGAAACTGAAGGCAAGTTCTATTTTTTCAGTCAAATAAGGCATCTCTTTTGCTGATTTGCATGAAACAAAACTATTTCATTATTCAATAAAAGTGAATTATATTTTGTAGCTCCTACACAACGAGCACCAAGGAGACCCAGGGCAGCAACCAAGGGAAAACAACTGGACAGGATGACTAAAGTTATGCAAAGGAGACTGCCCATAGCTGTTGAGGAAGGCAAAAAAAGGCCACATGAACCTGTTCAAGCTGCCAAGTTTGCATCAGAGGCTGGCATCATTATTCGGGAAACCATGCCTATCCTAACTCGTTGGAAAGATTACAAGGACGACCAGAAATACTACAACAGCTTTGTGTCACAGCTAAATGTAAGTGCATTACTGATTCTATGGTTCACTTGTATACTGCTTAACCTGAATTGGCTAACTATGGAATTGTCATATGCATAGGGGCGCTTGTCCGTTAACACTGAGGACAAGGCAACAAAGGAAGCTTGCACCGATATGCTATGCTCTGCGGTAAAAAACCAGCGTTATCGGCTCAAGCAGAAATACTTCAATGGTGTACCTGCAAATGAGATTAGCACAACTTCTCCTGTATCTTACATGACTGATGAACAGTGGAGGGCATTAGTTGCAAAGTGGTCTGATCCAAAGAACATGGTATGGGTATCTTGTCATATATTGTTCTTTCACTATACGTTTGCAAAGGATCTTCACATATTGAACCTATGATCTAATCTGACATGTTCATTCTCTTGTAGGAAATAAGTGAAAAGAACAAGCAGAACCGCAGTCAAGTCAAGTTTCATCAGGCTACGGGTTCTCGCTGCTATGTGGCACACTTACATGCATATGTAAGTAACTATTACCTTGTACTACTACCTGCACTTTTGCACTCAACTTCTATTGCATTTGATCTGAGCAAACTTCGCTGTGATTGTTTATCCACGAAACAGAAGCAGAAGAGAAACCGAGAAGAACCCAGCTTAGATCAGACTGAAGAACTAGATGCGGTGGACGCCTTCAAGACCTGTCATACCAGCTCCAAACGTGGCCTGAGTGAACCGGCAAGAGAAGCACTTGTAAGTTCATTTGTTTGCTTTATTTAGTGTAATTTTTATGAGATCATATGAGGGAGGCTGGCTGTGGGTCGATGGAACAAAGGGGAGTGAGATCGATGAGTGAGATCGCCTGTCCCATCCCAGGGGAGTTCAGATCATAGTCTATTTTGTCTGCCATTTGTCTGCCATCAAATTTCTGAAATGAAAGTAAATATCATAGTCTATTTTTTGTAGGACCCGTGCACTAGAAATGTATAGGTTTTAGAGTCTTTGTTAAGCAAATCTGCTATAATTTGTAACTGTTTTCACATTATTTTTCATAGTCTATTTATAGAGTCTTTCAAATGTATAGCTTTTAATTTGCCATCAAATGTATAGCTTTTAAGCAAATCTGCTATAATTTGTAACTGCTATAATCTGCTATAATTTGCCATCAAATGTATAGCTTTTAGAGTCTGCCAGTCTATTTTTCATAGTCTTTGTTAATGCCTTGTATGCTATAATTTGTAACTGCTATAATCTGCTATAATGTGCACTAGAAATGAAAGTCACTGTTTTCACATTATTGTCAGCATCTTGCTGTTGCTCATTAGCATTAACATGTTACTGTTTTTGTCCATGATATTTCAGTCTCATATGGAGGCTTTGAGGGCTGAACCTGTTGCTGAAGGTGAGATGCCAGCATCCAGTGTGCACCTTGTGTCGAAGGTGCTGTCCCAGAGCAGCTCACACCAATTCCTGAAAAGCGTCGGCATCAAAACATCGGCAACCTCCAAGGCATCATCATCAAATCATAGTGAGCTTCGGGAACAACTTGCAGCTGAAGCGACGGCTGCTGTTCAAGGTGAACTCGACCAGCTCAGGAAGAAATGTGAAGAAGCTGAGGAACAGCAGGCGAGGACACAAAGGGAGTTGGAGGAGTACAAGAAGATAACAGAGAAGAACAGCAAGGAGATGGAGGAGACCAATGTGCTCATCAAGAAGCTCTTGTCCTTGCATGGTAACTCTTCTTCGACATGAGGGCTGCTAGTCAGAGCTGCTGTTTTTGGCCTGTTCTTTGACATGAGGGTACCCAAAAACTCTAGTTGCTCGTGGGTGTCAACTTTTGATTATATGTTGTTATGTTTGTGCAAACTCAACTGAAATGTGAAGTCAAGTGGTGATGCTATGAACTGAGTTTAGTGTTGTCCACTTAGTTTGTATGCGCACTGGAATACTAGTTGTATTCATCTATGGAATATGGAATTGTGTGCTCATTCCTCTGTTCTAGTATATTTTGCAATTTCCAATTAAATTATTCTCTGCACATCTGTGACCAAACTGGTGGCATATAATAAAACATATGCCACGTCAGCTGCCACTGTACTAGCCACGTCAGCGCTGACGTCAGCTGCCACGTCACTAGCCACGTCAGCGCTGACGTCATACGCATCAGCACCTTCCAAACGGCTGTTAATGACCAAACCACGGCTCTATCTGTGACGATACCGTACCGTCACAGAAACCAAACGGCGTTAACAACGCCGTCAGTTTGCTCGGGCAGACGACGCATTATGACGGAAAAGTGCCTTCCTCTATGACCACAACTGATCGTCATAGAATGAATTCATTTCCATGACAACGCGGCTTGCGTCGCAGAATGTATACACATCGATGACGAAACTGGGTAGTCCGTCACAAAACAACAAATGTGACGCGACCCCTATGACCAAATCGAACTCGTCACAAATTCGTCACAAACCTTTATCTGTGACGATATATACACATGCAGTGACGCAATACGAACGTCATCGATGATAAGATCTCTACTAGTGAAATGATATATTACATGCTAAGGTTGTAGAACTAAAATCTTGCAAACCCTCTGCATCTACTACTGAGCATACTTCCATTTGTACTAGATGTAGAGATATTAATGTTGATGCTATCCATGATCACCTAGCCTTAATTAAGAAACAAACTGATCACATAGCTCAACTTAATGCTAAGATTAGTGAGCATGACTTAGAAAATGAAAAATTTAAATTTGCTAGAAGCATGCTCTATAATGGGAGACGCCCTGGCATTAAGGATGGCATTGGCTTCCAAAGAGGAGACAATGTCAAAATTAATGCCCCTCCTAAGAAACTATCTAACTTTGTTAAGGGCAAAGCTCCCATGCCTCAGGATAACGAGGGTTACATTTTGTACCCTGCCGGTTATCCTGAGAGCAAGATTAGGAGAATTCATTCTAGAAAGTCTCACTCTGGCCCTAATCATGCTTTTATGTATAAGGGTGAGACATCTAGATCTAGGCAACCAACCCATGCTAAGTTGCCTAAAAGGAAAACTCCTACTGCATCAAATGATCATGCTATTTCATTTAAGACCTTTGATGCATCATATGTGCTTACAAACAAATCCGGCAAGGTAGTTGCCAAGTTTGTTGGGGGCAAACACAAGGGCTCCAAGACTTGTGTTTGGGTACCCAAAGTTCTTGTTTCTAATGCCAAAGGACCCAAAATCGTTTGGGTACCTAAAACAAAGAACTAAACTTGTTTTGTAGGTTTATGCATCCGGGGGCACAAGTTGGATCATTGATAGCGGGTGCACAAACCACATGACAGGGGAGAAGAAAATGTTCTCCTCATATGAGAAAAACCAAGATCCCCAACGAGCTATCACATTCGGGGATGGAAACCAAGGTTTGGTCAAAGGTTTGGGAAAAATTGCTATATCTCCTGACCATTCCATTTCTAATGTTTTTCTCGTTGATTCTTTAGATTACAATTTGCTTTCCGTATCCCAATTATGTCAAATGGGCTACAACTGTCTCTTTACTAATATTGGTGTCACTGTCTTTAGAAGAAGTGATGATTCAATAGCTTTTAAAAGAGTGTTGGAGGGTCAGCTATACTTGGTAGATTTTGATAGAGCTGAACTCGACGCTTGCTTAATTGCTAAGACTAATATGGGTTGGCTCTGGCACCGCCGACTAGCCCATGTTGGAATGAAGAATCTTCATAAGCTTCTAAAGGGAGAACACATTTTAGGACTAACGAATGTTCATTTTGAGAAAGACAGGATTTGTAGCGCTTGCCAAGCCGGGAAGCAAGTTGGTACTCAACATCCACATAAGAATATTATGACGACAGACAGGCCACTGGAGCTCCTACACATGGATTTATTCGGCCCGATCGCTTACATAAGCATCGGCGGGAGTAAGTACTGTCTAGTTATTGTGGATGATTATTCTCGCTTCACTTGGGTATTCTTTTTACAGGAAAAATCTCAAACCCAAGAGACCTTAAAGGGATTCTTGAGACGGGCTCAAAATGAGTTCAGCTTAAGGATCAAGAAAATAAGAAGCGACAACGGGACGGAGTTCAAGAACTCTCAAATTGAAGGCTTCCTTGAGGAGGAGGGCATCAAGCATGAGTTCTCGTCTCCCTACACCCCACAACAAAATGGTGTAGTGGAGAGGAAGAATCGAACTCTATTGGACATGGCAAGAACCATGCTTGATGAATACAAGACACCGGATCGGTTTTGGGCCGAGGCGGTTAACACCGCTTGCTACACTATCAATCGGTTATATCTACACCGAATCCTCAAGAAGACATCATACGAACTCCTAACTGGTAAAAAGCCCAATATTTCATATTTTAGAGTCTTTGGTAGCAAATGCTTTATTCTTATTAAAAGAGGTAGAAAATCTAAATTTGCTCCTAAAACTGTAGAAGGCTTTTTACTAGGATATGACTCAAACACAAGGGCATATAGAGTCTTTAACAAGTCCTCGAGACTTGTTGAAGTTTCTTGTGACGTTGTGTTTGATGAGACTAACGGCTCTCAAGTAGAGCAAGTTGATCTTGATGAGATAGGTAATGAAGAGGCTCCGTGCATCGCGCTAAGGAACATGTCCATTGGGGATGTGTGTCCTAAGGAATCCGAAGAGCCTCCAAATGCACAAGATCAACCATCCTCCTCCACGCAAGCATCTCCACCAACTCAAAATGAGGATGAGGCTCAAATTGATGAAGGAAAAGATCAAGAAAATGAGCCACCTCAAGATAACGGCAATGATCAAGGGGGAGATGAAAATGAGCAAGACAAGGAGGATGAAGAGCAAAGGCCGCCACACCCAAGAGTCCACCAAGCAATCCAACGAGATCACCCCGTCGACACCATCCTCGGCGACATTCATAAGGGGGTAACTACTCGATCTCGTGTTGCACATTTTTGTGAACATTACTCGTTTGTTTCCTCTATTGAGCCAAGCAGGGTAGAGGAAGCACTTCAAGATTCGAATTGGGTGGTGGCGATGCAAGAGGAGCTCAACAATTTCACTAGGAACGAGGTATGGCACTTAGTTCCACGTCCTAACCAAAATGTTGT
Source organism: Zea luxurians (assembly GCA_029449295.1). Taxonomy (NCBI): domain Eukaryota; kingdom Viridiplantae; phylum Streptophyta; class Magnoliopsida; order Poales; family Poaceae; genus Zea; species Zea luxurians. The sequence continues at coordinate 6,232,339 of JAOPSE010000107.1, forward strand.
AGGAACCAAATGGGTCTTCCGCAACAAGCAAGACGAGCATGGTATGGTGACAAGGAATAAAGCTCGACTTGTGGCCAAAGGATACTCCCAAGTCGAAGGTTTGGATTTCGGTGAAACCTATGCACCCGTAGCTAGGCTTGAGTCAATTCGCATATTATTAGCCTATGCTACTTACCATGGCTTCAAGCTTTACCAAATGGACGTGAAGAGTGCCTTCCTCAACGGACCAATCAAGGAAGAGGTCTATGTTGAGCAACCTCCTGGCTTTGAAGACAGTGAGTACCCTAACCATGTCTATAGGCTCTCTAAGGCGCTTTATGGGCTCAAGCAAGCCCCAAGAGCATGGTAAGAATGCCTTAGAGATTTCCTTATTACTAATAGCTTCAAAGTCGGAAAAGCTGATCCTACTCTATTCACTAAAACTCTTGACAACGATTTGTTTGTATGCCAAATTTACGTTGATGATATCATATTTGGGTCTACTAACGAATCTACATGTGAAGAATTTAGTAGGATCATGACACAGAAATTCGAGATGTCAATGATGGGGGAGTTGAAGTATTTTCTAGGTTTCCAAGTCAAGCAACTCCAAGAGGGCACCTTCATTTGCCAAACGAAGTATACTCAAGACATTCTAAACAAGTTTGGGATGAAGGATGCCAAGCCCATCAAGACACCCATGGGAACCAACGGGCATCTCGACCTCGACACGGGAGGTAAATCCGTCGATCAAAAGGTATACCGGTCGATGATCGGTTCATTGCTCTATTTATGTGCATCTTGACCGGATATTATGCTTTCCGTATGCATGTGTGCAAGATTCCAATCCGGCCCTAAGGAATCCCACCTTACGGCCGTAAAACGAATCTTGAGATATTTGGCTTATACTCCTAAGTTTGGGCTTTGGTACCCTCGGGGATCCACTTTTGATTTAACTGGTTATTCGGATGCCGATTGGGCGGGATGCAAAATTAATCGAAAGAGCACATCGGGGACTTGCCAGTTCTTGGGAAGATCCTTGGTGTCTTGGGCTTCAAAGAAGCAAAATTCGGTCGCTCTTTCCACCGCCGAAGTCGAGTATATTGCCGCAGGCCATTGTTGCACGCAATTACTTTGGATGAGGCAAACCCTGCGGGACTATGGTTACAAATTAACCAAAGTTTCTCTTCTATGTGATAATGAGAGTGCAATCCGCATGGCGGATAATCCCGTTGAGCATAACCGCACTAAACACATAGCCATTCGGTATCATTTTCTTAGGGATCACCAACAAAAGGGGGATATCGAGATTGCTTATATTAACACTAAAGATCAATTAGCCGATATCTTTACCAAGCCACTAGATGAACAAACTTTTACCAAACTTAGGCATGAGTTAAATATTCTTGATTCTAGGAACTTCTTTTGTTAACTTGCACACATACCTCATGAATATACCTTTGATCATGTCTCTTTTATATATGCTATGACTAATGTGTTTTCAAGTCTATTTCAAACCAAGTCATAGGTATATTGAAAGGGAATTGGAGTCTTCGGCGAAGACAAAGGCTTCCACTCCGTCACTCATCCCTCGCCGTCGCTCCAAGCCACGCTTCATCTTTGGGGGAGAGAGCATGAAGCAAAAGGACTCCGACTTTGGTATAATCTTCACTCATATGTTTCATTTGCCAAAGAGGAGAAAGTAGTTAGTCAAAGGGCTTATATTTCACTCTAAGTATCCGTTTTTGGCGATTCATGCCAAAGGGGGAGAAAGTATAGCCCAAAGAAAAAGGACCGCACCACCACCTAATTTTAAAATTGGAGATTTTCGATTGGTAAATTTCAAATTGGTATCTTATTGTGTTCAAAAGGGGGAGAAAGTAGTATTTCAAAAATGATATATCAAAACCCTACTGAACACTAGGAGGAGGATCTCATTTAGGGGGAGTTTTGTTCAGTCAAAAGGAAAAGCATTTGAAACAGGGGGAGAAAATTTCAAATCTTGAAAATGCTTTGCAAAATCTTATTCATTTACCTTTGACTATTTGCAAAAGAACTTTGAAAAGGATTTACAAAAGAATTTGCAAAAACAAAACATGTGGTGCAAGCGTGGTCCAAAATGTTAAATAAGAAAGAAACAATCCATGCGCATCCTATAAGTATTTATATTGGCTCAATTCCAAGTAACCTTTGCACTTACATTATGCAAACTAGTTCAATTATGCACTTATATACTTGCTTTGGTTTGTGTTGGCATCAATCACCAAAAAGGGGGAGATTGAAAGGGAATTAGGCTTACACCTATTTCCTAATTGATTTTGGTGGTTGAATTGCCCAACACAAATAATTGGACTAACTAGTTTGCTCTAGTGTTTAAGTTCTACAGGTGCAAAAGGTTCACACTTAGCCAATAAAAAGACCAAGAATTGGGTTCAACAAAGAGAGCAAGGGATAACCGAAGGCTGCCCTGGTCTGGCACACTGGACTGTCCGGTGTGCCACCGGACAGTGTCCGGTGCACCAGGGCACTCCAGGCTGAACTCTTCACCTTCGGGAAAATTCAGAGGCGCTCCGCTATAATTCACCGGACTGTCCGGTGTACACCGGACAGTGTCCGGTGCTCCAAGGAAGAGCGGCCTCAGGAACTCGCCAGCTTCGGGAATTCGCAATGGTTGCTCCACTATAATTCACCGGACATGTCCGGTGCACACCGGACTGTCCGGTGTGACAGCGGGCAACGGCTACTTCGCGCGCCAACGGCTACCTGCAACGCATTAAATGCGCGCCAGCGCGCGCAGAGGAGCAGAGCACGCGCAGGTGGCGCACCGGACAGCCTACAGTGCTTGTCCGGTGCACCACCGGACATCCTGGCGGGCCCACAAGTCAGAGCTCAACGGTCGAACCCCAACGGTCTGCTGACGTGGGCTGGCACACCGGACAGTGTCCGGTGCGCCATGCGACAGCAGCCCTCCAACGGCCACTTTGTGGTGGTTGGGGCTATAAATACCCCAACCACCCCACATTCAATGGTATCCAAGTTTCTACACTTCAACACCTTACAAGAGCTCTAGCATTCATTCCAAAGCACACAAAAGAGATCAAATCCTCTCCCAACTCCACATCAAGCCTTAGTGATTAGAGAGAGTGATTTGCCGTGTTCATTTGAGCTCTTGCGCTTGGATCGCTTCTTTTGTTTCTCATTTGTTCTTGTGATCAACATTCATTCACTTGTAATCAAAGCAAGAGACACCAATTGTGTGGTGGTCCTTGCGGGGACTTTGTGTCCTGAGTGATTGAGAAGAAGAAGCTCACTCGATCCGAGGATCGTTTGAGAGAGGGTAAAGGGTTGAAAGAGACCCGGCCTTTGTGGCCTCCTCAACGGGGACTAGGTTTGCGAGAACCGAACCTCGGTAAAACAAATCCGCGTGTCAACCTCTTATTCGCTTGCGATTTGCTTTGCACCCTCTCTCGCGAACTCGATTATAGTTCTAACGCTAACCCGGCTTGTAGTTGTGATTATTGTCGGGGACCATAATTAGGGGTACCCTCAAGACGCCTAATTCTCAGCTGGTAACCCCCATCAGCATAAAGCTGCAAAGGCCTGATGGGTTTGATTAAGTCAGGGATCAGTCCATACGAAGCGACTTGATCACGCCACGCCCGAGCTTAGCCTCGGGCGAGGGCAGCCGACCCTAAGATGACTCCGTCTCGCCTGAGGTCTCCTCTTTCACGGCAGACGCATCACCGGCTCGCCCGAGGCCCCACCTTCGATAAGAAGTAACCCTGACTAAATCACCGCACCTACCGACTAAATCCCTGGGGCCTTCAACGCAAAAGGTAAGACTGCCGGGTAGCCAGACTTGGCCAAAATCGCCAGACGGCGAACTCCGCTTCGCCCGACCCAGGGCTCGGACTCGGGCTAAGGCCCCGGAAGACGGCGAACTCCGCTCCGCCCGACCCAGGGCTCGGACTCGGGCTAAGGCCCCGGAAGACGGCGAACTCCGCTCCGCCCGACCCAGGGCTCGGACTCGGGCTAAGGCCCCGAAAGACGGCGAACTCCGCTCCGCCCGACCCAGGGCTCGGACTCGGGCTAAGGCCCCGGAAGACGGCGAACTCCGCTCCGCCCAACCCAGGGCTCGGACTCGGGCTAAGGCCCCGGAAGACGGCGAACTCCGCTCCGCCCGACCCAGGGCTCGGACTCGGGCTAAGGCCCCGGAAGACGGCGACCTCCGCCTCGCCCGACCCAGGGCTCGGACTCCGCCTCAGCCTCTGTCGAACGATCTCCGCCTCGCCCGACCCCGGGCTCGGACTCTGCCTCTGTCTTGCAGGACGGACTCGACCTCGGCCTCGGAGGAGCCTCCACGACGCCCGACTTAGGACACGAGACCGCCACGTCAACAGGGAACGTCATCATCACCCTGCCCTAAGCCGACTTGGGTCGCAGGGAACAAGACCGACGTCCCATCTGGCCATCTCCGCCAGATAGGCAATGATGACGCCTCACTAGACCGTGACGACGGCGACTCTCTGCTCCCTTACGAAAGCAGGAAGACGTCAGCAAGGGCACAACTATTCCAACAGCTGTCACTCCGTCAAGCTTCGCTGCTTCTCCAACAGCCACGACGACACACCAACAGGGTGCCAAGATCTCTCCGGCTGCCACCTGGGCATGTACTTAGGGCGCTAGCTCTCCCTCGCTAGACACGTAGCACCTTGCTACACCCCCATTTTTTACACCTGGATCCTCTCCTTACGACTATAAAAGGAAGGACCAGGGCCTTCTTAGAAAGGGTTGGCCTCGCGGGGACGAAGGGCAGGGGCAGGCGCTCTCTTGGGGCCGCTCACTCCCCTCACCTCGCGCGGACGCTTGTAACCCCCTACTGCAAGCGCACCCGACCTGGGCGCAGGACGAACACGAAGGCCGCGGGAATTTCTCCTACTCCCCCACGACCCGGCTCCGGCCGCCGACTCTCTCTCTCTCTCTCTCTGTTCCCCCCTTCGCGCTCGCCCACGCGCTCGACCCATCTAGGCTGGGGCACGCGGCACTCTCACTCGTCGGCTCGGGGACCCCCCGGTCTCGGAACGCCGACAGTTGGCGCGCCAGGTAGGGGCACGCTGCGTGTTGACGAGTACGTTCCCGTCAAGCTCCAGATGGGCAATCTCCAACGACCTCTTCAACCCGGGACGGTGCTCCGTTTCGGGAACCTCGAGTTCATGTCTCTCGACGGCGACTACGACATGATACTCCTTCCACCGCCGCACGACAGCGACAATGGTGGCGGACAGCTCGCCCGCCGGCGGCGGAACCGACGTCGCCTTCCCCGCGTGCGGGAAGGACAACTCTCGAGCTCGCCCCATCCTCTCCCTCGCCATCGGAGGAGGCGGAGGCGGGACAACCAAGGCCGAGCGGGAGGCCGCGCTCCGACGGCTGTTGAGCAAATCGACATCCCCGGCGCCCCGACGGAGGACACGCCAAGCGTCGCCCTCGCGCTCGAGGCAAAGGCGAGCGCCATCCCCCCGCGGCACGTCGACTCCGAGCAGGCGGACGACGCCGGCGCGCTCACGAAGGGCCTGCGGGACGTCGCCCTCGTACCCGAGACGACGGCGCGATCAGCCCCCGACGTGACTTCGTCGCTCCTCGTCGACAAAAAGGTACCGACTGCTCCCCATCTTTTGTCATTTCGACTCGGCCTCAGCCCGCCTGGCGACCTCGCTTTGGCGGGCACTCACATTGAGGCGAGTGCAACCTCTCTGGGGTTTCGTGTGCGGTCGCCTTGGGACCGATTGACGGGTGTCTCGACCTACGGACCCTCTGGGTCCGAGGAAGATGACGACCTCAGCATCTGCTGGGATTTCTCCGGATCTGGCAACCCTAGCGCCATGCGGGACTTCATGACCGCATGTGACTACTGCCTCTCCGACTGTTCCGACGGCAGCCGCAGCCTTGGCGACGAGGACTGCGGCCCGAGTCGCGAATGTTTCCACATCGAGCTAGGGGATCCCTCCGGAGGCGGCTGTCTCGGCATGCCGGAGGACGGTGATCCCCCTAGGCCAGCGCCTCGCGCCGACATCCCGCGGGAGCTAGCTGTGGTCCCCGTTCCGGCGGGGGGTCACAACCCACAGCTCGAGCAAGTCCGCGGGGCGCAGGCCGAGCTCGATGAGGGAGCAGGAGCGCTCGAGGCAATCCGCCAGAACATCGGGCAGGTATGGGCGAGCCAGCCCCCGGCCGGAGAGATACGTCACCTGCCCCAAGGCCTCCGGCACTGCATCGCTAACGATGCCAGGGACAGACCGCCACCCGCATCCGGCGGAACCGGTCAGGACCTGGCCGCTGCAGCGATGCTCCTCCGCGCGATGCCGGAGTCATCAACCACCGAGGGTCGGCGAATCCAGGGAGAACTCAAGCATCTCCTGGAAGGCGCCGCGGCCCGGCGGGCCGAGAGCTCTGCCTCTCGCAGGCAGGGATACCCCTCGGAACCTCGTGCCGCGACTTCCCGACTCGTGCGGGAAGCCTCGGTCTACACCGGGCGCACGCGCAACACCGCGCCTGCGGCCCCGGGCTACCTCGGCAACGAGCACCCTCATCGCGACCGTCGGGCGCGCCTCGACGAAAGGGTGCGCCGAGGCTATCACCCCAGGCGTGGGGGACGCTACGACTGTGGGGAGGATCGAAGTCCTTCGCCCGAACCACCCGGTCCGCAGGTCTTCAGCCGAGCCATTCGGCGGGCGCCGTTTCCGCCCCGATTCCGACCCCCGACTACTATCACAAAGTACTCGGGGGAAACGAGGCCGGAATTGTGGCTTGCGGACTACCGCCTGGCCTGTCAACTGGGTGGGACGGACGACGATAACCTCATCATCCGCAACCTCCCCTTGTTCCTGTCCGACACCGCTCGCGCTTGGTTGGAGCACCTGCCTCCGGGGCAGATCTCCAACTGGGAGGATTTGGTCCAGGCCTTCGCCGGCAATTTCCAGGGCACCTACGTGCGCCCCGGGAATTCCTGGGACCTCCGAAGCTGCCAACAGCAGCCTGGAGAATCTCTTCGGGACTACATCCGACGGTTTTCGAAGCAGCGCACCGAGCTGCCCAACATCACCGACTCCGATGTCATCGGCGCGTTCCTCGCCGGCACCACCTGCCGCGACCTGGTGAGCAAGTTGGGTCGCAAGACCCCCACCAGGGCGAGCGAGCTGATGGACATCGCCACCAAGTTCGCCTCTGGCCAGGAGGCAGTCGAGGCCATCTTCTGAAAGGACAAGCAGCCCCAGGGCCGCCCGTCGGAAGATGCTCCCGAGACGTCTGCTCCGCGCGGCGCCAAGAAGAAAGGCGGGAGGAAGTCGCAAGCGAAACGCGACGCTCCCGACGCGGACCTTGTCGCCGCCGCCGAGCACAAGAACCCTCGGAAGCCCCCCGGAGGCGCCAACCTCTTCGACAAGGCGCTCAAGGAGACGTGCCCCTACCATCAGGGGCCCGTCAAACATACCCTCGAGGAGTGCGTCATGCTTCGGCGCCACTTCCACAGGGCCGGGCCACCCGCAGAGGGTGGCAGGGCTCACGATGACGGCAAGAAGGAAGATCGCCAAGCAGGAGAGTTCCCAGAGGTCCGCGATTGCTTCATGATCTACGGAGGGCATGCGGCGAACCCCTCGGCTCGGCATCGTAAGCAAGAGCGTCGGGAGGTCTGCTCGGTGAAGGTGGCGGCGCCAGTCTACCTAGACTGGTCCGACAAGCCCATCACCTTCGACCGGGACGACCACCCTGACCGCGTGCCGAGCCCGGGGAAGTACCCGCTCGTCGTCGACCCCGTCATCGGCGACGTCAGGCTCACCAAGGTCTTGATGGATGGGGGCAGCTGCCTCAACATCATCTACGCCGAGACCCTCGGGCTCCTGCGCGTCGATCTGTCGTCTGTCCGAGCAGGCGCTGCGCCCTTCCACGGGATCATTCCCGGGAAGCGCGTCCAGCCCCTCGGACGGCTCGACCTTCCTGTCTGCTTCGGAACACCCTCCAACTTCCGAAGGGAGACTTTGACGTTTGAAGTGGTCGGGTTCTGAGGGACCTACCACGCGGTGTTGGGAAGGCCATGCTACGCGAAGTTCATGGCCGTCCCCAACTACACCTACCTGAAGCTCAAGATGCCGGGCCCCAACGGGGTCGTCACCGTCGGCCCCACGTACAAACACGCATTCGAATGCGACGTGGAGTGCGTGGAGTACGCCGAGGCCCTCGCCGAGTCCGAGGCCCTCATTGCTGACCTGGAAAGCCTCTCCCGAGAGGTGCCAGACGTGAAGCGGCATGCCGGCAACTTCGAGCCAGCGGAGACGGTTAAGGCCGTCCCCCTCGACCCCAGTGGCGACACCTCCAAGCAGGTTCGGATCGGATCCAGGCTCGACCCCAAATAGGAAGCAGTGCTCGTCGACTTTCTCCGCGCAAACGCCGACGTCTTTGCGTGGAGTCCCTCGGACATGCCCGGCATACCGAGGGATGTCGCCGAGCACTCGCTGGATATTCGGGCCGGAGCCCGACCGGTCAGACAGCCTCTGCGCCGATTCGACGAGGAAAGGCGCAGGGTGATAGGCGAGGAGGTCCACAAGCTGATGGCGGCAGGGTTCATCAAAGAGGTATTCCATCCCGAATGGCTTGCCAACCCTGTACTTGTGAGGAAGAAAGGGGGGAAATGGCGGATGTGTGTAGACTACACTGGTCTCAACAAAGCCTGTCCGAAAGTCCCCTACCCTCTACCTCGCATCGATCAAATCGTGGACTCCACTGCAGGGTGCGAAACCCTGTCTTTCCTCGATGCCTACTCAGGGTATCATCAAATCAAGATGAAAGAGTCCGACCAGCTCGCGACTTCTTTCATCACGCCCTTCGGCATGTACTGCTATGTCACAATGCCGTTCGGTTTGAGGAACGCGGGTGCAACGTACCAGCGGTGCATGAACCATGTGTTCGGCGAACACATTGGTCGCACGGTCGAGGCCTACGTCGATGACATCATAGTCAAGACGAGGAAGGCCCCCGACCTTCTCTCCGACCTCGGACTGACATTCCGGTGTCTCAAGGCGAAGGGCGTCAAGCTCAATCCCGAGAAATGCGTCTTCGGGGTGCCCCGAGGCATGCTCTTGGGATTCATCGTCTCCGAGCGGGGCATCGAAGCCAACCCGGAGAAGATTGCAGCAATCATAAACATGGGGCCCATCAAGGACTTAAAAGGCGTACAGAGGGTCATGGGATGCCTCGCAGCCCTGAGCCGCTTCATTTCGCGCCTCGGCGAAAGAGGCCTGCCCCTGTACCGCCTCTTAAGGAGGACCGAGCGCTTCACTTGGACCCCCGAGGCCGAGGAAGCCCTCGGGAACCTGAAGGCGCTCCTCACCCAGGCGCCCATCCTGGTACCCCCAGCTGATGGAGAAACCCTCCTGGTTTACGTCGCCGCAACCACTCAGGTGGTCAGCGCCGCGATCGTGGTCGAAAGACGGGAAGAGGGGCATGCTTTGCCCATTCAGAGGCCAGTTTACTTCGTCAGCGAAGTGCTGTCCGAGACCAAGATCCGCTACCCGCAAGTCCAGAAGTTGCTGTATGCGGTGATCCTGACGAGGCGAAAGCTGCGACATTACTTCGAGTCCCATCCGGTGACTGTGGTGTCATCCTTCCCCCTGGGGGAGATCATCCAGTGCCGAGAAGCCTCGGGGCGGATCGCGAAGTGGGCGGTGGAAATCATGGGCAAAGCAATCTCGTTCGCCCCTCGGAAGGCCATTAAGTCCCAGGTACTGGCAGACTTCGTAGCCGAATGGGTCGACACCCAGTTGCCAACGGCTCCGATCCAACCAGAGCTCTGGACCATGTTTTTCGACGGGTCGCTGATGAAGACGGGAGCCGGCGCGGGCCTGCTCTTCGTCTCGCCCCTCGGAAAGCACCTGCGCTACGTGCTCCGCCTCCATTTCCCGGCATCCAACAATGTGGCTGAGTACGAAGCTCTGATCAACGGGTTGCGAATCGCCATCGAGCTAGGGGTCCGACGCCTCGATGCGCGCGGCGACTCGCAGCTCGTCATCGACCAAGTCATGAAGAACTCCCTCTGCCGCGACCCAAAGATGGAGGCCTACTGTGAGGAGGTTCGACGCCTGGAAGACAGGTTCTACGGGCTCGAACTCAACCACATCGCCCCGCGCTACAACGAGACTGCGGACGAGTTGGCGAAGATAGCCTCAGGGCGAACGACGGTTCCCCCGGAAGTCTTCTCCCGGGATCTGCACCAACCCTCCGTCAAGATAGGCGACGCGCCCGAGGCACCCTCGGCCTCGTCCGAGGTGACCTCGGCCCAGCCCGAGCCTTCCTCGGCTCAACCCGAGGAACCCTCGGAGCCCGAGGGCGAAGCACTGCACGTCGAGGAGGAGCAGCGCGGGGTCATGCCAGAACAAGATTGGCAAACCCCGTACTTGCAATATCTCCGCCAAGGGGAACTGCCCCTCGGCCAAGCCGAGGCTCGGCGGGTAGCGCGACGCGCAAAGTCGTTCGTCCTGCTGGGCGATGAGAAGGAGCTCTACCACCGCAGCCCCTCGGGCATCCTGCAACGATGCATCTCCACCGCCGAGGGTCAGGAACTCCTGCAGGAAATACACTCGGGGGCTTGCGGTCATCATGCAGCGCCTCGAACCCTCGTCGGGAACGCTTTCCGCCAAGGCTTCTACTGGCCAACGGCGGTGGCTGACGCCACTAGAATTGTCCGCGCCTGCGAAGGGTGCCAATTCTATGCGAAGCAGACCCACCTGCCCGCTCAGGCTCTGCAAACGATACCCATCACCTGGCCCTTCGCTGTGTGGGGTCTGGACCTCATCGGCCCTCTGCAGAAGGCGCCCGGGGGCTACACGCACCTGCTGGTCGCCATCGACAAATTCTCCAAGTGGATCGAGGTCCGACCCCTGAACAGCATCAGGTCCGAGCAGGCGGTGGCGTTCTTCACCAACATCATTCATCGCTTTGGGGTCCCGAACTCCATCATCACCGACAATGGCACCCAGTTCACCGGCAAAAAATTCTTGGATTTTTGCGAGGATCACAACATCCGGGTGGACTGGGCCGCCGTAGCTCACCCCATGTCGAATGGGCAAGTAGAACGTGCCAACGGCATGATCCTACAAGGGCTCAAGCCTCGGATCTACAACGGTCTCAACAAGTTCGGGAAGCGGTGGATGAAGGAACTCCCCTCGGTGGTCTGGAGCCTGAGGACGACGCCGAGCCAAGCCACGGGTTTCACGCCTTTCTTCCTGGTCTACGGGGCCGAGGCCATCCTGCCCACAGACCTGGAATACGGCTCCCCGAGGACGAGGGCCTACAACGAAGAAAGCAACCAAGCTAACCGAGAAGACTCGCTGGACCAGCTGGACGAGGCTCGGAACAGGGCCTTACTACACTCGGCGCGGTATCAGCAGTCCCTGCGACGCTACCACGCCCGAGGGGTCCGACCCCGAGATCTCCAAGTAGGCGATCTGGTGCTTTGGCTGCAGCAAGACGCCCGAGGGAGGCACGAGCTCACGCCCCCCTGGGAGGGGCCGTTCATCATCGCCAAAGTCTTGAAGCCCGGAACGTACAAGCTGGCCAACAGTCAAGGCGAGGTCTACGGCAACGCTTGGAACATCCAACAGCTACGTCGCTTCTACCCTTAAGATGTTTTCCAAGTTGTTCATATACCCCGTACCCACGCAAAGTTTAGTCAACAAGGAAGGGTCGGCCTCGCCTCGGCAAAGCCCGACCCTCCCTCGGGGGCTAAAAGGGGGGAAACCCCCTCTGCGTCAAAATTTTCCTCAAACAAAAATCCCTTTCACCAGAACATCTTTCGTGCTTTTTGACTACTTCGAAAAGCGGGTCCTGGAAACGACGGGGTACACGTAAGCAGTCAAGGCTGACCGAGCCGAGGGACTCCTACGCCTCCGGGATACGGATACCTCACTCATAACCTTCTGCGATAAGTAACTCGCGCTCGGATAAGGTGACTCCGCGGATCGAACGAGTCTTTACGTACGGAAGTTTTTTCTGTCGAAGCGATTCTTCGAGCCTTCTCGACTGAGTCGGTGACAGGGCCTCATGGACGGGTAAAAGCACGCGTAAGCGGCGAGGCCGACCGAGCCGGGGGACTCCCACGCCTCCGGGATACGGATACCTCACTCATCACCTCCCGCGAGAAGCAACTCTTGCCCGCACTAACATCCCTGCTACCGACGGAAAGTCCAGATACTTGAAACAAGAGGAAAAGAGACGCAGCTTTACAACGTAGCAAGGGTGTGTGTTCTGGCCTCGACGGCCGCGCAAAGCCCACGCTACAAAGCGATCTGACCCTGCAGGCTCGGATCTTGACGCTGGAAGAGGGCGATGACACCCTCCGCATCGACAGCGCCTTCGGCAAGGCCCGACCTAGCCTCGGACGGCGACGCGGTCCGAAGGCCTCTGCTCCGAAGGACGACGTCATCACCACGCTCGAGCAATCTCCGCCAGGAACTTCTCCGAGAACCTGGCCCGAGCGGACGGCTCGGCCGGCCACCTCCGGGGCTTCGGCCGACCGCCTCCCGAAGGCGCCAGCTCGGTCCGAAGCTTCGGCTGATCAGCCCCGACGTCGATCCAGCCAACGAACGACCTGGCCTGGCTCCGGCCAACCAGGTTTCGTTTTCAAGCCAGCTCCGCCTCTGTTCATGCTGATATCGCTACCCCTGGCCTCGGCTCATCGAAGAGCGGCCGAGGGGTCTCTTTAACTAAGCTAGAGGAGCCTCGGATAACAGGTCCGACCGAGCCGAGGGACTCCTACGCCTCCGGGATACGGATACCTCACTCGTCACCTTGACACGGGGCGACTCACGCTTGGTGAAGCGGTTCAGGCAAACAACAGGCGAGTCTTAGCGCTCGAGAATGAGGAAAAAACATGGCTCCGTGCCGCAGAATTACATACATGTTCAGGCCCCGAAAGCCGAAATGAACAAAAAACCCGGCACTCGAGGTGCCATTACAAACGGAACTCTGGTTCCCCCTCCGCAGGTACGAACAACCCCACTCGACAGGGGCGGGCCTGCGGGGCGGCGGAAAAACTCCCGCACCCCCCGAGGACGAGAGCCAGCCATTCAGGCCGGGAGACGGAGACCCAGGGCTACTGACGGAGGTGGCAATCTCATCGGTAGAGAAGCCACTTCCGTCCGCTGACGCCTCGGGACCCGCCACTTCCGGCATGGCTGGAGGAAGTCTCCGTAAAGCGGGAGGATGCCGTCCTCCCCCAGACGCACGGGGAAGAAAAGGGCAACCGGCCCACACGGAGACGGCCCCCTGACTCGCCTCATCCTCCCTCTTGGCCTGGTGATGAAAATCCTTGAGGCTGAGGGAGGGGCAGAGGCCGCAGCCCGGCTCGCTTTCCCCCACCATCAAGATGGAGGTCACCATCTTGGGTGACCGCCGGTGGAGGGGTGCAGCCGGGCTCCATGATGAAAATCCTTGAAGCCGAACGATGGCCGAAAGGTACCAACTCCCACGGAGTTGCGTTCCTCCAGCGATGGTGCGAAAAAAACGGCGGATACCCCCCATCCGGGGGCTTGGAAGATGGAAAGACACGACGCATGAGGGAGGAAGCAGACATGGTCGCCTTCCGAAAGGGGCCGCCCTCCTTTTAAAGGCAACTCCCCCTGCTTGCGCCCTCAACCGTCACGGGCTGAGTCTTCTCCAACACGCCTCCAAGGTCCTTCCCTGCGGCGCGGGGACAGGGGCCCGCCTGTCATGCAGACCGGCTCCAGGCAGAAGAAGCCGGACCGTCGCGCACGACGCACACAACCGCCCGGCGGTTTCAAGTAACCCTCCACTTTTGCCCAGACCAACGGGCAAAAGGGGCAAACGGCCATGCAGGCGACATGCAACCACGCCAAGTGGACGCGCCTCTCCGACTCCTGACAGGCCAGCGCGACGGCTCGAGCCCACGCGTCGCGCAACCAGCGCGCCGGGTGCTGCATGCGAACCGCTGTGCCACTCGCTCCACCACTGCACCTCCTTGATTGCGGAACCGATACCGCGATTCGAGGCGACCCAGCCCGCGATCCGGCGGCGCCAGCCTGGCGCGGCGGTCAAACGCGGTCAAAAATGGGCCGGCAGTAATGACGGTGGCAGGCGCGCAAGAGCAGCGGTCACGCCATCAGCCGAGCTCACGTCCCATCCGGAGACAGCAAGAGAGCCCCCTCTCACGGCGTGAAGACGACGCACCGGTGACCTGCACCTCGAACGGCTCGCGCACGCGTAACGGCAACCTCGCCAACTACTCACCCCGGCGCATTAACTCCGCGGCTCGACGGACAGCGCTACGGGCGGGAGCGGCAGGTGGCGTTTCGCCTTCGCCAAAACGACCACACCGAAAAAGGTACGCCACGACGTTCAATTTCGAATCCTTTTTCCCTTTCCCTTCTTTCTCTATCTCTTGCAACAGGGACCGAGAAGGGGGGTAACCCCAAAGGGATCCTTCCCCGTGAAGGAACTAGGCTCCGAGCCTCCCTACTGATCAGGGGTTCGAAGGCTGGCCCCCCGAGGGGTTCAACAGCCGCCTCAGATCGCGTGGGCCCGACACCCACTACTGGTCAGGGGTTCGAAGGTCGGCCTCCCGAAAGGTTCCATGACCGCCTCAGGCTACTAGGGCTCCGCGCCCATTACTGATCAGGGGTTCGAAGGCTGGCCTGTCGAAGGGTTCACAGTCGCCTCAGACGCCGAGCGAGGGATGACCAGGGGTACGTTCGATACATAACCAAGGCTCGGGCTGCGCTCCCGAGGTACCCTAGGACATTTCCGAGACCAGCGGGAACGACTCTGTAACGGAATCCCATCGGAGGGAGGCAACGAGCCCTCGGACCCCGTCGCTAGGGGACCGGGTCCGGCAGATCACCCGTAGGTACTTTTGGGCGTGCCTCCGGGCCCCTAGCCGACCCCCAACGAACGGGGCACGGACGTCCACTCGGATTACCCGATCACAGCTCACCGGCGACACCATGTTCGGTGCCCATCGAGGGTAGCATGGTGCACTCCCCCCCTCCTCCTTGCGGAAAGGCGACGTAGGGGCATATACAAAAAGTCGAGTCTGTCCCTGATCGTCCTCTCGCTCCGTGCGAAGGCTCGGGGGCTGCTCTCGCAAACCCGGCTCCGGCCGAACCGTTGACAGCGTCAACATACCAGCCCGAGAACTTGGGCCCCGACAGTGCACCTGGGCTACGCCCTGCTCGCATGAGGGAACCGCCAGACCAGCCGAGGCATTGCGCAAGGCATTAAGACCTCGAAGGAGTGAAACCACTCCTCCGAGGCCTCGGGGGCTACACCCGGCGGGTGCGCTCGCGCGCACCCACCGGAACAAAGCACCACCGAAAGGCTGGTCCCCTTGCAAAAAAGTGCGATGCAAGCCTCCAAGCGAGTGTTAACACTCCCTTCGAGGCTCGGGGGCTACTGTCGGGGACCATAATTAGGGGTACCCTCAAGACGCCTAATTCTCAGCTGGTAACCCCCATCAGCATAAAGCTGCAAAGGCCTGATGGGTTTGATTAAGTCAGGGATCAGTCCATACGAAGCGACTTGATCACGCCACGCCCGAGCTTAGCCTCGGGCGAGGGCAGCCGACCCTAAGATGACTCCGTCTCGCCTGAGGTCTCCTCTTTCACGGCAGACGCATCACCGGCTCGCCCGAGGCCCCGCCTTCGATAAGAAGTAACCCTGACTAAATCACCGCACCTACCGACTAAATCCCTGGGGCCTTCAACGCAAAAGGTAAGACTGCCGGGTAGCCAGACTTGGCCAAAATCGCCAGACGGCGAACTCCGCTTCGCCCGACCCAGGGCTCGGACTCGGGCTAAGGCCCCGGAAGACGGCGAACTCCGCTCCGCCCGACCCAGGGCTCGAACTCGGGCTAAGGCCCCGGAAGACGGCGAACTCCGCTCCGCCCGACCCAGGGCTCGGACTCGGGCTAAGGCCCCGGAAGACGGCGAACTCCGCTCCGCCCGACCCAGGGCTCGGATTCGGGCTAAGGCCCCGGAAGACGGCGAACTCCGCTCCGCCCGACCCAGGGCTCGGACTCGGGCTAAGGCCCCGGAAGACGGCGAACTCCGCTCCGCCCGACCCAGGGCTCGGACTCGGGCTAAGGCCCCGGAAGACGGCGACCTCCGCCTCGCCCGACCCAGGGCTCGGACTCCGCCTCAGCCTCTGTCGAACGATCTCCGCCTCGCCCGACCCCGGGCTCGGACTCTGCCTCTGTCTTGCAGGACGGACTCGACCTCGGCCTCGGAGGAGCCTCCACGACGCCCGACTTAGGACACGAGACCGCCACGTCAACAGGGAACGTCATCATCACCCTGCCCTGAGCCGACTTGGGTCGCAGGGAACAAGACCGACGTCCCATCTGGCCATCTCCGCCAGATAGGCAATGATGACGCCTCACTAGACCGTGACGACGGCGACTCTCTGCTCCCTTACGAAAGCAGGAAGACGTCAGCAAGGGCACAGCTGTTCCAACAGCTGTCACTCCGTCAAGCTTCGCTGCTTCTCCAACAGCCACGACGACACACCAACAGGGTGCCAAGATCTCTCCGGCTGCCACCTGGGCATGTACTTAGGGCGCTAGCTCTCCCTCGCTAGACACGTAGCACCTTGCTACACCCCCATTTTGTACACCTGGATCCTCTCCTTACGACTATAAAAGGAAGGACCAGGGCCTTCTTAGAAAGGGTTGGCCTCGCGGGGACGAAGGGCAGGGGCAGGCGCTCTCTTGGGGCCGCTCACTCCCCTCACCTCGCGCGGACGCTTGTAACCCCCTACTGCAAGCGCACCCGACCTGGGCGCGGGACGAACACGAAGGCCGCGGGAATTTCTCCTACTCCCCCACGACCCGGCTCCGGCCGCCGACTCTCTCTCTCTCTCTCTCTGTTCCCCCCTTCGCGCTCGCCCACGCGCTCGACCCATCTGGGCTGGGGCACGCGGCACTCTCACTCGTCGGCTCGGGGACCCCCCGGTCTCGGAACGCCGACAATTATATTTGTAAATTTCAGTTTCGCCCTATTCACCCCCCCTCTAGGCGACTTTCAGTAGCAATGTTAGTTACTTCCAGTCCATCTAGGAGACAAACAATAGAATACAACTACCTTTTGTCTCCACGGCGAGTAAAAGTAGCAACCAAGGATATATATAACAACATTGTTATGTTACTCCTTGTCCATCTATGAGACACAAAACAAAATACTGGTACTTCCTATCTCCATGATGAGTAAAAGTCATAACCAAGGAATATAGGAGCATTTTTCTACTACTTCTTATCCATGTATGAGACACATAGCATAATACTGCTACTTCCTTTCTATCTATGTGGCAAGTTAAAGCCACAACCAAGGATATATAACAACATTCTTCTATTACTTTCTATCCATCTATGAGACACATAGCACAATACTGCTACTTCCGGTCTCCATGTTGAGTAAAACTCTTAACCAAGGACATATAGCAGCATTGTTTTGTTACTTCGTGTCCATCTATGAGAAACATAACATAAGACTGTTACTTCTTATCTTTGTGGCTAGTAAAATTCATGACTTATGACATATAACATGATACTACTACTTCTTGCCTTTGCAATAAGTTCAAGTTACAACGCAATATACACATAACCTCTAAGTTACCCCCATCAATAACCAAAAACATGCCTTTAGATCATGATAAGGTTGTACCGATGAGTAAGAGATACCAAGTACTCATGAAGACTTGTTCTCTACTCCAAAATTTGACTACACAAATTAGAAATATATATATAAGTTTGTGAAAGGTTACAAGGAAGAGATTCCTCCAACAAAGTCTACCTTATCTATGTAAGCAATAGTAATGGGGTCTACTTCCTCCTCAGCTTGGTCGAGTTGTTCTTCAGCGCACTTGTCCGGTACGTTGTTCATCGATCACCAAGCCAAAATCAGCGTTATGGAGGTGGATGTGGAGGAGTAGTAGAACTTTCTAAATGTAATAACTCACCATACCCAGCACATATGACTTCAACCACCTACAAATCTCCTTCACAAGCTCTAGGAATGGTTATACATCAACCCCTTCTTCCACAAAGACGCCAACATTGGGTGCAACTACCTCCTGGAGCTCTTTCAAATTCATAGATGCTAACAACCAAATTTATTATATGTGAGGGGTATGATGTTAAATGACCATAAATTATGCAGCATACAACATTGTCAGTACCCTGAAACTAGGGTACCCCTTGCTACTGTATGAAGACGCAGTACCCACGCAGCTATATCTTAGTCGTGTGATAAAGGTGTAGTGTGTGGGACCGAGCCATGACTCGCCACAGCCTCGGGCGACTACTCTGGGTCCACAACAGCGCCTAACCCCACCACATGGGCGGGTCCGGAGCCGCCACGTGGCTAGAGAAAGTGATGTACTCCAAGGCGTCAATAGTGAGTCCAGACCCCCATGGGAAAGTGTCGGACCCCTGGATATACAGTCCGGACCTCCAAGTTGGTCCAGGACCCCCACGTGCACGGACCGGACCCCCCCCGTATGGGGTCTGGGCCGTCCACAGTGGGGTCCATAGACCTTACTTAAGACCCAGGCGGGGGTCCGGAGTTGACACGTGTCCAGACCTGCTCTGGTGCGCTCCAGACTTATCCGCATACACTCCTGCTCCCCGCTCAGGCGGAGCCCCAATGTTGCCACGTGGCATACTGCGTGTAGCATAAGCCAACGGACGGAACCCGGCGTGACGCCTCTGGGCTACGCGTGCCTTCATGACAGATAAGACGTGTGCCTACCCATTTCACTGACAAGCGGCGTGCTCAGTCCACGATACGTGGGCCGCGTAGTTACTCACCATTACTCCCTCATTACTCGTACGATAACTGCCCATCAATGCAGCATGGATTGCGGACATCAAGACTCCCGATGATTGCTCAGGCGTTACTAGCATTAGTTACGCACATAATGTTATTCTTTCTATTATGTTCCTGGGCCCACATGTCGGGGCTCAGCATCCTTGTATGTGCCTCCCTTAAACTATAAAAGGGAAGGCACACAACGTTACAGGACAAGTTTACACAAGCTCTCTCAAGTTCACACACACGCTCAGGCTTACATACTCAATACAGTATACACACAGTGGAGGTAAGGTATTACGCTCCGGCGGCCTAAACCACTCTAAACCCTCGTGTCCTCGTGTGTTCATCCATCTTCCAATAGACAGGCAAAATGCCTAAGCCCCCTCCTCATCTTAGGATTAGGGCGGGTGCGTTCTGCCACCCGGCCAGAGAATTTTCTCTCCGACATTTGGCGCGCATGCGTGGCTTCCTCTGCAGCGGCATGACTCGACGCTTCAGGAAGTCACCGACCACATGCATGGAGATCAGACCACCAGTTTCCAAGGTCTTGATCCTATCCAGCACGGGCAGGAGCTCTGGCGATAGCGATGTCTTGGTCCTCTAGTGCTTGCGGTCGAGGGCTAGCCCGTTGCTCGGTAGGACGAGGCGGTCGTTGGCCTCGGCGCTGGCGATCACCCAGTCGTCGCGCTAGTTTTCCCACCTCACGCCGTCGAAGGTGGAGATGTAGGATACGGTCGAATCCAGCCTCTTCTGAAAGTAGTAGGCACCAAGATGGTCCCTAGCCTTCCTAGACTTGACCAGCACAAAGAAATGGCGGAAGAGGGAGGTACAGGGGGCCACCCCTACGAACATCTCGCAGAGGTGGACGAAGATGGTCGCTTGGAGGATGGAGTGGGGAGTAAGGTGCTGAAGCTGGAGCCCGAACTCCTCCAACAGCAACAGGAAGAAAGGCGAGATCAGCAGCGCCAACCTGCAGGAGATGTAGGAGACGAACAAAACGAACTCCCCGGCGGCGAGGTCACCGAGGGGAGCCGCACCGGCGCGAATCCTTCCGGCGAGCCCCGGAACGCTCCACCCGAGCAGGCCGCGCACCAGATTGAGCGCCGCCTCAGACTGGAAGCGGTCGGGATGACCTAGCGAAGCCATGTCAACAACGGCGGCACAAAGCAGAGGAGCGCGGAGGCAAAGGAGCACGAAGGCGAAAGGGCGCAATCGATTGGAAGAGAATGTGAAAGGGTAACTGCTGCACGCGGGGGTGAACCCTTTTTCAAGGAAACTAGAGTTCTCGCTCAAGGAAACCCTTCTGCGCGCCCCTCAATCACCGCAAGAGATCACGCGTGATGGGCACCTAGGATCCAGACAGCCCAGTCTATGACACGGGGGCCTGGGTCCACGAGTCATGTAGCGTGGGTGCTAGATTTCGGGTGCGGGAACCGCCGCACGCGGTAGCGCGCCTCTTCATCTCTACCGCAAGAAACAACAGCCCAGTCTATGACACGGGGGCCCAGGCCCACAGGTCATACTCCTTGGGTGCCGGATCCCGGGTGCGAAAAGAGCGAACCATCACGCGAGGAGCGAACCGCTGCGCACGATCGCGCGCCGCCTCGGGGCCACTGCAGAAGGATATTTTTTAACCAAGGCGACGACAACAAGGCGCCCCACGCGTGGCTCGACATAACCACCAGGCGTGGGGCTGCGGTCAGCCAGCCACGGGGACAGATATGGCAGTCAACGTGTCCTAAGGCGTATTGACGGTGGGTGCGTCAGCAGATATGCTAAAACGCCGCGCCGCACCAGCAGATGTGCTAAAATAGCACCCCAATCACCGGTCAAGCCATGTTGAGGTGAAGTACAAGCTTTGGCCCCACCTGCAGGCTCGCATCCTCCCCTGAGGCGGGCTCGGGGGCCACTATCAGTACCCTGAAACTAGGGTACCCCTTGCTACTATATGAAGACAGAGTACCCACGCGGCTATATCTTAGTCGCGTGATAAAGGTGCAGTGTGTGGGACCGAGCCATGACTCGCCACAGCCTCGGGCGACTACTCTGGGTCCACAACAACGCCTGACCCCACCACATTGGTGGGTCCGAAGCCGCCACATGGCCAGAGAAAGTGATATACTCCAAGGCGTCAACAGTGAGTCCGGACCCCCATGGGAAAGTCCCGGACCCCTGGATATACAGTCCAGACCTCCAAGTTGGTCCAGGACCCCCACGTGTACGGACCGGACCCCTAGAATGGGATCCAGACCCCCCCTCGTATGGGGTCTGGGTCGTCCACATTGGGGTCCCAAGACCTTACTTAAGACCCAGGCGGGGGTCCGGAGTTGACAAGTGTCTAGACCTGCTCTGGTGCGCTCCGGACCTATCTGCATACACTCCTGCTCCCCGCTCAAGCGGAGCCCCGATGCTGCCACGTGGCATACTGCGTGCAGCATAAGCCAACAGGCGGAACCCAACATGACGCCTCTGGGCTACGCGCGTCTTCATGATGGATAATACGTGCGCTTGTCCATTCCACTGATAGGCGGCGTGCTCAGTCCACGATACGTGGGCCGCGCAGTTACTCACCATTACTCCCGCACTACTCGTACGGTAACTACCCATCAATGCAGCATGGATTGCGGACATCAAGACTCCCGGTGATTGCTCAGGCGTTACTAGCATTAGTTACGCACATAATGTTATTCTTTCCATTATGTTCCTGGGCCCACATGTTGGGGCTCAACATCCTTGTATGTGCCTCGCTTAAACTATAAAAGGCAAGGCACACAACGTTACAGGACAAGTTTACACAAGCTCTCTCAAGTTCACACACACGCTCAGGCTTACATACTCAATATAGTATACACACAGTGGAGGTAAGGTATTACGCTCCGGCGGCCTGAACCACTCTAAACCCTCGTGTCCTCGTGTGTTCATCCATCTTCCAATAGATAGGCAAAACGCCTAAGCCCTCTCCTCATCTTAGGATTAGGGCGGGTGCGTTCCGCCACCTGGCCGGAGAACTTTCTCTCCGACAAACATGATACAGTCAATCTGGACAATTATTCACAAATTTGTTTCTTCAATGATTACAATGATTGTTGTTAGTCAGCCAAGCCTTTTTTGGCAATTGCTAAAAATGCTTCGTCTAGTCAATGTGCATATCATAGTTCCTAGCTTACTTGACCCTCACATGACAATACTTGGCTTAGTCAACCATCAAAATCTACAAACACTTTTAAGTGACACCGTAATGGAAACACTTACCTTGACAATAGTGCATCAAGGTTTGTTGAAGAGGTTGGTTTGAGTAGGACAATGCTTCTTATTGAGATGCCACATTTGATTGCCCTACCAAGATATGTTCTAGTTTCGTACATAACTATTTCTGCTACAAACAATCTATCTGCATTAGATACAAATGAGTATCCTAGAAGAACAAGTGTAGCTGACTAAATTTTTGTATCTAGATATCACAAGAATTCTTCTAGTTGTAGCTGTCAACTACTTGGCTTCAAACCAAACCTTATCACAATAATTTTTCTAGTTTATCATACTCGAATTTAAGGACAAATCTTGATGCATCTCATATGTGTACTAGGATCAAGTTTCAAACATATGATGAATCAGTGTATATAAACTAGTGTCACCAACTTTACTATACTAGTAAAATATCTTCACAAAAATAACTAGATAATAGAAACCAAACGACGAAGACAATGATGCTGACGATCCTAACAATGAGCCACATGCAGGTTGACCGGAGCGACGACAGCCTAGAACTCCTCGGACTTGTCGTAGTTGTCCTCCTCTTATTGATCTAATTCTGAACAACAAATCCTACAAGGGTGATCCCACTTATGGTGGGGGCTTAGCAAGTGTGGAGAAAAACCGTAGTGGAAGGTTTACCAAGGAATATAGCTGGGCTAGGCATTTAGCTTTTGGTTTGGTTGGTCAAATTTTTATTAGCACTTACTAAGTATAAGTGAATATCATCCCAATTAAGGGCGTGTTTGGCATGGATCCAGAGCAAAACTCCAAGGAACAGCTGGACAAAGCCTGCAAAACACCTTAGCTCTAGAGTTGCAAACTCCATGGAGTTTTTAAAAGTTCCACTACAATTTTTTGGAGTACCTATTTTGATGCTCCAAATCTCTAAAATCAATCTAGGCTATTATGGCTCTGGTCTTAGCCATTTTGGAGTTTGGAGTTATTTACCCGCCACTGATTATATGAGAAAGCAATAAATTCTAGAGCAGAGCTGCTCCATCCAAAGTTTTGGAGTAAAGCTACTCTAAAATGGAGAAAAGCCATGGCAAACATGCCCTAAATTAGAGATCATAAATGCAATACCAAGAATAAAATGCATGCCTAATTTAATTTAATTCTATAATTTACTCATGTGAGGGTCCGAGCTGCTCGTAATCATGAGCAATGCTAATATATCAGTTTTACACTCTACAGAGGTCACACATCTTTACCCATAAGTTGTGTATCCCTTCTAGCCTAGGTTAGATGGACTTGTAGACACTTCCGAGGTAAATGGCTTGGGGTCCACTACAAGGCCTCTACAAAGATCCACTAGTATGAGAAACCTCGCTATAGATTCAAGATGACGTGTCATATATCATTCAAAAGTCTAAAAACCAATCGTAGCATAATCAACCTCGTCACTATACTTAAGCAACACTTCCCCACTTGCCCATAACCGGGTAATATTATCACACACTATCTTCTCTAATTAATTAGCTAAGACCAGAGACATAATAGTCCTATGCTAGCACTATTTTCTGGGGTGGTCGCTCCATGTTCCAATTAAACAAAGTGAGATTATCATGCAGAATAAGTAACCCAACAATAATAAATCATAATAAAAAGACCATGATTCAGATGTATCATTATCCCAAAGAACAAGTAGAGAACTAGAAAGCCTACCCAATAATGAGTACTCTAAGGTGTAAACTAGGTATAGGGAAAACCAATACATGTAACCTATTAGATCTCATCAAGTTAACCTAATTGTGCAATGCATAAGAGAGAACATAACAATAAATATTATTAGGTCAAATCAACATGATCGAGGACTCCAATTGCCTTTTTGGTAAACCATGTTGCTTAGATGCTTCTATAGATTGGCTTTAGGTTCCTTGTAACCTCGCTCTTCTACTCGCAACAAAACATACAAATAGGTAAACAACAAATAAAAATAACATTACACCAAATAAAGGAAATAACTACATAAAATAAATCTATGTGTAGATATAAATCTGTAGGTTCGAGAACCACTAAAACCAGAGTTAAAACATGAAAGTTATGATTTAAACAAGTTTTAGGTTAATTTCATATTAAAAAACCAATCCAGGGCATACTTATGAATTCTAGGGACCTCTATGTAATTTTAAGTAAAAATCGAGGGACCTAGTTGCAAATATAAACAACTAGGACTATAACTAAATCAGACTATGGGCTAATTAGTGAGTCTATCAGGGTCTCTTTATAAAAAGTGCCTTGGCAGACTTACACGCGTGCTTCCATGGTTGATCAGTTTCAGATCTACGGTCTAGATCATCCTAATCGAACCGTTACATGAGTTCTAATCAGAGCCATTCATCGGCCGATCCACGACCAAGGTCACTCCTTCCCCTAAGGTGACCCGAGCGACAACGCTTCTCCTCACGGTAGTGGCTCGCCGACGTATGGCGTTCACGCCATACAACAAACCAAATCAAACTTCGAAGGATCCTTTACGTAGAGAGAAGAAGAATGGACTTGGAAGATACTTCCTTACCAGGGATGGGACAGCGACGGGGACTGTCCATGATGCACAATGACCCAGTGATGGTGCCCACACTCTAGCGACGAATTCCCCATGCCCCAACGACCTTCTTAGTCGGCAGCTCCCTCGCCCACGTTCTACATGATTGGATGACCCTCTTCGAGGCCAATCAACAATGAGAGAGAGCTCCTCTATATGACGGATCTCGAACCTCCTTCTCGGCATTGGCAATGGCTCGGTTCTTGCCTAGAGGGCTAGGATTGGATCTATGGAATGAGAGGGGCATACAGTCGGTATATATAATAATGAAGAGGGATAAGTCTGGGTCTCTCAGGACTCGCTAAGGACTCTGTGTGAAGATCGATCACAATGCCAATCGTACACAGAGCAGAGTATTTTTGGTTTGGAAAAGATGGTTATGGCAAGGGCCCACATGTCCACGTCGGTGACCCTAGCACACGCACTGTGGTAGAAAATCCGGGCGACACTGTGGTTTGCTCGGACGCGGTGCTCGACATAACCCGACGATTGTCTTATGGTTCGATCACAAGGTAGAAGATGGAGCTGTCATCAGGGCCCACCTGCCAGTCATTGGACGCAAATGTGTAATACGCTTTTGAAAGGTGGCGGGTGACAACGACTGTTGACATGAGTTGGGCTGGTCATGCGGCCAAGATGGTGGAGGCAGGGAGAACGAAAACTTGGTCGAGGGGAAAAACCGGCCTGAGAGGCTGGCTTGTCTCTTTTCTTTTCTTTTCTTGTTCTCTGTTTTCAATTCCTATTCCAGTTTTAAATTATAAAGTCTAATATGGTTTTGAATCCAAAATTAAATGCAAAGAACAAAAATGCCAGCACAAATGCAAAGTTCATTTTATTTATCTATTTGTTATTTTATTCATTTAAGCAAATACTCTTAAATATACAATCATACATACAAAAAAATTATTTTAAGGAAAAATAATTTCTAACGTATAACCTTTATGAATAGATACTTTATCTTAAATATTTTAGTGAATACTTCTAAATATATAATTCTACAAAGGATTATTTAATTCAAATAAGGATCTTTTCATTTAATCTCTTTTTAGAAACCACATTTATTTAAATATTGGAACAATTTCCCGAAATCCTAAAATTAGGATTTTTGGATGTTACATAGTTGCAAGACAAGGTTTCAATTACTAGAACTATGCCTGGGTTCTTAGACATTTTGAACACTATCATATTTAAGATCTAAAAGACTAAGTTGTAAGCCACAAAATGTGGCTACCACTAATTGATGCATTAAGCTCACTAGAGATTATTTATATCTCGACACTCATACATGAGGACACCAATAGTGGACACGTGAAGTACCAAGACATTGAGCTACATGATGTTATCCTTGCCTCTCGAAGTAGCACACAATTGCTTCATCATTGGTTTGTACTACTCGACACATAATATGATGTTGTGCCTTTCTACTTTATGTTGCACACCATGGCTCTTTTATTGGTTCCTACTACTTAGCACACAACGGGATGTTGTTCCTGCCTATTCTAAGTAGCATACAATGGTTGTGCCATTGGTTCATGCTACTCGACATACACCAAGATGTTGCCCCTATCTTTCCGAATACAATGTCCATGAGTCGTTGATTCCTACTCTACGGACATATAATAGTGGTACTCTATTACATCCTATCCATACTTGAGATATATAGCGTAATACTACTACATAACATAGTATGAGTTGCAACTACATCAACATATAACAATTAAGTTACTTTCTATCGAGTACCAATCTGATACATTTAGAATAAAGCTAAGTCATGTAGACTTTTATGGTTACATGGAACTGTCACCCAACCAAACCCTAACATATCTAATTGAAAGACTGCCTACATAGTCTAAGAGAGATACAAGTTGAAGACAAGAGGTTAAGTCTTCTATTAATAATTTACAATATTTACACTTGAAACTGTATAAGGTTACAAAAGGAGTGACTTCAACAGAAGCTCGACTCATCTATAGAAGCAATGGCTATGGGCTACATCTTATCATATATGTGCTTAGAATGATCTAAAGCCTTCAGTTAAGTCAGGTAAGAAAGGCTATTGCAAGGTCAATTTCTACATAGACAATAGTTAGAAAGTAAACAAGATTACAAAAGACGGTGGTTACCTTGACAATGATATCAAATTTGTTGAACTTCTTATACACTTTACACCACAACACCATAGCCCATGTGAAATTAGAGTTGTGATTCTGCAGGAAGAGCTCCAAGCTCAGTCTCCCAATGTAGTATGTATCTCACCCGTCGAGATATTTCCCACGAGTATGGATGTGGTGATGGGTTGCTCGAAGCCAACTAGGTGTTTTGCCCTATCGCTAGATCCAACGTGATTGCCTTTGTTCATCCTACTAGCTTTGCCACACATTGTCTTTAGCACCAAGGTTTGTTCAGGGTGGCATTAGGATATCCTTTTCCACCATAATACTGCCTTGATCACCTAACATAGCGACCACAATAGGCTGTTATGCCATGATCACACCTAGATTTGTCTTGAAGGCACCAACATCTTCTTGGATTGACAACATGCTCTTCATAAGTGGATTTTGAGTCACGTTAACAAAGAAAACAGATTTATTATTACATAATGATGACAAAACTTAAATAAGTGTTACATAGAGTACACACTTACCCTCCCATGGACTCCTTGCAATGAATAGATAGATTGATCCTCTCATGCTTGATGACCATGGTAACCATCGTACCCATGGCCCTACCTTTAGCTTGGTTTTGTTATGCTATCCCTAATGAAGACATTACGATCACCACAACAAGTCAAAATCATTGAAGACATAAGGCTAGTAAAATATGGGCATACATGTTCTTTGGGTGCTCAGCATAGATTGCAGACTACCCTTCGACCATTCTACACTCAAGGTGGGATTAGTGATGATAGATGTGCCACCATATGAGCTAGTGTTCTAGACTCTATTCTAGGAGAAGAGCTACTAGTATTCCTCTCTAGGACCTTGTGTGTAGTCGTGCGCTGCTTCTTAGCCATGAATGTAGAAATCACATCGATGCTTAGGCTGACAGAGCACTTGATAGTAGCTCCTTTGCCTGTCAACACAAGCAACAATATGTGGGCACATATAATTATTAGTTACATTGACAGATAGTACTCGGCCAAGTAATATTGCAAGCCAAGGCAAGCTTTTTAGTTATTCCGAGTAAGCCCAATGGCTTGGCTTCTTAGATATCATTGTATTTAAGGTTAGATGACTAAGTTTTGAAGCTACCACTGGTGGGTCTATTAGCTTGCTAGGGGTATTATATCATCAAAGTGGATGAGATCAAATGCTTTTACCACCGTTCATCTAGTCATCAAAGGCACTAACCCACTCAATGACAAGTGGTTTCTGATCATTGTCTTCGGGGTTACTTAGTCAATCCCCTAAGGATGTCTAGGCTCCTTTGATGGACTATAAAGTAGTCAAATTAGGATCGTAGATTATATGATACATATTCTTAGAAGATATTTTGAAAAATCTTAAGACAATTTTTGGAAGAAAGGAGATTACAAAAATACCCTCAAACTTTTTATGCTAAATAACAAGTAGCTCCGAGGCTACACCTAATAGGTGTGTTTTGTAAGACAACGCACACTATTAGAGGAAGACTCAAAGAGCATTTCATGGATTCTCTAAAGAAGAGTACTTGGCTGCTGCTTGATGTTACTTGGTAATAACCTAGAGATTTAAGAAGATTTCAAAGATTCGATCATGAAAATCTTGATGGTTCGATGGACCAAGACTTTTAGGGTTCCCTGTAGGACCAACTACTTGACAAGAAGATGAATCGGTCCACGAAGCTGCATGAAGACATGGAACAAGGTGGCGTGTTCTTCGAGACAAAAGACTACCAACCTAGTTGGATTAATAGAAAGACTATTTACATAATAGGGTTAGAACTCTTCTGACTTACCTAAATAGGACTCAACTTGTACGCCTGCCTTTGGACAAAATAAAGAGAGGCATCAATACTTGTTGGGGGCCTTCGTCCTCCGAAGGTCCTCAAAAACATGATTTGACAATGTTTTCCAAATAGATTATGTGAGCAGGTATCTTCGTATTCAGAATTATGAACATGAAGTACAGTCAGGACGAAGCTTGAACCAGACGAAGGGGGGTTAAGATGGAGGACGGGCTGATTACCAAGCTCCACGAAGGATGGTCCACAGCCGAAGCTATATGTAGAGAAGCTTCGTCGCGATAGCAGAGAGGGGAACCGACTTAAAGATGAAAAGACTACTTAGGCCTTGACAGATTTCCATAAGGCATTAGCAAATGTAATGGACATGAATGTAATTTTACGTGGGCTGTGTCCCGCGTCTATAAATAGATGAACAGTACTCCCTTACTGTTCACGCTGACAGGGCATTTGCTATTGCGTCACGCTTGTACTTTTCTCTTCCTTCAAGACCGAAGGTACATTTGTAATTTGAAATCATTTCTATTTTCTCATGATAATGAAATAGAAATGATTCTATCATAATGTTTACATGTTTGTTTTATATTTTATGCTTTATATGAAACCTTCGTCATTTATTGTCATGTTCACGAAGGTATGTTTTTCGTAACCTTCGTCCGAGATTCATTATTTCCTGAAGGGACATAATATTTCGGAGGACGAAGGACTTTAACACTTAACACTTTCTATGTTGCCTTGTTCTTAACTCTTAGCATTTGAGAACAAGTCTCCAACATTGGCGCCCACCGTCGGTGAACTCACTTCCACTTCGAGTTTTTTTTTGAACACCTTCGGAAGCTATAGACCTTCGCTATGGCACCGAAGAAAGCTTCAGCGACTGGGGCTGCAGCACTCCAATCGCTGGACCACAACCAGGAGACCGTCTCTCTTCGGGAGGCCCGAAGCCAAAAGAGAAAGGCCGTCAGCCCTACGCTTCAGGAGGAAGAGCTAGACCAAGAAATCAGGGATATGGAGATGCTACATCAACAGGTGCAGAGGAAGAAGGAGAAGATGGCCCGGCTAGCTGAGTTGCAAAGGCAGATAGACGAAGCCTCTGAGGAAGTTCGCCATCTTGCTCACGATGAGCAAAACAGAAGGCCTCAGCAGAAAGACCTTCATCAGGAGGGCTTCGTCAACGAAGATGACTGGTATGACAATTTCCATCAGGGAAATTTTGTTTTCGATGATGCTTCTCCTTTGTCCGCTGAGCTGCAGGCTACACCTTGGCCTCCATCCTATAAGCCACCCCAGCTTCCCATGTTCGACGGTCACTCAGACCCGAAGCAGTTCTTAATGAGCTACGAAGCAACAGTGTCTTCGTATGGGGGCAATGCTGCAGTCATGGCGAAGTCTTTCGTTATGGCTGTCAGGAATGTTGCTCAGACCTGGTATTCCTCCCTTCGACCAGGAACGATCACCTCATGGCAGAAGCTGAAGGATATGTTGTTAACCAGCTTTCAAGGATTTCAGACGAAGCCGGTCACTGCTCAAGCCTTGTTCCAGTGCACTCAGGATCACGAAGAATACCTTCAGGTGTATGTCAGAAGGTTCTTGCGTTTGAG
Source organism: Zea luxurians (assembly GCA_029449295.1). Lineage (NCBI taxonomy): Eukaryota > Viridiplantae > Streptophyta > Magnoliopsida > Poales > Poaceae > Zea > Zea luxurians. Next base: position 6,262,524 of record JAOPSE010000107.1, read on the forward strand.
GGCGCAGGCACCAACAGTGCCCAACGAAATTGTTATCGAAGCCATGATCAAGGGGCTTCGTCCTGGACCTGCAGCCCAATACTTTGCTAGGAAGCCTCCTCAGACTCTGGAGAAGCTGCTCCAAAAGATGGACGAGTACATTCGTGCTGATAATGACTTTCGCCAAAGAAGGGAGGAAGCCTTCAGATTTTCTGAGATGACCAGGGGCTTCGGGGGAAGATTCTATCCGAGGCACGTCAGGTCCATCCATAACACTCAAAATGATGATAAGGGGAGTCAGCAGAACAGGCCGCAGTGCTCCTCACAGGCTTCGGGGCAACAGCAAACTTTCTTTCGGCCACCAGCTCCAAGAGGCAGAGGCGCCAGGGGCTTCGGCGGGAGGTTTGAAGATCAACCAAGGAGGATATTTTGTTTATTCTGTGGTGAGAACAAGGGCCATACCACCAGGATGTGCCACGTCACCATCCAGAAACAAAAGGAGCTAGCAGAAGCTACAGCGCAACAGGGACAGCCGAAGCAGGTCATGCATACTGCTTCGTACCATCAGCCTTACATCCCGGAATATGTGGGCAACCACCCTGCAGTTTCTGTAGCTTCGGCAAGTCAACCTCAAGCTTCATGGCAACAGCCCCCGCCTCCACCTCCGCTGCAACAAGGCCAACAGCCAGAAGGGAGCCAATATGTTTCGCACCAAAGGGATCTCAGAGAGCAATCTGAAGCTCGCACAGTCAACAGTACTGTGCCAGAATCGAAGCACATTTATTGACAGATATCCTACTTTGATAACAGTCTTTTCCGTTTAAGTTCTATTTTCTGTGTAATAAAGAACATTTCAGTTTTCATTTAATAGTTTCGTGGTTGGCTATGAGGAAAATTTATCTTCTCCACAGGCTTAAGTTGCTGAAGCTTAAAAATTTGTGGCAACAAGGGGAACCTTCGAATTATTAAAAATCCGTCGAAGCAACAAAAAGTCGTTCTAAGGAACGCAGAGTAAGTCGCCGAAGTTACAAAAAGCCGTTCCAAAGGGAGCGCAGTGTAAGTTTTTTGCTCCAAAGACGTTCCTAAGGGAATGCAGAGCTTATACCGCCTAAGTAAAAGGCGAAGAAGTTCCAAAGACGTTCCTAAGGGAATGCAGAACTTATACCGTCTAAGTAAAAGGCGAAGAAGCTCCAAAGACGTTCCTAAGGGAATGCAGAGCTTATACCGCCTAAGTAAAAGGCGAAGAAGTTCCAAAGACGTTCCTAAGGGAATGCAGAGCTTACAAATATATTTTGTGTGTATCTTCGGAACAAATATCATTTGCATAACATAACATCATCACATCATTTTGCATAGCATAAGCATCATACATCATGTTGCATATGGCAAAAGAAGGGGACACAGTATCAATCTTCGAAAGGATGCTTTGAGAAAGAGCAAATTGTGTAACGTCACGAGGGTATACAATGATAATCTTCGGAAAATAGCTTCGGAGAATGTCTTCACGAAGCATGGATGTGATTTATCAGAACAGTTTTAACGAAGAATGTTTTCTTCACGAAGCATGAAAAGAAGGGAAGGTGTTTTTTCGCCGAAGGCTCAAAAATGGTATGTATGTAAAATTTCATGCATCGTAAAGAATTGAATAATGAAAAGAGACTTGTATATTACATTCAAATGTACAAAATATTACAAAGTTTACACTTCCGATGTTTTTTCTAATAACATTTAGTCTTCTTTTAGTACTGCTTCGGCGGCCTCATTTAGAAGTTGATCAACAACTTTATCCATGATAGCTTCGGCTATTTGATTGACTTCGTCATCTCCTTTCGTATGAGGGTCAATAGACGATCCAGCAGGTTCTGAGGAAACAGAATATTTTTGCATTATTATTACAAACCGCGAGCAAAGTTTGAAATAAAAATTACAACACAAATAAGATTGACTAATTAATACCTATTTGCCCTTCGGCGGCTTCTGCCACTTTCCTAGCATCATGAATGCCTTTTTCGCTCCTTTGAATGATTTCTTGCGCCATTTCTCGGCCGCCGTTGTCCCAGACCTCAGTAAAGAATTTGCCACCAACCATGCTTGCTTCGGCCGAAGGGTCTTTGATGTCTTCGGAGGATAAGGCAGCTTCGGACTGAGCTAAAAATTTTACATGTTCACAACCTTTCTTCTCCAAGACAGTAGCAACTCCCCTGGCGCCCGAAAAAGCGCAGATGTCACCGCGGCTACTCAGGATTTCCTCGAAGGCCTCTGCTTCGTGACTAATCCATTCTATTGGACCTTCCGGATTGCCTCTTGAGAAATTCTCTTCACTGGAAAATGCACCCACGCTGGCGAAGCTGGTTTTAATTTTCTTTATGCATACCATGGATTTTTCGTAGCATTTTTTCTTAGAAGACCGAAGTTCTTCCACGGTTGCTTCTAAATGATCAGCCCATTGGTCGCTGCATTCTCGTCTTGTTTCTTCAATTATGCGTTCTTCTTTCGCCCGGGCCAATTGCTTCTGAAGATCTTTAATTTCGCGTCTGTGAGCTTCGGCCTGAACCTTTGCAGCAGCTTCGTCCTTTTTTATCTTGTCTACTAATGTAAGCAGAAGTTTATCTTTTTCTAGAGCTTCGTTTCTCAGTTTAATAACTTCTGAACGTAAATTGTTGAATGCAATTTCGTAGCTTTCATCTTCGGCACTCTTTTGTGCTCTTAATGCGTTGCTTAGGATTAAACCCTATACGAAAAAGAATCCATATAAGAATAAAAGAATGAATTATGTATTAGAGAAGATTTTTCAAGTGTCTAATTCCCATACCTTTAGGCTATTGTACGCAAGACTGTCCGCGAGATCTTCCTTTGTCATAGCACATAATCCAGCTTCGAGCTTCGGGAACCCCATACTTCTAGCCATCTCTCGGCAGACAGATAGTTCTTTATTATCAGGAAGGCAGTACAGGAAGTCATCTTCATTTGTCCCATTAAACACTACTGCCCCCTTCGGATATTTTAGCTCTCTGGCATAGTAGTTGGCTTCGTAAGTTTCTTCTTCAGATAATTTCTTCCCCGAAGCATGTCGTACGATGTAATCGCACACGCTGGAAGGAGCTTCGGGGGCGGCAGTGTCAACTTCAACCAAAACTGGTTCTGATATTTTCTCGGTTTCCAAGGATTGTTCCTTGGTGGGCTCTGAAGGCCCAGCTTCGGCTTCAGGTTGTTGCTTCAAAGCTTCAGCAGCTACAGCTTCGATAGACACTTCGGCAACTTCAATAGTCTCCTTTGGAGTTGTGCCTGAAGACTTAATTGTCTCCAAAACGTCTAACACGTTCACCATTCTTTTTCTTTTCGGAGTCGCCAACGGGACCTTTTGATTTTTTATTTCGACATTTGCTGAAGGACTTAAGATTTCCGATATTTTTGGCTCTTCAATTTTCGGTTTTTCTGCTTCTTCGGCTGAAGGTGCTTCAGTTTTCTCTTCTATCTTCGGCACTGGAGCTGGTTCTGTAGCTTCAGAGGCCAAAGAGACTCCACCAATAAATTTTGGCACTGTGGCCGGCTCAATAAAACGCGCTCGGTGAGTGAGCACCTTCATCTTTTTCCTTTGCGGCGATGGATCGCTAGTGGCACTCGTGGTAGCTTCTATCGCAGGAGAAGCATTTTTTCTTTTGCGACACAATACCGGATAGTGATAGTCAGGGTAAACAAACCCGACTGCGTCAAATACCCGGTTGAGCCTTTTCTTTTTTCGGCCTCCGAAGGCTGCTGACAATGCAGTGTTCTCGGCCTTCGAATATGCCCCAAGCAGTTCGTCACTTAATGTTTCAATGCTTTTCAACCAGTCGTCATCAGGTTCTACAAACTTATCCCCGTATTTGAATGTGTATTTCAGTCTGACTAGTCCGCCTTCGTCGGACTCTTTGATGGTCTCCTTCGGCATTTTCCATTCTCTTGCAAGTGGCCATACCCTGAAGGCAATATGCTCTTGGACCAAGTCCCTTGTCCCAATGAAAGAGCAGACTACGCCGAAGGCTCTTTGGCATTCTTCGGCCGTTTCGTCCATTTCAACCTTCGGCTTTCGTAGCCCGAAGCGTTGCCAAATAGGGTACAGAATGATACTCCTAACATCTTCTTGCGCTGTTAAGTCATTTTTTACATAGAACCATTCTGTCATCTAGGCGCCGGGCCACCTCTTCCGAAAGGTTGGCACGGGGCAGCTTGACCTGGAGCGGGCGCCGAAGCTGTAACAACCAAAGTTGTTATGATATTGTTCTTTCCCCCAGGGCTTCGTCTCATATATCAACTCATGAATGTTGCAAAAGCTTTTGGCATTTGGTTCTAAGCCCTGGCTTTTCGCAGCCCAGACAAAAATTCCCATCCTTATAATAGCTTCGGGGGTAATCTGGTGGAGATAGATTTGGAATATCTTCAGAACTTCGACAACAAAGTTGCTTTGAGGGAACCGAAGCCCAGCCTTGAGGAAGCTTCGGAAGATAACAACCTCATCTTCTTCGGGGGTGGGAGAAGTCTTTTCTCCAGCGTCAGCTCTCACAATAGATATATCTCGAAAATACCGCCCCCTCATATTATCAATATGGCTCTGCTTAATAGTGGTTTTTCCGAAAACTGAGTGACTTGGCCGCCATGGTCGATCTTCGGATTCTTCCCCGCCGCTTTCTACGTCGTAGCTGTCGTTGTCGTCAGTATCTTCAGATAAACCTTCTAAAATCTCCTTAGTAATCTTCTCTGTATTGGTCTTCGACATTGCCATAAGAAACCCCAGGTTCTTCTCTTCAGAGAGACTCAGCTTCATCTCGGGACCAGCCTTCTTATCTTCAGACATCTTCAGAAACGCTAAAAACTGTTTTCAAGTCCGAAGCTTCAAAATCAAAAAGATCACCAAATCTTAATGCGCAAGAGCTAAAAATTTAGTGGGCCGAAGCAGATGGCAAGTGTGCGTACCAAATAAGTGTGCGATATGATCTTATTTATACCCCCAGGGCGTTGAAAATTAAAAGACCCCGCTTGTCAGTGAATGTTGCTATTTTAGCAAAGGGAAGGTGTTTTTTCGGACCTTCGGCTCAAGGCCTTCGTCCATATCGCAATTTGAATTTATCATTAACAAATTAATATTGCGAGGGGCTACTGTTGGGGGCCTTCGTCCTCCGAAGGTCCTCAAAAACATGATTTGACAATGTTTTCCAAATAGATTATGTGAGCAGGTATCTTCGTATTCAGAATTATGAACATGAAGTACAGTCAGGACGAAGCTTGAACCAGACGAAGGGGGGTTAAGATGGAGGACGGGCTGATTACCAAGCTCCACGAAGGATGGTCCACAGCCGAAGCTATACGTAGAGAAGCTTCGTCGCGATAGCAGAGAGGGGAACCGACTTAAAGATGAAAAGACTACTTGGGCCTTGACAGATTTCCATAAGGCATTAGCAAATGTAATGGACATGAATGTAATTTTATGTGGGCTGTGTCCCGCGTCTATAAATAGATGAACAGTACTCCCTTACTGTTCACGCTGACAGGGCATTTGCTATTGCGTCACGCTTGTACTTTTCTCTTCCTTCAAGACCGAAGGTACATTTGTAATTTGAAATCATTTCTATTTTCTCATGATAATGAAATAGAAATGATTCTATCATAATGTTTACATGTTTGTTTTATATTTTATGCTTTATATGAAACCTTCGTCATTTATTGTCATGTTCACGAAGGTATGTTTTTCGTAACCTTCGTCCGAGATTCATTATTTCCCGAAGGGACATAATATTTCGGAGGACGAAGGACTTTAACACTTAACACTTTCTATGTTGCCTTGTTCTTAACTCTTAGTATTTGAGAACAAGTCTCCAACAATACTCCCTTTGTATCATATGACACCTAATAGTTCAACGCAAGATAACTAGCCTAACTGGACATAAGGTATTGCGCTATTCAATGGCTTGAACAAGTATAAATCGATGACCCGTGTTTGCCATCAGGTTTGGTTTATGTCAAAGTACCCCAAACCCCACTCTGAGTAACTTTGTAGCAGGATTACAAGTCATGAGACACCGATATGAAGAATATTTTTAAAACATTTCCACGATGCTAGCTGTAATGGTTACTACTAACTTGATCATGTCGATTATTACTCTCTCTATTCTAAATTATAAGTTGTTTCGATTTTTCTAGATACACCATTTTTATTATATATCTAGACACATGTTGTATATCGAAGTGTATAGTAAAAGCTATATCTAGAAAAATTAAAATATCTTATGATTCGGAACGGAGAGAGTAATCTCTACTACGAGCACTGAAATGTGCTCTCCTATATTTTTGAAATGACGTATATAGAAAAGCTAAAGTGTCTTATATCTAGTTTTGTTATTAAACGGGTACTTGTATTAGAAAATATGATTAACGAATGTTCTCAGCCTTAAGTAAACGTAGAATGTCTACTACTCGAATTACTACTTATGGCTAGCATGTAGCAACTTAGTGGTATGTTACATAATATTTTATTACTACACATGTGTTATATATGTTATTTTTTTTGTTACGCTAACACCACTTTAATTTTAGTCCCGTGTCCACCACCGTTAAAAAACATTAGACGAAAAAGGATCCCTTAAGAGACACCTCTATCTACCACACACCGTTAAAAAGCTTATGCCCGACGACTGTAAGTCAGACCGTCGGACATTACTTATATCCGACGGCTGTCAGACAAGCTGTCGGAGATAAGCCGTTATATCCGACGGCTCCCAATGACTCTCGGACATTAATGTATGTCTGACAGTCTCGTACGAGACCGTCGGACATAAGGAAGTCGTCAGAGATATATGTTTTTACTGTAGTGAATAGTGACATGACGATCAAACGGCGCACTACTTATGATACTCCATTGTACGGCTACGGCAGGGAGAAAACGTACAAGTTGGATCTGCGTGGTGGATGCAAAACTTAGCAGACACTTGCTCCATGATGGGGAAAATGATTGACCAACGCCATTATGAGAAACGACGGAGATGCAAACAGAATCTGCAGATTCCATGACACCGGGCGATCCTGTTGGCCAGCTACTACTACACGCCAAAGTGACCAGCAAGTTGCAAGTGTCATCATCATCATTCAGCAGGCAGGCAGCATCACGCCTTAATCGCTGATGAAAGCATGTGGCGGTTTACATTAATTGCTTTCCCATCAACGGAGAGATATGAATACATGATGCATGCCGTCCCCGAAAGGACGTGGGGCGCGCTTTCCGACGACACTAACATGTTTAAGGGTATATATATATATATATATATATATATATATATATATATATATATATATATATATATATATATATATATATACTGTATTTATATATTACACCTGCGTGCATTCAATATAGAGAATGCACCCAGGCCGAACCTATGTGCCAGGTTCGAGCCAACCGTCCCACCCAGGCCGGTTTCGTCCCTCCCGCACGCTCCGGACAGAATATTTTCACTTTCCCGCCCCCGCTCCTCTTTCTCCGTGAACAGCTCCTCCGTGAACGGCTCCTCCGCGAACGGCTCAACCTCTTCACATAAGTTGCAATCACACCAGACTTGCAGTTGCAATTACACCAGACAGCAGTTGCAATTACACCAGACAGCAGTTGCAATCATTGTTTTGTTTAACAGATTTTTGGACATAGTTATATAGGAGTTGCAATCACACCAGACCAGCCGTTGCAATTACACCAGACAGCAGTTGCAATCATTGTTTGTTTAACAGATTTTTGGACATAGTTATATAAAAGTTGCAATCACACCAGACCAGAAGTTGCAATTACACCAGACCAGCAGTTGCAATCTTGTTTGTTTAATAGATTTTTGGACATAGTTATATAGAAGTTGCAATCACACCAGACCCACAGTTGCAATTACACCAGACCAGCAGTTGCAATCTTGTTTGTTTAATAGATTTTTGGACATAGTTATATAGAAGTTGCAATCACACCAGACCCACAGTTGCAATTACATCAGACCAGCAGTTGCAATCTTGTTTATTTAATAGATTTTTGGACATAGTTATATAGAAGTTGCAATCACACCAGACCAGCAGTTGCAATTACATCAGACCAGCAGTTGCAATCATATTTTTTAACAAAATTTCTCAGAGTTATTCAAATGCGGGGGACAGAGACACGCTGACAGAGAGGCGCGGCGGCGCGGGGACAGGGAGACGCGCGGCGGCGCGAGAACAGGGAGGCGCTCGGCGGCGCGAGGACAGGGAGGCGCTCGGCGGCGGTGGGATTTAGGGGAGGAGCATCGAGGAGGCGGCGGCGGCGCGGGGAGAGGGATGCGCGCGGCGGCGGCGGGGGGCTAGGAGGCGTGCGAAAACGCCTGGGTGCATTCAATATAGAGAATGCACCCAGGTGCATTTTAGCAGCGCCGTATATATATATATATATATATATATATATATATATATATATATATATATATATATATATATATGTTGGGGCCATGCTTCGTTGCGCCGAAGGTCTTACGGGAAGAAGCAGCTTCGGCTGAAGCTGTCCGCAGGAGATGACCGAAGCTTCCTCTTCATGAAGCTTCGGTATTATAAATCGACTTAAAGATAGAATGACCTTTTAGTCCATAAAGGTCTGAGTCAATGTTGTAAACTTTTATGAGGGGCATAATTGTAATTCTTCACAGGCTGTGTCCTGTGTCTATAAATAGGTGAACAGTACCCCCGTACTGTTCACGCTGATTGGACATTTGCTTTTGGCGTCACACTTGTACTTTTGCTATTCTTCAAGCCGAAGGTACATTTGTAACCTGCGATCATTTCCATTTTTCTATATCAATAAAATAGAAATAATCTAATAATAATGTTTATGTTAAGTTTCATATTCTGTATGAATGCTTCATCATTAACCCTTGTAATTACGAAGGTATGTTTGTCATGACCTTCGTCCGAAGTTCATTATATCCCGAAGGGAAATAATGTTCCAGAGGACGAAGGACTTTATCATTTAACACTTTTTATGTTGCCTTGTTCTTAATCCGAAGCATTTGAGAACAAGTCCCCAACATTGGCGCCCACCTCCGGTGAACTCACTTCCACTTTTTTGAGCCGATGGCTTCGTTCAACAACCAAGTTGGAGCTGTTTCGGCCCCGAAGCTGCTTCTTCCGATAACAGGCGGTTCATGTTCAGAGCCAGCCAACAAGAGGCAGAAGAAGGAAACACAGAGAAGGGTACAGCATGTTGGGGTGCAAGGACCCTTCATCAAGTCGAGATGGTCTCACATTCCTATTACCTTCTCTCAAGAGGACCTTCAACTCAAGGATTACCCACACAATGATGCCATGGTTATCTCTTGTGTTATCAAAGGATTTCTGGTCCACAATGTCTTGGTTGATACAGGCAGTGCAGCTGATATCATATTTGCTAAGGCCTTCAGGCAAATGCAAGAGCCAGAAGATAAGATTCATGATGCTACGCACCCTCTCTGTGGCTTCGGAGGAAGGCAGATTGTAGCACTGGGCAAGATTACCATGTCAGTGACCTTCGGGTTCATCAACAACACCAGAACTGAGCAAGTTGTGTTTGACATTGTTGACATGGAATATCCTTACAATGCCATCATTGGTCGCGGTACCCTCAATGCCTTCGAAGCAATTCTTCACCCAGCTTACCTCTGCATGAAGATACCTTCGGACCAGGGGCCTATTGCTATTCATGGAAGCCAGGAAGCTGCTAGAAGGGCCGAAGGAAGCTGGACTGACTCCAAAGCAATCCATAACATAGATGGAGCTGAAGCTTGTGAACAGTACAAATTCAGAAGGGAGAAGGCAGCTTCAGCAGACCAGCCGAAGCCCATGCTCTTATGTGAAGACATAGCAGAGCAGAAGGTGCTGTTGGGCTCTCAATTATCCGAAGACCAGGAGAAAACCTTGATAAGGTTTTTGTTCAACAATAAAGATGTTTTTGCATGGTCAGCTAATGATCTCTGCGGAGTCAATCGGGATGTTATTGAACACTCGCTCAACGTTGACCCATCCTTCAGACCCCGAAAGCAGAGGCTTCGGAAAATGTCTGATGATAAAGCCGAAGGGGCTCGCAATGAAGTAAAAAGACTCCTCAGTGCAGGAGTTATCAGAGAAGTAAAATACCCAGAGTGGCTAGCTAACACTGTTATGGTGAAGAAGGCCAATGTCAAGTGGAGAATGTGTATCGATTTCACAGATCTCAACAAGGCTTGTCCGAAGGACGAATTCCCATTGCCAAGGATAGACTCTTTAGTTGATGCAGCAGCTTCTTCAGAGCTCATGAGTCTGCTAGATTGTTACTCAGGCTATCATCAAATCTGGATGAAGAAGGAAGATGAGCCGAAGACTAGTTTCATAACCCCAAGTGGCACATATTGTTATCTTCGGATGCCTGAGGGGCTCAAAAACGCTGGAGGAAGTTTCAGCAGAATGACTGCGAAGGTCCTCCAGTCTCAGATAGGCAGAAATGTGCTAACTTATGTTGATGACATTATTGTAAAAAGCACGAAGCAGGAAAATCATATTGCTGATTTGCAGGAGACCTTCGCCAGTTTTAGGCAAGCTGGTTTGAAGCTAAATCCAGAGAAATGTGTCTTCGGAGTGAAGAAGGGGAAATTTCTTGGATGCTTGGTTTCAACAAAAGGAATTGAAGCTAATCCAAATAAAATTGAAGCTATACTTCGAATGGAGCCACCAACTACAAGAAAGGGGGCCCAAAGATTGACAGGGAGGCTGGCATCTCTCAATAGATTTATATCCAGATCAGCAGAAAGAAATTTACCATTCTTCGAGGTGCTGAAGTCAGCTGAAGTCTTTCAATGGGGACCAAGCCAACAAAAAGCCTTCGAAGAGCTGAAGCAATATTTGATAGATCTAACAACACTAACTCCACCAACGCCAGGGGCTCCTCTATTGTTATATGTGGCAGCTTCGCACTCAGCAGTAAGTGCGGCACTTGTCCAGGAGAAGCTTGATGGCCAACTCAAGAAGCAGGTTCCAGTGTATTTTGTATCTGAAGTCCTTAGTGTATCAAAGAAAAATTATACAGAGCTGGAGAAGGTATTATATGCCGTTCTAATGGCATCCAGGAAGCTTCGGCATTATTTTCAGGCATACAATATAATTGTTCCTTCTTTGCAGCCGTTGAAGGATATTATGAGAAATAGAGAAGCTACTGGACGGATTGGAAAATGGGCAGCAGAGCTTAATGAATTTTGCATTGATTATGTGCATAGATCCTCGATCCAGTCTCAAGCGTTGGCAGATTTCATTGCCGACTGGACGCCAGGGGCTCAGGATGAAGAAGCAAATAAAGATGCCGAAGTATGGACAGTGTTTTGTGATGGCTCTTGGGGAACCTTCGGAGCAGGTGCAGCCGCTGTGTTGGTCTCGCCATCCAAGGTTAAAACTTGTTATGCAGCAAGACATGATTTCAGCTGTACAAACAATATTACTGAATACGAAGCTCTGCTCCTGGGTCTTCAGAAATTAAAGGCAATGGGAATCAGAAGGGCGATTCTTAAAACCGATTCCCAGGTTGTTTCGGGTCACATTGACAAAAGTTGCAAGGCTAAAGATCCGAAGCTTGAAAAATATCTAGACACGGTCCGAAGAATCGAAGCTTCTTTCGAAGGATTTTCTGTCAAAAACATCCCTCGAGGACAAAATGAGCATGCTGATTTGCTAGCCAAGTCAGCAGCACAGGGGCTGCCGTTACCTTCGGATGTGTTCTTCGAAACAATAAAGGCACCTTCAGTGGAGCTCCTTGAAAGAGCAGTTCTCAACATATCTCCTGTTTATAGCGAAGATTGGAGAACTGAGATCATCTCTTACCTTCAGGGTAAGTTCCTTTCAGATGACGAAGCTTATAATAAAAGGATAGAGGCAAGAGCTCGTCCATATGTCATAATAGAAGGAGAGTTGTACAAACATGGAGTTTGCGCTCCGCTGCTCAAGTGTTTATCTAGAACCGAAGGTATAGAGTTGATGAAAGAAATACATGCAGGCCTGTGTGGATCCCACATTGGATCTAGGCCGTTACTTGGAAAAGTTTTCCGCCAAGGGTTTTATTGGCCGAAGGCAGCTTCGGATGCAGCGGAGTTAGTTCAAAAGTGCGAAGGTTGTCAGAAATGTGCAAGAGATCAAAAGCAACCTTCGTCTTTGACACAGTTGATACAACCCATCTGGCCATTGCAAAAGTGGGGCCTTGACTTGTTAGGTCCATTACCACCGGCTCAGGGAAATCTAAGATATGTTGTAGTAGCTGTGGAGTATTTCTCTAAATGGATTGAGGCAAAGCCGTTAGCCACAATAACTTCGGCCACTGTTCAAAAATTTTTCTGGCAGAATATTGTCTGTCGCTTCGGGGTACCGAAGGCCGTCACTGTAGATAATGGAACGCAGTTCGACTCCGAAGCTTTCAGAAATTTCTGTGATCAAATTGGTACGAAGATCCATTTTGCATCGGTCAGGCATCCGGAGTCAAATGGGCTCGTTGAAAGAGCCAACGGCATTATAATGACAGGAATAATGAAGTTAATCTTCAATCAACCCAGGGGAAAGTGGCCAGATCAGTTAACCAAAGTGGTGTGGAGCCACAATACAACAACATCAAGGTCTACAGGTTTTACTCCATTCAAGTTATTATTCGGTGACGAAGCAATAACTCCGGAAGAAGCTAAAACTGGATCAATCAGAGTAGTAGCTTCGGCAGAATCAGAGTCCGAAGATGCTTATTCTGTGGAAAAAGATGCTTTAGAAGGGATCAGGCTTCAAGCTGTGGAGAATATCAATAAATACCAAGCCGAAACAGTTAAATGGCGAGATAGAAAAGTTCGGCTAAAGAATATTGAGCCGGGACACTTGGTGCTTCGGAGAGTGGCCAACTCAGACACAGTGGGCAAGTTACAGTTGAAATGGGAAGGACCTCTCTTAGTAGCATCTTCGTCAAGACCCGGTTCATACAGATTGAAGGATATGGACGGCAACGATATTCCAAGATCTTGGAATGCGGATGAGCTTCGGCGATATTATGTGTAACTTGATGTAACTTTTTATGTCTTTTCTTTTCTTTTTTATGGCACCCTTTTCCTTTCTAAAGGGGGAGAAAGGTTTTTAATGGGGCCATCACATGTAATTTCCTTTTTTAGTTTTATAAGAGCAAAAGCCCCCAAGGAATGTAAATGTAAAAGCTGAGAACGCACCATCGAGTGCCGAAAACTGAAAAAAGCGAAGAAGCTCCAAAGTCGTTCCTAAGGGAATGTAGAGCTTATTCCGCCAAAAGTAAAGGCGAAGAAGCTCCAAAGTCGTTCCTAAGGGAATGCAGAGCTTATTCCGCCAAAAGTAAAGGCGAAGAAGCTCCAAAGACGTTCCTAAGGGAATGCAGAGCTTACAGCGAAAAGTCAACGCTGATTACGCCGAAAGTAAAGGCGAAGAAGCTCCAAAGACGTTCCTAAGGGAATGCAAAGCTCATGTGTGATTGTTTCTAAGGAAATAATGGCTGAGGGTATGGCTTCGGATATGTGTTGGGACATTCATTTGCACATCACATTACATCATAGCATTTGCATTCATAAACATTCATCCAGGCATATGTAGGATAATCATCATCATGGCATAAGTGGTTGCTTCGGCATAAGAGGAGTTTCTTCGCGTGCAAAAAGAAGTGATTTGGCATAAAAGGTTGCTTCGGCATAAGTGGTTGCTTCGGCAAAAGTGAAATGTTGTTTTTATGCTTCGTTGTGTACAAAAAAGAGAAGTTTCGACAAAAGAAAAAAAAGAAGAAGTGGTCTTTTATGCTTCGTTGTGAACGAAAAGAAGGGAAGGTGTTTTTTCGCCTCTGGCTCAAAATACTGATTTCGTCCACATCAAAGCGCTTCAGTGGAAGGGTAAGAATATATTACAAGGTATGTACAAAGTTCATTAAGAACAGTCTAATAGTATTTACAAAAGTTGTTACAAAAGTCTTGAGTTTTTCTATAATGCACTCAAACTGATCTTCACTGAGCTTCAGCTTCGGCGGTATATTTTAAGCATCACCTTCAGTTTTGTCATCCTACATCAATCAAGGTATTGTGAGTAAAAATCAAGTGTGAAGGAGAAGGTAAGCACAAGGTATCATTTCTTACTGGTTCAAGATGACTTCGAGCTTCGTCTCCAGCTTTTTCTCGCCCGCCTTTTGTCCATATCATTTTTACAAATCTGTTTGAAATGCTTCGGGCAAGGTCAGGAATATCGTCTAAAATTGATGGAGATAAAGTGAAGTTGGGCCTGTTGACGATTTTCCCATGATCACAGCCAGCCTTCAGAAATGCTGCAGCAGTGCTCCGAGAAGCTACCCAGGCACAGAAGTCACCGTGCCCAGCTATAACTTCGTCGAGCTCGTCAATTTCACCCTCAATATGTTCGAAGGTCTTCGACAAATCTTTAGCTGAGGGGGTGAATTTATCACTGCTGGCTCCAACTGAGTGAAAATTTTTTCCAAGTCGTTGAATGCATTTGTTGCTAAATTCCAAACATTTTTCTTGAAGGCCAGCCAATAGTTTTTTCAAATCTGAATTTTGTTGAGCTTCGGCTTCAAGTTTTGCCTTAAACTCTTGCTTTTCTTGTTCAAACTGCTTAGACTGGCAGAGCAGCTTCGTGTTCAGCTCTGTTATTTTAGCTTCGGCTTCCGCCAATGAACCTTCAGTTGCCTGGAGCTCAAAATTTTTTCTCTCAATATCAGCTGATTGCTCCTTTATCTTGCTTTCTAAATTTTCAATTATGACTTCGTGTTTCTTATCCTCTAAATCTTGCTGCATTTTCAAAGCTTTGCTCAGTAGCATGCTCTGCAAATAAACAACCTTCGTTAGAAACATTTTTATTAAAAACAACAAGTCAGAAAAAAGTTGTTTACCTTGAAGTTGGAGTAAAATAAGCTACCAACGATATGTTGTCGTCGGTAGCGGCTGATATCTGTTTCTAGCTTCGGAAAACCGATACTCTTTGATAAAGTACCGATGACCTTAGCCCCAGTTTGATCCCGAATGCAGCCCAATTTCTCATCGTCAATGCCTCCAAATAGAAGAGCTCCTGGCTTGTATCCGCAAGATTTGGCATATTCCTTAAGCTCTTCTATTTCGGCCTTCGACAGTTCTTGCCCAATTAAATTTTGAAATATGTAGGCTTCGTCTTCCGAAGTACCTTCGGCTATTTCCTTTCCCTTTCCAGGCACTGTAGCCATGGCTTCTTCAGCAGCAGTGGCAGCTTCTTCTGCGGCCATGTCTAGCAAAATTTTGTCGATGTCTTCAATTGTAGTTTCCAAGTTCACATCTTCGGCTGAGGTGGCTTCTGTAGCCGCGACCTCCGAAGGTGCGACTTCGACATTTGTTGTGCCCTCAACCGCTGGCGTTTTCTGAGTTGAAGCCCTCGGTGGCGTCTTGTCGATAACTTCGGTCACTGCAATAATTCTTTGCCTCTTTGTTTTGGTTATCTTCGTTTTTTCCGGCTTCTCCACCTTTCGAAAAAGCTTCGTCAGTTGAGGCCCTAATGGACTTAGCTTCGCGGGCAGGGGTTCAGTCATTACCTTTAAGATTTCCTCCACGTCGCTGGTAGAGGGTGATGCGGGGGTCTCCTTTTCGTCAGATACTTTTCTCTTCGGAGATGTTATTTTCTTCTTCGGAATTTTCTTCTTTTTTGGTGATTCTTCCTCATTTACATTTAAAGCTTCGGCCCCCCTTTTCCTTTTCTGGCCTCCGGCACCTTTGTTCAGATTCTCATAGTCGGGGTACTCAAAACCCAGGGCGTCCAGCACTCGATTCAGCCTTCGCTTCGGACGGGTGCCGAAGGCAGCAGTCATCAATTGATCTTTTTTTTTGGAGTAGTTCCCAAGAATTTCATTACACATTATTTCAACTGTATCCAGCCACTCTTGGCAAGGTGTTTTAAAGTATTTCTTAAACTTGAAATAGTAAGGTAAACGCACAAGTTCACCTTCTTTCTTCTCCCCCTTTAGCTTCGGCATTTCCCATTCTTTCAAACTAGGAAAAACTTTGAAAGCCAAAAACTCCTGAACCAGGTCCCTTGTACTGATATGCTCTGCAATAATTCTGAATTCATTCATTGCTTGTTGTGTTGGACCTTCGGGTGTCATGTTGCAGCGAGGTCGGGTTTCTCCGAAGATTAGTTCGAGTGGACTTTGCACAAGCTTCTCCTTGTCGTCATCAACCTTAACATAGAACCACTCCGACTTCCAGCCTGCTGCCCATTTGCTCCGGTAACTGATTACCGGAAACTTTGTGGTTTTCCGATAGGCAAAATTGTAGCAACCGAAGTTATCATGTAATCCATCCTTTCTAGCCTTCGTCTGATAATGCAGCTCGTGAACTCGACAAAAGCTGTCTGCAAGCGGCTCCACCGCCTGGCTTCGGAGGGCCCAGATATAAACGCTAAGCCTAACGATAGCGTTAGGAGTTAGCTGATGAAAGTAGATACCAAACCTCTTCAGTACCTCTGCAATAATCTCATGTAGGGGGAATCTTAAACCAGCCTTTAGAAAGCTCTTGAAAATAATGATTTCATCCTTCTCCGGCTTTGGAGTAGTCTCTTCTCCCCCGAAGCGTAATAGCTTCTTCTGATTCTCATTGAAAAAACCCGATTTTACCATCTTGGATAGGTCAGCCTTCGAAACGGTCGACTTTCCGAAGTCCAAGTGGCTGGGTTTGCTGGGCATGGCAATGCGATAATCATCTTCGGGATCAGTTTCTTCAACGTTCTCTTCTTCTGCTTCGGCAGTTGCTTGTTTTGTTTCAACAGCGGGGGTTCCTTCTGAAATTACTAGTCCGGATCGTTGCATTGCTTCGGAGATGGGAACAGTCTCCGAACCTTCAACTTCGCCCCCCTCACGCTCAACCCTAGCAGTAGATCGAACTCTGGCCATTTAATGCTGAGTTTGTGGAAATTAAATATTTTTTCTTCCGAAGCTTCTTCTTCTGACTGGAGCTTCGTTTGGTTCCAGGAGTCAAGCTTCGGCTATGGTTAAAAATTTTGGCAACAAACCAGTGCAAATAGCAATGAATGCTGTGGTAACTTCACACCTACCTGTCTGTTTATATAGTGCCGCAGGTAAGAAGGCGAAGCGCCAGGATTTTTACACCAGGCGGACAGTCACTAGCACTCGCTGCGTGGTGGACCGCAGAGACCAAACAGTAACTCTGCAAGGTGGGCCTGGCACGCGCTCGGAAACTGCATCGTTTCTCGACAACGAGCTCAGGGAAGGTGTTTTTTGGACCTTCGGCTTCCCGAAGCTTGAGAGGTTTTCTTTTCACGGATCAAGCTCGTTACGAAAAACGATCTAGCGTCGCGAAAGGGGCTACTGTTGGGGCCATGCTTCGTTGCGCCGAAGGTCTTACGGGAAGAAGCAGCTTCGGCTGAAGCTGTCCGCAGGAGATGACCGAAGCTTCCTCTTCATGAAGCTTCGGTATTATAAACCGACTTAAAGATAGAATGACCTTTTAGTCCATAAAGGTCTGAGTCAATGTTGTAAACTTTTATGAGGGGCATAATTGTAATTCTTCACAGGCTGTGTCCTGTGTCTATAAATAGGTGAACAGTACCCCCGTACTGTTCACGCTGATTGGACATTTGCTTTTGGCGTCACACTTGTACTTTTGCTGTTCTTCAAGCCGAAGGTACATTTGTAACCTGCGATCATTTCCATTTTTCTATATCAATAAAATAGAAATAATCTAATAATAATGTTTATGTTAAGTTTCATATTCTGTATGAATGCTTCATCATTAACCCTTGTAATTACGAAGGTATGTTTGTCATGACCTTCGTCCGAAGTTCATTATATCCCGAAGGGAAATAATGTTCCAGAGGACGAAGGACTTTATCATTTAACACTTTTTATGTTGCCTTGTTCTTAATCCGAAGCATTTGAGAACAAGTCCCCAACAATATATATATATATATATATATATATATATATATATAGGGAAGAGGTAATGGAATGTCTGGGCTTCCGTTAGTGGGGGAAGCCCCAGCCAAAACGCCAGCAAGGTCGCGGTCGGCCCAGTGTACGCGTGCTTGCGTCAGCCATGCAGATGATAGCCACGAATCCCGGGTGATACGCATCAGGCGATATACGCACACATAAATATATGTAGTAATGTGCATAAATCATGCATAGAAGGAATCTTTTGTACCTCGACTCACGGAAACGAATATTACCATGTGCACACCGTTTACGACTGCATAACGATGTGTAACATGATAGCATAAACCATGCATTATATAAATCTTGACCGGTTTGATATAAGGAAAGACGTGCTGCATAATCGCGTAAATAAAGGGACAGTTACGGTTTGAGGAGCATTAGTAGAAGGAAATAAATTTTAATTTACAACCACAGTTCGCGGGTTCTGCTCGGGCGGATTCCAGCGTAAAACATGAGCTAAAACAGCATAAATGAGTACGAAATTTAGCGTAAATCATATATCTGTTTTGTAACAGCAAACGAAGCCTAAAATTACGGCGTGAAAATCGCGTGCACCCAATCGTGCGCGGGTTCTGGCTAGGGCAGATTCCGGCGTAAAACGTGAGCTAAAACAGCGTAAATGAGTACAAAATTTAGCGTAAATCCTATATCTGTTTTGTAACATCAAACGAGGCCCAAAATTACGGCGTGAAAATCGCATGCAGCCGATCGTGCTAGGGTTCTGGCTCGGGTGAATTTAATCATAAAACGTGAATCGACATAACGTAAATGAATACGAAATTTACGTAAATTATAGACCTATTTCGTAACAGCGAATGGGGTCCGAAAATTACGGCATGAAAATTGATCACGTTCGATCGTGCACGGATTTTGGCTTGGTCAAATTTCAGCGTAAAACGTGAACCAAACAGCGTAAATGGGTACAAATTTTATTGTACATCATCAATCTATTTCGTAATGACGAATGTGGCCTAAATTACGACGTGAAAATCGCGCTCCGATCGTGCTCGGGTTCTAGGTCAGGTGGATTTAAGCATAAAACGTGATCCAAAACAGCGTAAATGGATACGAATTTTAGCGTCAATCAATGATCTGTTTTGTAACGACGAATGTGACACTTGCTTTTTAGTGGAAGCGTAAAATGCAATAAGAGCTATTGTAAAATTTTGTTTGAAAATGTATAAATCACGATGGTCATAGACGACATGATGATGACGTAGATGGCCCTGAGCGCCGCCGACTCCTTGACGCGCTTGAGCAGCTCGTACCCGGTCATCCCAGGCATCCAGTAGTCGGTGATGATCATGCTGACGTCGGGGAGCAGGCCCATCGCGAGCAACTCCAGCGCGCGCGTCGCCGACTCCACAGCGGTCACCCTGTACTTGGAGCCGCGCAGGATCCTGGCGATCGCGGCGTGGTCCACGGATTTGTCGTCCACTGCCAGCACGTGCTTCTCCAGCTCCGACGCGTCCACGGGCACCACCACCTTCCTGCTGTCGTTGGCCTTGGGTGCAAGGGACGGCGCCACAGATGCTGGAGCGGCGGCGGCGGTGGCCATCGCAGAGACGGACGGGACAACCGCTGTTGTCGCCGGGCCTAGGGTGCGCTGCCGTCGTCCATCCGCTTCGATAGCGCCGTCACCGCTTGCCCGCCTGCCTCGGAGCATCGTTGTCGCTCGTTCCTGGTGGAGCGCCGCCGTCGGTCGCCTACCTCGAGGCGACACCGCTACTTGCCCCCCAGGATCACCGCCGCTCGCACGCCCGAGGGAACCGCTGCCGCCGCTAAAACCTAATCCCTGGCGGCGTGGGGGTGTTTTTATAGTGTCGGTGTGGGACTGAATAATTGTGAACGTGTGGGCCGGATCGTGGGCCCGATGCACGTAATATGCGCATACTATATTTGCATAAACTGATACACACATCAGCATAACTCGTATTATAATTTAGCGTAAGCACAGTTAGGTACAATAAGCCAAAAAGGGTCCGGTGCGGTCTACGCGCCTGGTCGGGGCTTCCTGTAGTTAAATAGAACCCAGGGCTCTAAATACTATATCTATATATATATATATATACCAAAACGGTTCTTTAAACATAAGAGACAACTAAGAAACTCTATTATTGTTGGGTACCATAATTAGGGGTACCCCCAACACTCCTAAACTCGGCTGGTAATCACCATCAGCACAAGCTGCAGAGACTGATGGGCGCAATTCAGGTCAGGGCTCCGTCTACTCAGGGGACGCGATCTCGCCTCGCCCGAGCCCAGCCTCGGGCAGGAACAGTAGTCCCAGGCGAATTCACGCCTCGCCCGAGGGCCTCCCCAAGCAACGGGCGCACCCTCGACTCGCCCGAGGCCCAGCTCGGGCAGGCTTCGTAGTGAAGCAACCTTGGCCAGATCGCCTCGCCAACCGACCGTATCGTAGGAGCATTCAATGCAAGGATCGTCTGACACCTTATCCTGACGCACGTTCCTCAGTCGGCAGGGCCGAAGTGACCGCAGTCACTTCGCCCTTTCCACTGACCGACCTGACAGGAAAACAGCGCCGCCTGCCCCACTCCGACTGTTGTGCCACCCGCCAGGGTGAGACTGACAACAGCTAAGTCCAGCCTCAGGCGCAACAGGAAGCTCCGCCTCGTCCGACCCCAGGGCTCGGCCTCAACCTCGGCCTCGGAGGACGGTCTCCGCCTCGCCCGACCCCAGGGCTCGGCCTCAACCTCGACCTCGGAGGATGGTCTCCGCCTCGCCCGACCCCAGGGCTCGGCCTCAACCTCGACCTCAGAAGGAATCGCGTCCTCACCCCACCCCGGCCTCGACCTCAAGAGGAGTCTCCGCCTCGCCCGACCTTGGGCTCGGACCGACCACGCCACAGGGGTACATCATTACCCTACCCCTAGCTAGCTCAGGTTACGGGGAACAAGACCGGCGTCCCATCTGACCCGCCCCAGTAAACAAGTAATGATGGCACCCCGCGTCCGCCCATGACGACGGCGGTTCTCAGCCCCCTACGGAAGCAAGGAGACGTCAGCAAGGTCCCAGCAGCCCCGACAACTGTGCTTCTACAGGGCTCAAGCGCTCCTCCGACGGCCACGACACCGCATGCACAGGGCTCTAGCACCTCTCCGACAGCCATGTTGGCATGTACATAGGGCTCTGGCTCCTCTCTGGCGGTCACGTTAGCATACTGCTACACCCCCATTGTACACCTGGACCCTCTCCTTACATCTATAAAAGGAAGGTCTACAGTCCTCATACGGGAGGGTGGTCGCGCGGGAGGACGAGCCGACGAACTGGCTCTCTCTCTCTCTCTCTCCCTCGCGAACGCTTGTAACCCCCTACTGCAAGCGCATCCGACCTGGGCGCAGGATAACACGAGCCGTGGTTCTCCCCCCTTGTGTTCCATCTCGCGCCGACCCATCTGGGCTAGGACACGCAGCGACAATTTTACTCGTCGGTCCAGGGACCCCCCAGGGTCGAAACGCCGACAATTATATAAGGGCATGTATGACCTAGATTATCTTGCTCGGTTTTCTATGTATAAGAGACGGTTAAAAAACTGCACCATACGACCCTGAGGTCCTAAAACATTAATGCAGTTAAGAGACAGTGTGTATAGAAAGTCGTGCAGAGACGGGCTCTCTTGATTTTTTTGCACTTAAGACCCTAGAGACTCCTCAAGATACCCGTCAATTAATGTGGTTGTACATGCCCTAATGGAATGTTTATAAATATATTCTATTAATAAATATAAAAGTAAATGTCTTTGTACATCATCGGATCGATAGAACAGACGACGAATTCGTAAAGTGAGAAGTGAGGCGTCCGTTACTACTTGAGTTACGAGCCAGAGACATCTCTTCACGGAGAGACGGCTCCACGTTTTTTTTGTAAATAACCCCTTTAAACACCTCAAGAGCATCTACATTAAACACAACTGTACATGCCCTAACGCGTACTACAATGACCATTCTTGATAAAAATATCAGCTAGCTAAGGGCATGTATAGTATAGTGGAGAGACAACTAAGAGACTCTATTATACAATGGAGTGTCTATAAATGTAGTCTATTAATAAATACAGAAGTAAATGCACTTGTACAACATCAGATGATATAACAGACCATAAATTCGTACAATGGGAAGTGAGACGTCTGTTGCTATTTGGGTTATGAGGCAAATGTGTCTATTCACGGAGAGACGACTCTACCTTTTTTTTTTGCAAATGCCCCCTCTAAGGAAAAATTCCCTATGTGCCATCAAAATTTATAACTATTCCTTGTGTGCCATTAAGTGACAATAGAGAATTTTTTTTTGTGTATGGCATGTGGGGCCAGTGGTATATAAGGAATGAGTATAATTTTTGATGGCACATAGGTAATTCTCTCCTCCCTTTAAACATTTAAAGAACATCTATATTAAATACCACTGTACATATCTAAAGACTCTGTAATCAAGTTAAAAATGTTCGTTGATAAAATTACTGTCGTTTCTTTTTACCGTCCGGACGCTTTGGTTATATTTCACCGTGTTTGGGTCATGCCGACCGGTGGCACTACTCCACGAGTAACTGGCAGGCTGGCAGCTTACTTTATAGGTTGTTTAGTTTAAAAATAAGTTAATTCATCATCATCTTCTTACTACTTACTTTTTTTGTTTGATTTGGAAACGGAATAGATTGATCTATCACCGTCTCATTACTTACCACAGGAGACAGATGGTCACTTCGCGGCAGGCTAGCGTGGGAGCTCGTCGTCGTTGCTGGCCAGTGGGCAGTGGCCACCCCTGCACCCACGAGTTTTTTTTTTGGGTCCTACATGCAGGCCGGTGATCGGGAGTTGACCGGATGAATGAAGCACAGCTGTGTTTACATTAATGGTGGCCGTCATGTTTGGTGCTTCTCCAGTTGCAGAGAAATGTTTGGTCCTCCTTCGGTTACAGTGAAGTGGTTCAGTATGTAATATGACTAATTTTCATCTACTACTAGGGAGCAAGGCTTCCGGCCCTTAATTTCATGACCAGTTTCCTAAGAACCGGTACTGAACTGAAGGAAAAGTGTTAGAAAGTTAGGCATTTTCAGTTTTAATTTAATCCAGAAAAATAGTGCTATATTTGTGATGACATGTATGTGCATGTGTATATAACTACTCGCATAAGCAGTAAACATCAATGAAACATGCACAAATACGAAGAACAGAGTGTACCCAGCGGAGGGACCGATGCTCAAGGCATCAGTGGCTCCATTCACACGAGACATCTCGTGTGTTTGTTCGATGTAGCCGTACGAAGTCGGTGCAGGAAGATGTACGCTGTGCAGTCCCTCGAACGGTCGCCGGGAAGAAGAACAGCAGCACGCGTCAACTCGGAAAGACGACGAACAACAAGCTGTGGACGAAGCGCGAGCAGTCGCGAAGACGCTCCCCAAAAATCTGATCGCCCGCACACCCGTGCAAGTGTATCTCTGCGGTCGGTGATTTCGGAGGCCTGCTCTCCCACTCTCTCTGTGCTCGCAGAAGATGGGACAGGAATGTGTTGTTTGCAATTCGCGTACCTGGAAGAGCCCTCCCCTCTCCATTCTTATAGGCGGTCAGAAGGAGGGAGAAGAACAACGGACAGAAACGGTCGCGCATTAGAACTGGAAACTGTCGACAGTAACTGACGTCCGTTACTAGCCACTGGAAACTGACGACAGTAACTGACGTCCGTTACTAGCCATAAGAGAGGAAACGGTCGGTTATTATGACGGTCATCGCTTCAGGCAAAATGCGCAACCGTTTGAAAGGAATATTCGGACCAAGGTCCGATCTACCACGAGCCACGAGCCACGAGCGAGCCACGAGCCACGAGCCACGAGCACGGCCACGAGCACGGCCACGAGCACGGCCACGGCCACGGCCCGGCCGGCGGCGGCGGCGGCGCGCGCGCGTGTGGCAGTCCTTCATCCTTTTCTCAACTTCTCAATAGATGCACCAATGGTCTACCTATTTAAGTTGATTGATTTGTCCTTTGAACTTCCAATATGGTACTAAATAATTAGTACACCATAGCATTAAAGTGGGCCATTAGCATTGACTATTATTGAATATTAATTTGGGCCAAGCCCACATTAATCCAACAATCCCCACCAAATGCTAAGTCACACTAAAAAGCTCTCATCATCTCAAACGTTTGATATACTGGTGTTTCGATGGAGACTGTTAAGTTGAACATCCATCTAGAACTTAGACTACACTTGACCACAATTGCACAATGGACTAGGCCTTGAATTGGCAGTTTTTCGTGGAATGAGTTTCATCTAAACTCTTTACCAGTACTAGATTGCTGAACGCATCCCCTCTGGTTGGAGTATATAAGTCAAACTCCATAGCCTTTCATGGGTATCTAGAAACCACCCAGATCTCATAAACTGTGACTAGCAGTTAACCCATATAGGTATGTTCCTCTAAAGATGTTCTGTAGGACAACATCTTTGCTTCACAAAGTCACTTGGAACATATTAAGGTGTAAACACCAACCTACCTTACAGTAAGGAAAGATATGCATCTGAAATGAGCCTTATTAAGGGTCTTTCCTCTCAGTCTACCACTAGCTTGTTTCACCATTCTAATTCACGGGATCTCCGATCACATAGAACAGGTTACCACTATGATAAACTTTAGGTGGGTCTCATGCCCATCTCACTTGATGCACTATCTATCACACTACGTGATAGCCCCTTAGTAAATTGATCTGCCAGATTTTTAGACGTATGGACATAATCCAACGCTATTACTCCGGAGTTTCTCAATTTCCTGACAGATTTCAAACGCCTCTTTATGTGCCTTGTCGACTTCATATTATCCTTAGAACTGTTTATCTTAATTATCACAGTCTGATTATCACAGTTCATGGAAATAGCCGGCACAGGTTTTTCAACCACCGGTAAATCCGTAAGGAGTTCACGAAGCCACTCAGCCTCAACTGAAGCGGTATCTAATGCTGTGAGTTCTGCTTCCATAGTCGACCTCGTTAAGATGGTCTGCTTGCAAGACTTCCATGAAACAGCACCACCTCCAAGTGAAAACACATATCCACTTGTGGCATATATCTCATCAGCATCAGATATCCAGTTTGCATCACAATAACCCTCCAGTACTGTTGGGTACCCGGTATAATGGATGCCTAAACTCATAGTACCCTTTAGATAGCGCAAAACTCTCTCAAGAGCACGCCAGTGATCATCTCCCGGATTTGAAACAAATCGACTAAGTTTGCTCACAGCAAATGAGATGTCAGGCCTCGTAGCGCTAGCTAAGTACATGAGTGAACCAATTATTTGGGAATATCTCAATTGATCCCTAGCTATCCTTCGATTTTTCTTTAATAGCTTACTAGGATCATAAGGCGTTGGAGCAGGTTCACATTCGCTAAAACCAAAGCGACTCAAAACCTTTTCCACATAATGGGATTGCACAAGTGTGATCCCACCAATGCCTTCTCTCAGTAGCTTAATGTTAAGAATAACATCAGCTTCTCCCAAATCTTTCATTTCAAAATTATTAGACAGAAAGTCTTTTGTCTCTTTAATCACATCAAGACTCGTCCCCAAGATTAGAATGTCATCAACATATAGGCATAAAATTACTCTCTCGCCCCCACCATACCGATAGTATACACACTTGTCTGCTTCGTTCACAACAAAACCGGCAGATGTCAAAGTTCTATCGAACTTTTCATGCCATTGCTTAGGTGCTTGTTTTAGGCCATATAAAGATTTCAATAATTTACACACCATGCCTTCTTGACCGTTTGCTACAAACCCAGCTGGCTGCTCCATGTAAATTTCCTCATCTAGCTCTCCATTTAGGAATGCTGTCTTAACATCCATTTGATGGACGAGAAGACCATGAGAGGCAGCCAAAGAAAGTAGCACACGAATTGTGGTCAATCGAGCCACAGGTGAATAAGTATCAAAGAAATCCTCACCTTCCTTCTGTGAATAGCCTTTAATTACAAGCCTCGCCTTGTACCTTTCAATAGTACCATCAGGCCTAAGTTTTTTCTTGAACACCCATTTACTTCCAATGGGCTTACACCCATAAGGACGCTCAACTACCTCCCAAGTTGCATTAGACATAATAGAATCCATCTCACTCCTTATTGCTTCCTTCCAAAAGTCAGCATCAGGAGAGGAATATGCCTCTTCAATGGTACTTGGTGTGTCATCCACAAGATATACAATGTAATCATCACCAAAGGACTTTGCAATCCTTGGTCTCTTACTCTTTCGAGTTGATACATTGTCATTTTCCACATGATTATGTATATGGGATTCCTCAGTGTGTTCTACCGGAATAAAATGCTCATGGGGTATCGTTGGTTCATCATTAGACGTATCATGTGTAGCTTTCATGGGAAATTCGTCCTCAAAAAACGTAGCATCTCTGGACTCCATAATTGTACCAACCAACATGTCCGGTACTCCAGAGTTTATAATTAAAAACCTATATCCAATGCTGTGGAAAGCATACCCAAGGAAAACACAATCAACAGTTTTCGGTCCTAATTTGCGCTTCTTGTTAATTGGCACATTCACTTTAGCCAAACAACCCCAGGTGCGCAAATAGGAGATATTTAATTTCTTCTTTTCCCATTCCTCGAATGGTGTGACTTCTTTGTTCTTTGTGGGAACTTTATTCAGGACATGACACGCCGTCAAGATCGCCTCACCCCACCATTCCTTAGATAGCCCTGAAGTCTCTAACATGGCGTTAACCAAATCAGTTAGAGTACGGTTCTTTCTTTCAGCAACCCCATTGGATTGTGGTGAGTATGGCGGTGTCCTCTCATGAATATTACCATGTTCCACACAAAAATCAGAAAAATCACCCGAAAAATATTCTCCACCACGATCAGACCTTAACCGTTTAATTTTCCTCTCGAGTTGATTTTCAACTTCAGCTTTGTAGGTCTTAAAATAATGCAAAGCTTCATCTTTTGATTTTAAGAGATACACATAACAAAATCTAGTAGAGTCATCGATAAAAGTAATAAAATATCGCTTGCCTCCTTTAGTCAATATTCCGTTCATCTCACATAAATCGGAATGTATTAAGTCTAGTGGTGCCAAATTCCTCGCCTCCGCAGCCTTGTGAGGCTTGCGAGGTTGCTTAGATTGCACGCACACCTGGCACTTAGAACCTTTGACTAAATCAAATTTCGGGATTAAATTTAAATCTGCTAACCGCGAGACACAACCAAAATTGATATGACAAAGTCGTGAATGCCAAATATACGACTCATTCGAAACAACATTGTTCACAGACTTATTACACGCATCATGCAAAGATAAGCGGAACAAGCCTCCGCTGTCATAGCCTTTTCCAACAAACGTTCCATACTTAGACAGTATACATTTATTAGACTCAAAGACAATTTTGTAGCCATCTCGACACAATTGAGAGCCACTAACTAGATTCTTTTTGATGGAGGGGACATGCTGCACGTTCTTCAATGGCACCGTCTTTCCCGAAGTAAACTTCAGAATGACTGTACCAACACCAAGAACACGCGCATGTGATCCGTTCCCCATCAGCAAGGCTCCAGTCCCTTTGCACTGATAAGAAGAAAATAAAGAAATATCAGCACACACATGAATATTAGCACCGGTATCAGCCCACCACTCAGGGGATTGACACACTGAAAGAACAGTAGGTAAAAGATTACCATACCCCGATGTTCCTTGTGCAGTCTCGCTAACAACCATGTTTATTGTTTTCTTCTCTTGAGCTGGTTTTTTCTCTTGCTTAAATTTGCGGTCTGGACAAGCGCTTGCCCAATGATCAGTACTCCCGCAAACAAAACAACCAGCTCCTTTGTTCTTCTTTTTGAACGAGGCTGCCTGCTTGGGCTTCGTGGCATTCTGTTGCTTGTTCTTCTTTTTATTATTATGTGATGCATTGGAGTTCTTCTTTTGTACCATATTGGCACTAGAAGTCTCAACTCCTTTTCCACGAGTGTCTTTTGCTCTCGCCCTCTCCTCAACATCAAGAGAACCAATAAGCTCAGCCACGCTAAACTCTTGTCTCTTATGTTTTAGAGTGGTAGCAAAGTCCGTCCAAGAAGGTGGCAGTTTAGCGATAATACCGCCGGCCACGAACTTGTCAGGCAAGACACATGGGAATTGTTCGAGTTCTTTAGCCAGTGCCTGTATTTCATGAGCCTGTTCAACTACAGGACGGTTTTCCACCATCTTATAGTCAAACAGCTGCTCCATGATGTACAGCTCGCTACCGGCATCAGAAACACCAAACTTCTCATCTAATGCATCCCATAACTCTTTTGCAGATGTGCACGTTAGATAAGAATCAACATACTTGTTGGCAAGAGCGCCAATCACGGCGCCTCGAAACAGGTTATCGGCAACGTCGAACATTCTCTCCTCTTCAGGAGTGAACTGTTCGGGTTTCCCCTGTGCGGCGTGATAGCAGTTCATTGCGGTCAACCACAGTATCATCTTACTACGCCATCTCTTGTAAAACGTCCCATCAAAAGGTTCACTTGGTTTTAACGCAGCAGCAAAACCACTAACAGAAAAATGCCTAATATCAGATTTTTGGATTGTTAGAAAGTTAGGCATTTTCAGTTTTAATTTAATCCAGAAAAATAGTGCTATATTTGTGATGACATGTATGTGCATGTGTATATAACTACTCGCATAAGCAGTAAACATCAATGAAACATGCACAAATACGAAGAACAGAGTGTACCCAGCGGAGGGACCGATGCTCAAGGCATCAGTGGCTCCATTCACACGAGACATCTCGTGTGTTTGTTCGATGTAGCCGTACGAAGTCGGTGCAGGAAGATGTACGCTGTGCAGTCCCTCGAACGGTCGCCGGGAAGAAGAACAGCAGCACGCGTCAACTCGGGAAGACGACGAACAGCAAGCTGTGGACGAAGCGCGAGCAGTCGCGAAGACGCTCCCCAAAAATCTGATCGCCCGCACACCCGTGCAAGTGTATCTCTGCGGTCGGTGATTTCGGAGGCCTGCTCTCCCACTCTCTCTGTGCTCGCAGAAGATGGGACGGGAATGTGTTGTTTGCAATTCGCGTGAGATAATTCGCGTACCTGGAAGAGCCCTCCCCTCTCCATTCTTATAGGCGGTCAGAAGGAGGGAGAAGAACAACGGACAGAAACGGTCGCGCATTAGAACTGGAAACTGTCGACAGTAACTGACGTCCGTTACTAGCCACTGGAAACTGACGACAGTAACTGACGTCCGTTACTAGCCATAAGAGAGGCGTCGCGTTTTGCTTGCGCCTTCTTCCTGGTTTTCTTCTTCGCGCCACGCTGGACGGACGCCTCAGGGGCATCTTCCTTCTGCCCTCCCTGAGGCTGCTTGTCCTTCCGGAAGATGGCTTCGACTGCCTCCTGACCAGAGGCGAACTTGGTGGCGATGTCCATCAATTTGCTCGCCTTGGTGGGAGTCTTGCGTCCCAGTTTGCTCACCAGGTCTCGGCAAGTGGTGCCGGCGAGGAATGCCCCGATGACGTCCGAGTCGGTGATGTTGGGCAACTCGGTGCGCTGCTTGGAAAACCGCCGAATGTACTCTCGCAGGGATTCCCCTGGCTGCTGGCGGCAGCTTCGGAGATCCCATGAGTTCCCAGGGCGCACGTACGTACCTTGGAAATTTCCAGCGAAAGCCTTGACCAGGTCGTCCCAGTCGGAGATCTGCGCAGGAGGCAGATGCTCCAGCCAGGCCCGGGCAGCGTCGGAGAGGAAAAGGGGGAGGTTGTGGATGATGAGGTTGTCGTCGTCTGTCCCTCCTAGCTGGCATACCAGCCGGTAATCCGCAAGCCACAACTCCGGTCTTGTCTCCCCTGAGTACTTGGTGATGGTAGTCGGGGCTCGGAACCGGGCCGGGAATGGCGCCCGTCGTATGGCCCGGCTGAAGACTCGGGACCTGGTGGCTTGGGCGAGGGACTCCGATCCTCCTCACTGTTGTAGCATCCTCCGTGCCTGGGGTGGTAGCCTCGGCGCACCCTTTCCTCGAGTCGGGCTTGACGGTCGCGGCGGTGTTGCTCGTCGCCGAGGCGATCCGGGGCTGCAGGCGTCCTGTCCTGTGTGCGCTCGGTGTGGACCGAGGCCTCCCTCATGCGTCGGGGGGCATTGCGCGATGCTCCGAGGGGTCTCCTCGCCTCCGGGAGGCAGAGCTCTCGGCCTGTCGGACAGCGGCATCTTCTAGGAGGCCCTTGAGCTCGCCCTGGATACGTCGCCCCTCGGTGGTGGATGGCTCCGGCATCGTTCGAAGTAGCATCGCCGCGGCAACTAGGTTCTGGCCGGCCCCGCTGAAGGCCGGGGGCAGCCCTGCCCTGGCATCGTCAACGATACGGCGCTGGACGTCTCGGGCCCGATGACGCGCTCCTCCGGCGAGTGCCCGGCCTGCCCACTCCTGCTCGATGTTTTGTCAGAGCTGCACAAGCCACCCCGCTTCTTCGTTAAGCTTGGCCTGCATCTCGCGGAGTTGCTCGAGCTGTGTGTCTTGACCCCCCACAGGGACTTGGACCACAGCTAGCTCCCGCGGGATCTCGTTGCGAGACGCAGGCACAGGGGCGTTGTCATCTTCTGGCATGCCGAGGTGGTTGTCTTCGTGATCCCCCTGATTGATGTGGAAACACTCGTGACTTGGGCCATAACCTTTGTTGTCAAGGCTGTGGTCATCGTCGGAGCAGCCGGAGAGGCAGTAGTCACACACGGACATGAAGTCTCGCATGGCACTGGGATCAAGAAGTCCGGAGAAATCCCAACCATAGTCGGGGTCGTCTTCTTCCTCAGAACCCACAGGTCCGGAGGTTGAGACGGCCTTCAGTCGGTCCCAAGTTGACCACATATGGTACCCTGGAAGGTCAGGATATGCCCTTGCGAAAGCGCTCACCGAAGCGGGGTCGCTTGGTGGATCAAAGCTGAATCTAAAGGGAGCAGGGTGGAAAATGGATGGTACCTCTTGGTTGATGGACGGTGGTGAAGTCGCATCGGGGACGGAATGCACCGTCATCTCAGGTATGAGGGTAACGCCCAACAAGTCCTTCGTGAGGGTGCTGGCGTCATCAGTCCGCTTGGGGTTGTCATGTTGCTGGGAAGCGACATCCGTCGTTGTCTCAGGTGCGAGGACAACACCCGACATGTCCCTCGCAGGGGTGTCGGCATCATCGACTAGCTCTGGTCCGACAGCCGACGAGGTGCCGCCTCCTGCCTGGCCATGGTTGCCACGTCTCCTCCTCCTCCAGCGAGGAGGGTAGCGGGGCAAACCCAGGTGTTCCTCTTCCGCCGCGGGGGAAGTCGTCGTCGAGTTCACCTTCGTCGGGCGAGCCGACGACCGTCGTTGTTGCCGTGCTGCGAGGGGAGGAGTACCATGTCATAGCTGCCGTCGTGGGACATGAACTCGAGACTCCCAAAGCGGAGCACCGTCCCGGGATGAAGAGGCTGCTGAAGGCTACCCATCTGGAACTTCAATGGGAAAGTGTTTGTCAACACGCAGCAGGCCCCTACCTGGCGCGCCAACTGTCGGCGTTTCGGACCCACGAGGACCGTCAACCGACCAGTGAATTTGTCGCTGCGTGCCCCTGCCTAGATGGGTTGATGCAAGATGGAACACAAGGGGGCGATTGAGGCTTATGTTATCTTGCACCGGGGTGCTCGTAGTAGGGGTTACAAGCATCGCGAGAGAGCGAGAGCGAGAGAGAGAGAGAGAGAGTTCGGCCCTGAGGTGAGCTGTCTGAGTTTGCCTCCACCGCGTCTCTCCTACTCTGCCTGCCTCTCTTCGCTCGCCCCGTCCGTCTGTCCGTTTCTTTTCGCCCGTGCCTTAGGAAGGCCCTGGACATCCCCTTTTATAGATACAAGGAGATGCCCAGCTGTACAATGGGGGTGTAGCTATGTGCTAACGTGGATGGCGGAGAAGTGCCTTGAGCCCTGTACATGTACTAACGTGGCCGTCGGAGAAGTGCCTTGAGCCCTGTAGAAGCATAGCTGGTGGTGCGGCATGGATCCTGCTGATGTTTCCTTGCTTCCGTAGGGGGTTGAGAGCAACCGACGTCATGGGCGCACGTGGGGAACCATCATTACCTGTTACCGAAGTAATCTAGATGGGACACCGGTCTTGTTCCTTCATAGCCTGAGGCAGCTAGCTAGGGGTTGGGTAATGATGTATCCCCTGTAGCGTAGTCGGTCCGAGGCCGAGGTCGGGCGAGGCGGAGACTTCTCCTGAGGCCGAGGCTGAGGTCGGGCGAGGTTGTGGCTCCTTCTGAGGACGAGGCTGAGGCCCATGGTCGGGCGAGGCGGAGTCCTTCTTCCGAGGCTGAGGCCTGGGGTCGGGCGAGGCGGAGCTCCCTGTTGCGCCCGAGGCTGAACTCGGGGGAGGTCGTGACTTGCTGTTGTCAGTTTTACCCTGGTGGTTGGCATAGTAGTCGGAACGGGGTGAATAGCGCTGTTTCCTTGTCAGAACGGTCAGTAAAGGGGCGAAGTGACTACGGTCACTTCGACCTTGCTGATTGAGGCGCGCGTGTCAGGATAAGGTGTCAGGCGATCCCCGCATTAAATGCGCATGTGATACGGTCGGTTGGTAAGGCGATTTGGCCGAGGTCGCTGCACGACAAAGTTCACCTGAGCTCAGCCTCGGGTGAGATGGGGGTGCGTCTGATGACTGAGGGGACCCTCGAGCGAGGCGTGAGTCCGTCCGGGACTACTGTTCCCGCCCGAGGCTGGGCTCGGGCGAGGCGAGGTCGCGTCCCTTGGTAGACGAAGCCCTGATTGAACCGTGCTTATCAGTCGTTTATGGTTTGTTCTGAAGATGTTTTCCAGCCATGTTTAGGAGCATTGGGGGTACCCCTAATTTATGTACCCGACAAGTATCGATTAGAATTACTAACTGCTACTAATACTCCTACTGTATGAACCCCCTCCTTCCTCGAGCTGGTGCCAAGAACACAAATGAGGTCTCTGTTCGTGTTGCCATAAGCTAAAAAGACAGGAGGTGCACTTCATTTTTTTTGAAAAATTGTTGAAGATTTTACTCATTTAAGTACAAAAAGGCTAGCAAGTTCATCCTCTTATATAATAGAGTTGAATAATTCTTTTTTCTTTAGATTTCTTGATATTTATGGTTGATTGTATAATTTATGGGAAAATTAGTAAGTTTGCCCTCTTATATGTGTTGCAATATGTATGGATGTAATAGAAATTAGTAGCAAACCAGATTTGAGATTTGTTCATTGGCTATATAGTTTGAATGTTGGTGTGTAATATTTCTTGAATTGTGTGAGTTAATCCTCTCATATATTGTGTATTATGTATGAAGATAATACAATACTCTATGTTCACATCCATTTCAATGTAAATATGCATATAATAAAAAGTCCCTGGATATTTTATTGCCGCTTCTAGCAAAGTACTAGTACTGTTGGGCATCCAGGAATGGGGTGCCCATAGAAAGCCCGAGAAACTCCTCAAGAGCGGCCCATCCAACCAACCCCCCCCCCCCCCCGAGCAAGTCTGCGCGGCGGAGCGGACGCCCAAGTCCCTCACGTGAGCGAGTCTGCGAGGCGGAACGGACGACAAAATCCCCCGTCGAGCAAGTCTAAGCATTGAGTCAGAGCTACAAGCATACGTCGACCACGACAGTGTGAGACGCCAGGAACACAGGCGTTAAGACATAGACACAACTTTTCTGTCAGGGGCAACCTCAGCACCGGAGCCTCTATAGTGGCCGGTACAGCAAGAATGACAAGACAGGGCACCATATTGAATGGACAAATCCACATGTGTGGAATGACAACATGGGGCCTACAATGGTGGAGGGGAAACATGCCGTGACAGTCAAGTCCTGGGCCCACACCATGGGACCCACTGTGCATCATCACAGGGACGTCAGCCACGAACCCACCGCAGGGACATGTGTAACAGGTGGTGCCATATCCAGGAGCGCTACTTCATACGATCATGAGAAGGGGGCCAGCCGCTGAAAGCTCTCTTGTGGGGTTTGGTGGTTTGGATGACAACCCAATTAATGGACTGATAGGTGCGTTAAGTGTTGGACAGATGCTTGGTGTAAAGCTTGTAAAGTTCAATACAAGTAAACAAGTGTGATGGTCCAAAGACTGGAATGTTTATGGATAATGGACGTCACAAGTAAGATGGACATTGCTTAAGTGAGACTCGGTGTGCGTAACTCGGAGACAACTGATCAAGCCAAGGATGGAGGCAAGAAGAGCTTCGAGGAACTGAATGCATGAGAGAAGGTCATGGAGGCCGAGGAACCCAAAGCTAGGGGTGAAGAAGAAGACTTGCAAAGTCAAGGTTGATCGAGTTGAGAAGAGATGTGGTGCATCAAGGATCACGACTTAAGAACATGGCTTATCACCAATGTGGTAATACTATGCTTATGTGGTGTAAGTCACAAGGCTCAAGATGAAGCTCAAGACATAGAGCAATGTCACTAGAAGGAGGAGTAGTGTTAGAGCCAAAACCTACAAGCAACCTAAAAGAGCTAAGTTTACTTTGACCCTAAGTTTGGGTTGTTCCTTTGTTTGGATTTTTTCTGTGTGACCTTTGTAGGGTGTTGGAGCTCATATATGTCAATCTAGATCAAGTCAAGTTAAGTTGATGGTTTAGAGTCCAACATCGACCTCAAACAGACAAAAAGATGCAAAATGAAGACAAATGTTAAGTATGCAGGTTTGAGTGTTCAAATATGTTTCATACACCTTTTACTATGCATATGGTACTTCGGTTTTGCTCTCTAACCATGTATATACAGAAAGTGTCATTTGGAGCTCTTTTTGAGGTGAAGCAGTAAAGCTTGGAGAAGATTGAGAAGAGGTAATCTTCTGGGACACAACAAATTGAATTGTACTCTAATTGTGTTTATCTAAGTCACAAGAAGATCCTCCCAAGAGTTGAAATCAAGTAAAGAAGTTTGGCTAAGTTTGGCCAAACTTAGGTCAGTATAGGCCTCACCGGACAGTCGCCCGAAATGCCCTTGGGCGAGTTGTGACTGCACTAGGGCGAATCATGACTGCGCTTAAGCGAGTCATGACTGCGCTTAGGTGAGTCATGACTGCGCTCGAGTGAATCATGACTACGTCGGGCGGTTGGCCTTGGGCAAGTCATGACTGCGCTCTGACGAGTCAGAACTGCATCTTCCGCCCGAGGTTGGTCTCAGGCGAGTCAGAACTGTGTCTCCCATCCAAGGTTCGTCTCAGGCGAGTCAAAACTACGTATCCCATTTGAGGTTGGTCTCGGGCGAGTCAAAACTATGTCTCTCGCTCGAGGTTGGTCTCGACCGTGTCATGACTGCATGAGGTCTCAAGCGAGCCATGATTGCGTCTCCTGTCCGAGGTTGGTCTCGAGCGAGTCGTGACTGTGGGAGGTCTTGGGCGAGCCGTGACTGCGTCTCCTGCCTGAGGTTGGTCTCAAGTGAGTCATGAGTGCGGGATGTAACGCCCTGAATTTGAGGGGCATAATTTTTCTTCTCTGATACTCACCAAATTCAGGCGTTACTCTCTTTTCTCTTTCCGTTTCGCTCCTTCCAATTTTCAAAGCAGTATAGTGACGGGTGTCTGTATCACGTGTAAACAAAAAACCTAAGTTGACATAGGTGTTGCATCATGCCAAAACATATTTATTTGTCTGTTGTTGTGTCTAATCGCGCGTCCGTCTCGTTTCGGTTTTTGATTCGCGTTTTTCTTTTGATTTGTGGTCATGCATTGTGGTCGCGCGTGCAGTGGGTTTTCAGCCCGACCCGCAACCCAACCCAGCCTGGCCCCTAGCGCCCATCTCCCTGGCGGCACCCTGCCCCTCCCCTCGCGTGGCCCCATCCCCCCCAGCGGCGCCCCTGCCCCTCCCCTCGCATGGCCCCGTCCAGTCCCCGGTGGCGCCCCCTGCCCTCTCCTCACGCGGCCCCGTCTGGCCCCCGCGCCGCCCCCCGCCCCTCCCCTCGGCGCGGCCCCGTTCGGCCCCCCGACGGTTGAAGCATCCTGGTCCTCTGGGACTCAAATGTGATAAAATTACTAGTCCTAGGAGGCTAGTAAACACATTTATACATCAGATAGTTCCAGACAAACCTATAAAGGTGGCGATCAACTTTAAGAGTTGGTCCACAACTCGGGACATATCATCAGAGTGGGGCTGAAGCAGCCCGATATACGCAGCGAAGCAAATCAGCGGTCCAATAGCCACAGACAAGGTTGGGAATAGTCGCAACTCTTACCCGATCTCCTTTTTCTGAAAAACAATAAATAAGCAAGGGTGAGTGCAAACGTACTCAGCAGCCCACCTTCACCCGCGGAATGGGGAAAGCAGATATAATGCATGGAATATGTGGAGCTCATAATATTTTGCAGAAACAACAATATTTTATGCAGGGTTGTTTTGTAAAACATTTTGTATTTTTTAAAGCGCATCCTCTCCCAAAGGAGCAGGAAGTTTTTCAATATTAGAACAAAATCCCCTGGACTAAACCATCCAGGTATCTTAGCAGTTTCCCACTGGTTTTCATTTTCAAAAACAGCTACTGGACTTCCCGTCCACCATAGCTCACGGCTCAACCGCCGGACCTTTTAAAAACCACATTTCTCAAACGCACCTTTTTTTTGAAAACAAAACACTAATTGCCATACCACACCAGACTCGTCCATTCTTGTGGACACAGACTATTCGAATAGGTTTGAACTCTGCGCAGAGGGGTACACTTTACCCACTAGTCCGGCTCTGCGATCTCATGGCCAATGAGATCCGAATCCGAATCTCTTTCTTTCCTCGCACGTCCTAACCTTAACGGTTATACTGGAAGGAGTCAGGCCACCGCCATGTCCAAACTGGACAAAACATTCCCCCTCCTTATCCTCCCGGTACTCTCCAGCCTTCATAACCCTGGGGTTGGACCGTACGAGTTCAGATTGAGTGACTGCCCACACAGTCTCGAGTGGTTGTACTTATCATGAGTACAGGTAGTGAAAGATGACAAACCGGTCCTTATACGAGGGGACAATCCTTCTGCTCACGCCTAAACCAGCTGAGCCATCACCTTAGGCCCTCCCCTAAACCAGGGAGTCCCTGATTATCCCACTCACAAGGTGATAAGGGTGAAAACCCTTCATCATACACATTTTGAAAAGCATTTTCTTTTGAAAACTCACACCTTTCTCAAATCATTTGTAACAAATATATCAAGGATTGATTGCGGCAAGCGGCTTGGGTGGCCATAATAACTTGTCTCAAAATCATATCATGCATAAAATAACAGGCTGAGGGCTGTGGTTGAAAAATCATAGGTAATTTATGCATCAAAGGAATCCAGTGAGCTTGTCGTGCTTATCCGGTGAAGGGGGGGAAGCTCACGGAACTGGCTTCTGGCTCCACCGCCTGGCGTAGACTTACAGATCTGGCCTCCACGAGACGGCACGAACGCTCCGATAACTATGCGACATGAACAAGCAAACATACAAACCAACAAGTATACCAACAAATATTTAGTATAGTGGTCAGAATAGCAATATATGGATGGGTAGAGTCTTGAGCAGAATATGTGTCATGTGGTGTTGAGATACTACTGGTGGTGGAGTGGAGGTGCTTACCAGCAGGGTGGATTGGAGGCGAAGCGACACTATGCGTGTAGCCGGCAGAGCGAAGTAACTGAGTGGGTGGGGTGTTTGTCTTGGCTAAGGGTGTTGAGTGTGTGTGGAGTGGGAGATGGTAGCTGGTGTATGTGGTGTAGCACAGTGAAGTTCACTGCTGGTGAGAATAGTGACGAATGAATCATCTGACTTAGTATGAATATGAGAGTTATAGGCAGAATATGGGACAAGAGTATTTTGGGAGTTTTCTGGAATATGAACCATGCTTAAGGGATGACATGGTTGGATAGGGAATAGTTTGATAAGAATTTAGAAACAAGAATTATTGGAATCGGAGTTTGGAAGCCTAGTTCGAAGGAATCTCAAAGTTAAGCGTGCTCAACTTGGAGAAACCTAGGATGGGTGACCAGATGGGAAGTTCCCACTGGAAGGAAAATCACAGTCACCGGAGTTTGTTTGACTGGAATATGGGTTTGGCTGGTCTTAGGTGGACTGGACAGCATAATGGATGAGTAGTTGAAATTTGGGGTGATCGGATGATCGATAAATAGTAACGGTGAATAGTAACGGTGAATAGTGACGACGGAAAAGTTACCATAGATATCATCGATGAATAGTAACGATGAATAGGAACTATGAACGAACGATCGAATGATCGGACGAACGAACGATCGGAATTTCGGCAGCATAACGGCAGGACAAAGATTATCTGGAAGAACGATGAATAGGGACTATGAACGATGAATAGGAACTATGAATGAACGATGAACGATCGAATGAACGAACGATCAGAATTTCGGCAGCATAACGACAGGAAAAAGATTATTTGGACGAACGAACGGACGAACGATCAAACGATCGGACGAACGAACCATGAACGATCGGACGAACGAACGAACAAACTAAGAACAGGGGGACGAACGATCGAAGAACGACCGAACGATCCTTGTGCTAGTGTGTGCTTGTGTGGGAAGTGGAGTGGGCGTGTGGGGGGGAGTGGAGAGAGTTGCCATGAAATGGCTTGGGGTGGGATGAGAGGAGGCCCTTGCCCCTCTATTTATAGCCATGGTGGGGGATTAGGGGAGGGATGAGAGGACTAGTAGGAGGATGAGAGGATTAGTGGGTGTCGGCGTTCCGAGACCGGGGGGTCCCTAAGCCGACGAGTGAATGTCGTCGCGTGTCCCAGCCCAGATGGGTCGACACGAGAGCGAGCGCGAAGGGCGGAAAGCGAGGTGGCCGGAGACGGGTGTGAGAGAGGTGGAAATCCCGCGGCCTTCGTGTTCGTCCCGCGCCCAGGTCGGGTGCGCTTGCAGTAGGGGGTTACAAGCGTCCACGCGGGTGTGAGGGCGAGCGGCCTCGCGCGAGCGCCTGTCTCCTCCACGTCCCCGCGCGGCCAACCTTCTCTAAGAGGGCCCTGGTCCTTCCTTTTATAGCCGTAAGGAGAGGATCCAGGTGTACAATGGGGTGTAGCAGAGTGCTACGTGTCTAGCGGGGGAGAGCTAGCACCCTAAGTACATGCCATTGTGGCAGCCGGAGAGATTTTGGCACCCTGCCTTCAACCGTTGGTCCTCGGGATCGATTGGCGCACCGGACACTGTCCGGTGCACACCAGACAGTCCGGTGTGCCCAACCGACCATTGGCACGGGCCACGTGTCGCGCGTTGATCGCGCGGCCGACCGTTGGCCGCTGGCGCCGTTGGCTCACCGGACAGTCCAGTGAATTTTAGTCGTACGCCTCGGTTGTTTTCCCGAGAGTAGCCAGTTCACCGTCGGCCAGCCTAGGGCACCGGACACTGTCCGGTGCACCACCGGACAGTCCGGTGTGCCAGGCCCGAGTTGGTGTTGGCTGAACTTTGCTAACTTTTCTCCAATTTAAATCTTCTTTTCTCGGCACTGTTTCTAGCACTTAGATAACCATGTTAGTACATAAAACAATTCACTAAGTCTAGAAACATACCTTTATCTCTGCTTTGCACTTCTCACTTATTTAGCACATAAGAACTTAATCAAACGTGTTGGGCATTTAATCACCAAAACATTATAGAAATGGCCCAAGGGCACATTTCCCTTTCAATCTCCCCCTTTTTGGTGATTCATGCCAACACATCAAAAAGCAACAAAAGAAGTGCAACCTCAATGCAAATGAAGACCAAATTCACTTTACTTAGGATTTGGCATATTTGGATCATTCTTTGCCACCACTTGGTTTATTTTTGCAAACCAACTTCTTTTTCCTATCTCTAAGTTAAACGCACTTGTTTGGGCAAATCGAGAGATATTTCAAGAGTAAAATTTATCAAGTGCCAAAAACTCCCCCTTTTTCCCATAATCAAAATTCTCCCCTACAAGAGACCAAATTTTGCAATAAGAGTATTTTGACAAAAACAAATTTCCAGCTCTTCTATTTTTAAAAGTCACAAGTGGTTGGCTGATCCATTTGCTTTGGCCTTAATTTCTCCCCTTTGGCATTAAGCACCAAAACAGGATTATTCTTGGCCCTTTAACCCCATTGTCTCACCAAAAAATATCAATTAAGAGCAAAAAGGCAATGAGAGCATAAGTATGAACTTGGAATTAAATACACTAATACCGGAGTGTAGTGGAAGTCTTTGCGACGTCCAAGTTCATTTTCCCTTTCAATGCACCTTTGAGACTACATCAAGTGTACTTAAACAAAAAAATTAGTCTCAAAGGGATCAAGTTGTAACACATCTCCCCCTAAACATGTGCATCATTTGCGTATGGACTTGTGAGGTCCGGGGATCACTTGTACAACTTGAGCACCATAAATAGATAACGAATGATGTAAATGCATGAAGTAACATGATCAAAGGCATAGAACACATGTATGCTATAGATCAATCCAAGTTACGCGAATCTAAGACATGTAGCTCACTTCGCAACCTGCAAAAAGTTTTCTCATCCAACGGCTTGGTGAAGATATCGGCTAGCTGGTTCTCGGTGCTAATATGATAAATATCGATATCTCCCTTTTGCTGGTGGTCCCTCAGGAAGTGATGTCGTATATCTATGTGCTTAGTGCGGCTGTGTTCAACAGGATTATCCACCAAGCGGATTGCACCGTCATTGTCACATAGGAGTGGGACATTGCTCAGATTGTAGCCAAAGTCCTGGAGGGTTTGCCTCATCCAAAGTAGCTGCGCACAACATTGACCTGCGGCGACGTACTCAGCCTTAGCGGTGGATAGGGCAACATATGTCTGTTTCTTGGAACTCTAGGACACCAGGGACCTTCCTAGAAATTGGCACGTCCCTGATGTACTCTTCCTATCAACCTTGCACCCGACATAGTCGGAGTCTGCATATCCAATTAAGTCAAAGGTAGACCCCTTTGGATACCAAATCCTGAAGCAAGGCGTAGCAACTAAATATCGAAGAATTCGCTTAACAGCCACAAGGTGACATTTCTTGGGGTCAGATTGATATCTAGCACACATGCATACACTAAGCATAATGTCCGGTCTACGAGCACAAAGATAAAGTAATGAACCTATCATGGACCGGTATGCCTTTTAATCAACGGACTTACCTCCTTTGTTGAGGTCGACATGCCCGTCGGTTCTCATCGGTGTCTTCGTGGGCTTGGCGTCCTTCATCCCAAACCTCTTGAGAAGATCCTGAGTGTACTTTGTTTGGGAGATGAAAGTGTCGTCCTTGAGTTGCTTCACTTGGAATCCAAGGAAGTATGTCAACTCGCCCATCATTGACATTTCGAATTTTTGCATCATCACCCTGCTAAACTCCTCACAAGACTTTTGGTTAGTAGAACCAAATATTATGTCATCGACATAAATTTGGCACACAAAGAGATCACCATCAGAAGTCTTGGTAAATAGAGTGGGATCAGCTTTCCCAACCTTGAAAGCATTAGCAATTAAGAAATCTCTAAGGCATTCATACCATGCTCTTGGGGCTTGCTTAAGTCCATAGAGCGCCTTAGAGAGCTTATACACGTGGTCGGGATACCTGTCATCCTCAAAGCCAGGGGGTTGTTCCACGTATACCTCCTCCTTGATTGGCCCATTGAGGAAAGCGCTCTTCACGTCCATTTGAAATAGCCTAAAGGAATGGTGAGCGGCATAGTGAAAGGGAAATAGGGTCAAACCTTTTCCTAAATGATTTTGGTGGTTGAAATGTCCAACACAAATAATTGGACTAACTAGTTTGCTCTAGATAATATATTCTACAGGTGCTAAAGGTTCAACACAAACCAATAAAAAGATCTAAGTGAGGGTTCAAAAGAAAGGAGCAAAAGAAACCGAAGAGAACCCTGGTCTGTCGCACTGGACTGTCCGGTGTGCCACCGGACAGTGTTCGGTGCACCATCAGACTGTGTCTGGTGCCCCATGGACCGTACAGGCTGAACTCTTCACCTTCGGGTTTCTAGAGAGCCGCTCTGCTATAATTCACCGGACTATCCGGTGGGTCACTGGACTGTCTGGTGTACCAGCGGAGCAACAGCTCCAGCGCAACAGCTCCAGCGCAACAGTCGACTCCAACGGACACCTGCAAAAGCGCTACAGTGCGCGGACAGTTCGCGCAGAGTCAGAGCAACGCCAGAAGGCGCACCGGACAGTGAACAGTGCCTGTCCGGTGCGGCACCGGACTATCCGGTGCCCCAAGCTATCAGAGCTCCAACAGTCAAAACCGTCAGAACCCCAATGGTTGGGTGACGTGGCTGGCGCTCCGGACAGTGTCCGGTGACGCACCAGACTGTCCGGTGCGCCCATCGACAGACAGCCTCCCCAACGGTTGGTTTGGTGGTAAAGCCTCTCCTTGTCCCAAATCCACTCTGAACAAATAGTGACTAGAGAGAGTGTTGTGCTTGTGTTCTTTGAGCTCTTGTTCTTGGATCGCTTTCTTCTTCCTCATTCTTGTTCTCAAGACACTTGTAATCAAAGCAAGAGACACCAAGTTGTGGTGATCCTTGTGAGGGGTCTAAGTGACCCGTTTGATTAAGGAGAAAGCTCACTTGGGCTAGGTGACCGTTTGAGAGAGGGAAAGGGTTGAAAGAGACCCGGTCTTTGTGACCACCTCAACGGGGACTAGGTTCTTTGGAATCGAACCTCGGTAAAACAAATCACCGTGTCATCCGCTATATTTCTTTGGTTGATTTGTTTTCCCCTCTCTTTCGGACTCGGTTTTATTT
Source organism: Zea luxurians (assembly GCA_029449295.1). NCBI lineage: Eukaryota > Viridiplantae > Streptophyta > Magnoliopsida > Poales > Poaceae > Zea > Zea luxurians. The sequence goes on from JAOPSE010000107.1 coordinate 6,305,277, forward strand.
CTAACGCTAACCTCGGCTTGTAGTTGTGTTTAAAGTTATAAATTTCAGTTTTCGCCTATCCACCCCCCTCTAGGCGACTTTCAATTGGTATCGGAGCCCGGTACTTCATTAGAGTCTAACAACTCGAAGTGATGTCGGGAGGATCCGTCAAGAGGGAGATGGAAACGACCACAAGCCACGGGAAGGCTCCATCAAAGGAGTCCGGCGCCAAAGGAAGGGAGGAATCACCTCCTCGCGTCAAGTCGCATCGGAGTGGCGACAAGAAGAAGAAAATGAAGAAAGTGGTCTACTACGAGACCGACTCTTCGTCGCCATCCACCTCCGGCTCCTATGCTCCGTCCATCACTTCTAAGCGCCATGAGCGCAAGAAGTTTAGTAAGATCCCCCTACGCTATCCTCGCATTTCTAAACACACTCCTTTACTTTCCGTCCAATTAGGCAAACCACCGGTTTTTGACGGTGAAGATTATTGTATGTGGAGTGATAACATGAGGCATCATCTAACCTCACTCCACTCTAGCATTTGGGACATTTTTGAATTTGGAGCGCAGGTACCATCTGTGGGGGATGAAGGATATGATTCGGACGAGGTCGCCCAAATCCAGGATTTTGACTCCCAAGCCACCATTATACTCCTCGCCTCTATATGTCGAGAGGAGTATAATAAGGTGCAAGGGCTTAAGAGTGCCAAAGAGATTTGGGACGTACTAAAGACCGCACATGAAGGGGATGAGGTGACCAAAATCACCAAGTGGGAGACAATCGAAGGGGAGCTCGATCGATTCATCCTCAACCAAGAAGAGGAGCCACAAGCAATGTACAACCGGCTCAAGACCTTGGTCAAACTAGTGCGCAACCTCGGGGCACCAAATGGGATGACCATGAAATGGTCAAGGTTATTCTTAGATCACTCATATTTTGTAATCCTACTCAAGTTCAATTAATACGTGGTGATCCTAGATATAAGCTAATGTCTCCCGAGGAAGTAATAGGAAAGTTTGTGAGGTTTGAGTTGATGATCAAAGGCTCCAAACAAATCATCGAGCAAGGCGGCACCTCCACACCCAAGGTGCAACCCGTCACATTCAAAGTGACGGAAGAAAAGAAAGAAGAGTCTACATCAAGTAGGCTTCCCATCGACGCCTCCAAGCTCGACAACGAGGAAATGACGCTCATCAACAAGAGCTTCCGCCAAATCCTCAAGCAAAGGAAGGGGAAGGATTACAAACCCCGCTCCAAGAAAGTGTGCTACAAATGTGGTAAGCTCGGTCATTTTATAGCTAAATGTCCATTATCTAGTGATAGTGACAGGGGCGACGACAAGAAGGGAAAGAGGAAGGAAAATAAAAGATATTACAAGAAGAAGGGCGGCGATGCCCATGTATGCCGGGAATGGGATTCCGATGAAAGCACCTCCGACTCCTCCTCCGACGAGGACGCCGCCAACATCGCCGTCAACAAGGGCCTCCTCTCCCCCAACGTCGGCCACAAGTGCCTCATGGCAAAGGACGGCAAAAAGAAGAAGGTAAAATCTAGAGCCTCCACCAAATATACAATATCTAGTGATGAAGGTAGCTCTAGTGATGATGAAGATAATTTGCTTGCTCTTTTTGCCAACCTTAACATGCAACAAAAGGAAAAATTAAATGAATTGATAGGTGCTATTCATGAGAAGGATGAACTCTTGGATAGCCAAGAGGAATTCCTTATTAAAGAAAACAAAAAGCATGTTAAAGTAAAAAAATGCTTATGCTCAGGAAGTAGAAAATGTGAAAAATTGACTAGTGAGCTTAGCATTTGCCATGACACTATCTCCAACCTTAGAATTGAAAATGCTAATTTGTTCGCTAAGATTGAAAAGAGAAATGTTTGTGATGATTCAATTGCCAATCTTAAAAATGATAATGCTAGTTTAATTGCTAAGATTGACAAATTGAATGAATCGATTTCTAGCCTTAAGATTGAGAATGATAAATTAATTTCTAAGGCTAAGGATTTAAATGTTTGCAATGATTCTATTTCCAATCTTAGAAATGAGAATGCCATGTTACATGCTAAGATTGATGAATTAAATGCTTGCAAACCCTCTACATCTAGTGTTGATCATGTTACTATTTGTACTAGATGTAGAGATGTTAATGTTGATGCTATCCATGATCACCTAGCTTTAGTTAAACAACAAAATGATCACATAGCACAACTAACTAGTAAAATCAATGAGCATGAGATAGAAAATGAAAATTTTAAATTTGCTAGAAGCATGCTTTATAATGGGAGACACTCTGGCATTAAGGATGGCATTGGCTTCCAACAGGGAGACAATGTCAAGCTTAATGCCCCCAAAAGATTGTCTAACTTTGTCAAGGGCAAGGCTCCCATGGCTTAGGATAACGAGGATTACATTTTATATCATGCTGGTTATCCTGAGCACAAGATTAGGAGAATTCATGCTAGAAAGTCTCATTATGTTTCCCATCATGCTTTTATGTACAAAAGTGAGGCATCTAGCTCTAGGCATTCTACCCATGTTAAAATGCCTAAAAAGTAATCTCCTATTGCATCAAATGATCATAACATTTCATTTAATACTTTTGATGCTTCTTATGTTTTAACTAACAAATCAGGCAAAGTAGTTGCCAAATATGTTGGGGGCAAACACAAGGGATCAAAGACTTGTGTTTGGGTACCCAAGGTGCTTGTTTCTAACGTCAAAGGACTCAAGACTGTTTGGGTACCTAAGAACAAGGCCTAAATTTGTTTTGTAGGTTTATGCATCTAGGGGATCAAGTTGGATAATTAATAGCGGGTGCACAAACCACATAACAGGGGAGAAAAGGATGTTCTCCTCCTATGAGAAAAACGAAGATCCCCAAAGAGCTATCACATTCGGGGATGGAAATCAAGGTTTGGTCAAAGGACTTGGTAAAATTGCTATATCACCTGACCATTCTATTTCCAATGTTTTTCTTGTAGACTCTTTAGATTATAACTTGCTTTCAGTTTCTCAATTATGCAAAATGGGTTACAACTGTCTTTTTACGGATATAGGTGTTACTGTCTTTAGAAGTAGTGATGATTCAGTAGCATTTAAGGGAGTATTGGAGGGTCAGCTATACTTAGTTGATTTTAATAGAGCTGAACTCGATACTTGCTTAATTACTAAGACTAATATGGGTTGGCTCTGGCATCTCCGACTAGCCCATGTGGGGATGAAGAATCTTCACAAGCTTCTAAAGGGATAACACATTTTGGGACGAACAAAAGCTCATTTTGAGAAAGACAGGGTTTGTAGCGCATGTCAAGCTGGGAAGCAAGTTGGTACCCATCATCCAAACAAGAACATCATGACGACCGATAGGCCGCTTGAGCTACTCCTAATGGATTTATACGGGCCGATCACTTACATAAGCAATAAGCATTGGCGGGAGTAAGTATTGTCTTGTAATTGTGGATGACTATTCTCGCTTCACTTGGGTGTTCTTTTTACAGGAAAAATCTCAAACCCAAGAGACCTTAAAAGGATTCTTGAGACGAGCTCAAAATGAGTTCGGATTAAGGATCAAGAAAATAAGAAGCGACAACAGGATGGAGTTCAAGAACTCACAAATCGAAGGCTTTCTTGAGGATGATGGCATCAAGCATGAGTTCTCTTCTCCCTACACACCTCAACAAAATGGTGTAGTGGAGAGGAGGAATAGAACTCTACTGTACATGGCAAGGACCATGCTTGATTATTACAAGACTCTGGACCAGTTTTGGGCTGAGGCGATTAACACCGCCTGCTACTCCATCAACCGGCTCTACCTTCACCGAATCCTCAAGAAAACATCATATGAACTCCTCACCGATAAAAAGCCAAATGTTTCATATTTTAGAGTCTTTGGTAGCAAATGCTTTATTCTTGTTAAAAGAGGTAGAAAATCTAAATTTGCTCCTAAGGCTGTAGAAGGCTTTTTACTTGGTTATGACTCAAACACAAGGGCATATAGAGTCTTCAACAAATCCACTAGATTAGTTGAGGTTTCTTGTGACATTGTGTTTGATGAGGCTAATGGCTCTCAAGTAGAGCAAGTTGATCTTGATGAGCTAGATGATGAAGAGGCTCCATGCGTCGCGCTAAGGAACTTGTCCATTGGGGATGTGTATCCTAAGGAATCCGAAGAGCCTCCACAAGGACAAGATCAACCATCATCTTCCATGCAAGCATCTCCACCAATCCAAGATGAGGATCAAGCTCAAGACAATGAAGAAGAAGATCAAGACAATGAGCCACCTCAAGAGGAGGATAATGATCAAGGGGGAGAGGACAATGTTAAAGACAAGGAAGATGAGCAAGAAGTTCAGGGTCAAAGACCGCCACACCCAAGAGTCCACCAAGCGATACAAAGAGATCACCCCGTGAACTCCATCCTCGGTGATATTCATAAGGGGGTAACCACTCGATCTCGTATCGCTCATTTTTGTTAACGTTACTCTTTTATGTCTTCTATTGAGCCATATAGGGTGGAAGATGCATTAAGAGATTCGGATTGGGTGTTGGCAATGCAAGAGGAGCTCAACAACTTCACGAGGAATGAGGTATGGCATCTTGTTCCACGTCCTAATCAAAATGTTGTAGGAACCAAGTGAGTGTTCCGCAACAAGCAAGATGAGCATGGTGTGGTGACAAGGAACAAAGCACGACTTGTGGCCAAGGGATATTCACAAGTCAAAGGTTTGGATTTCAGTGAAACCTATGCACCTGTAGTTAGGCTTGAGTCAATTCGCATATTACTTGCCTATGCTACTTACCATGGCTTTAAGCTTTACCAAATGGACGTGAAAAGTTCCTTCCTCAATGGACCAATCAAGGAAGAGGTCTATGTTGAGCAACCTCCTGGCTTGAAGATAGTGAGTACCGTAATCATGTTTACAAACTCTCTAAGGTGCTTTACGGGCTCAAGCAAGCCCCAAGAGCATGGTATGAATGCCTAAGAGATTTCCTTATCACTAATGACTTCAAAGTCGGCAAAGCCGATCCTACACTCTTTACTAAAACTATTGCAAATGATTTGTTTGTATGCCAAATTTATGTTGATGATATCATATTTGGGTCTACTAACAAATCTACTTGTGAAGAGTTTAGTATGATCATGATTCAAAAATTCGAGATGTCTATGATGGGGGAGTTGAAGTATTTCCTAGGATTTCAAGTAAAGCAACTCCAAGAGGGCACCTTCATCAGCCAAACAAAGTACATACAAGACATACTTACCAAGTTTGGAATGAAGGATGTCAAACCCATCAAGACACCCATGGGAACTAATGGGCATCTCGACCTCGACACGAGAGGTAAATCCGTAGATCAAAAGGTATACCGGTCGATGATAGGATCCTTACTCTATTTATGTGCATCTCGACTGGATATTATGCTTTCTGTATGCATGTGTGCAAGGTTCCAAGCCGATCCTAAGGAAGTTCACCTTAGGGCCGTAAAAATAATCATGAGAAGAGCAAGGGATCCACTTTTGATTTAATAGGTTATTCATATGCTGATTGGGCAGGGTTTAAAATTGATAGGAAGAGCACATCTGGGACTTGTCAGTTTTTGGGAAGATCCCTGGTGTCTTGGGCTTCAAAGAAACAAAACTCAGTAGCTCTTTCTACCGCCGAAGCCGAGTATATTGCCGCAGGCCATTGTTGCGCGCAATTGCTTTGGATGAGGCAAACCCTTAGGGACTATGGCTACAAATTGAGCAAAGTCCCTCTCCTATGTGACAATGAGAGTGCAATCCGCATGGCGGATAATCCCGTTGAACACAGCCGCACTAAGAACCTAGCCATTCGGTATCACTTTTTGAGGGATCACCAACAAAGGGGGGATATCGAGATTGCCTATGTTAGCACCAAAGAACAATTAGCCGATATCTTTACCAAACCATTAGATGAGAAAACCTTTACCAAACTTAGGAATGAGCTAAACATTCTTGATTCTTGGAACTTTGATTGATACTTTCCACACATAGCTCATTTATATACCTTTGATCATATCTCTTTTATGTCTATGACTAATGTGTTTTCAAGAGAATTTCTACTCAGTCATAGATTGAAAGGGAAATGGAGTCTTCGGCAAAGACAAGGCTTCCACTCCACTCTATCGGTATTATTTACCCTTCGCCGTCACTCCGCACCGCTCTCCTCTTTGGTATAATCTTCACTCTTATTACTCATACCATTGAGGAGAAAGTAAGAGGGCTCTCAAAAGACTCCATTTTTTGCGATTAATGCCAAAGGGGGAGAGAAATATAGCCCAAAGCAAAAGGACCGCACCACCACCAATTTCAAAGTTTAAAAAGAAGTTTTCAATTGGTATCTTATGATGAAATATTTAAAAGAGGATTTTTCAAATTAGTATTTAAAATATTTGGTCTTCTTTCAATTGGTAAAACCCTCTTGAACACTAAGAGGAGAATTTCATCCAGGGGGAGTTTTGTTAAAGTCAAAGGAAAAAGCATTTGAAACACGGGGAGAAAATTTCAAATCTTGAAAATGCTTCTCGAAATCTTATTCATATACCTTTGACTATTTGCAAAAGACTTTGAAAAAGAATTTTCAAAAAGATTTGCAAAAACAAAACAAGTGGTGCAAATGTGGTCCAAAATGTTAAAAGAAAGAAAGCAATCCACTCATATCTAATGAAAGTATAAATTAGTTTAATTCTAAGTAATGTTTGCACTTACTGTTGGGGGCCTTCGTCTTCCGAAGGTCCTCAAAAACATGACTAACAATGTTTCGCAAGTGTAATACACATATAGGCACCTTCGGACTCAGGATGAAGCTGTACATAATATGGGAAGCAGGGTTGGAATGAAGGCTGAACCAGCGCCGAAGCTGCACGCAAGGGAGCTTTGGCTCAGTACCAGAAAAAGGAACCGACTTAAGGAGAAAAAGGCTATCTAGTCCCCAACAGATTGTTCTTAAGTCAATAGTAAACATGAAGGGCATGAATGTAATTTCACACAGGCTGTGCCATGTGCCTATAAATAGATGAACAGTACCTCGTACTGTTCACGCTGACTTGTACTCGCTCGTGCATCATGCTTGTACTGTTGCCTTCTATCAAGCCGAAGGTACAAATGTAATTCAATATTGTTCTTATCCATTTATGATTATATAAAAAGATATATTGATGGTGTCATATAATTATCCATGTTATTTCTCATGTTTCATATGCTTCGTCTTTCATTGATATACATTGTGATGATGAAGGTACGTCCTTCATGACCTTCGTCCGAAGATCGTTATATCCTCAGGGAAATAATGCTTCGAAGGACGAAGGGAATTAACCATTAACCTATTTTCGTGTTGCCTTGTTCTTAATTCAAAGCATTTGGAACAAGTCCCCTACCTTATGCAAACTAGTTCAATTCTGCACTTATATATTTGCTTTGGTTTATGTTGGCATCAATCACCAAAAAGGGGGAGATTGAAAGGGAAATAGGGTCAAACCTTTTCCTAAATGACTTTGGTGGTTGAAATTCCTAACACAAATAATTGGACTAACTAGTTTGCTCTAGATAATATATTCTACAGGTGCTAAAGGTTCAACACAAACCAATAAAAAGATCTAAGTGAGGGTTCAAAAGAAAGGAGCAAAAGAAACCGAAGAGAACCCTGGTCTGTCGCACCGGACTGTCCGTTGTGCCACCGGACAGTGTCCGGTGCCCCAGGGACCGTACAGGCTGAACTCTTCACCTTCGGGTTTCTGGAGAGCCGCTCCGCTATAATTCACTAGACTGTCCGGTGGGTCACCGGACTGTCCGGTGTGCCAGCGGAGCAACGGCTCCAGCGTAATGGTCGACTCCAACGGACACCTGCAAAAGCGCTACAGTGCATGGACAGTTCGCGCAGAGTCAGAGCAGCGCCAGAAGTCGCACCAGACAGTGAACAGTGCCTGTCCGGTGCGGCACCGGACTGTCCGATGCCCCAAGCTGTCAGAGCTCCAACGGTCAAAACCATCAGAACCCTAACGGTTGGGTGATGTGGCTGGCGCACCGGACAGTGTCCGGTGATGCACCGGTCTGTCCGGTGCGCCCATTGACAGACAGCCTCCCCAACGGTTGGTTTGGTGGTTGGAGCTATAAATACCCCCCAACCACCACCACTCAAGGCATCCAAGTTTTTTAGACATCTCATTCAATACAAGAGCTAGTGCAATCAATACAAGACACAATTCAATATAATCAAAGCCTCTCCAAGTCCCAAATCCACTCCAAACAAATAGTGACTAGAGAGTGTGTTTTGCTTGTGTTCTTTGAGCTCTTATTCTTGGATCGCTTTCTTCTTCCTCATTCTTGTTCTCAAGACACTTGTAATCAAAGCAAGAGACACCAAGTTGTGGTGGTCCTTGTGAGGGGTCTAAGTGACCTGTTTGATTAAGGAGAAAGCTCACTCGGTCTAGGTGACCGTTTGAGAGAGGGAAAGGGTTGAAAGAGACCCGGTCTTTGTGACCACCTCAATGGGGACTAGGTTCTTTGGAACTGAACCTCGATAAACAAATCACCATGTCATCCGCTATATTTCTTTGGCTAACAATATTTGAATTGACTCTAGCCTAGCCACAGGAGCAAAAGTCTCCTCAAAATCCAAACTTGTGACTTGGGCATAACCTTTTGCCACAAGTCAAGCCTTGTTTCTCGTCACCACTCCGTGCTCGTCTACGTGGTGTCGGTGTTTTGGGTCCGACCGCACACCCGGGGTTGCCCCTCAAGGTGTTTTTAGGAGTAGGACGGTGTCGCCGACTGTAGCAAAATGGTTCGTGCCAGATGCACGAGGGACAGTGGACAATGTTTACAGGTTCGGGCCGCTTTGAGATGCGTAACACCCTACGTCCTGGTGAGTATGTTTGGTGAATGAGGTTAGAAGGTAGCTCTCTGAATTGAGAACGCAGAGAGTTAAGGTGGGTGGCTGAGTAATAGGGTCGATCGTTCTGAAGGGGTGCCCCCTAGGCCTTATATACTCGACCGTGGGGCAATACACGTGGATATGATAACAATGTGTAGCTAAAAGATAGTGAACTGTTTGAGTTTATCTCCCTGTAGTTCTGCTGACCTATCCTCGCATGGCTCCGTTGCATGGGGGCTCCAGCGCGGGAAAGTCGGATCTCTGTTGTGGTCGCTCGCTCGACGTTGTGGGCCGTCCGGGCTTGCATCAATCCGGCCTCACGTCGATCTGCTTTGCTGATTATCCCTCCCTAGGCCCACGAAAGAATGACCTTACGATTTATTGGGCCCTTGGGCCTTTCGTGAGGTCTTTTACTCTTTTAGTGGACCCAGGGGATATCTGTCCCCCACACGTGGCACCAGGCTCCAGACTTCATTCCTTTTGAAGTTGTTGAGCTCTTCCTGCATGGCCAACACCCAGTCCGGATCCTGCAAGGCCTCTTCTATCCTGAAAGGCTTGTAATGCTCACAAAAATTAGCTAATCATGAGCGAGTAGTTACTCCCTTGCTGATGTCACCCAAAATCTGGTCAACGGGGTGATGTTTTTGGATCGACGCTCGGACTTGAGTTGGAAGGGCCTGTGGTGCTTCTTCCTCCATAACATGTTCTTCCTGTGCTCCCCCTTAACCATGTCCGTCTTCTTGAGGTACCTGTCCATCATCTTGAGTTGGGGGATGCACCAGTGTCGAGGAAGATGGTTGATCTTGTTCATGTAGTTCCTGTGGTCGCACATCACCTATCGCCATCGTGCGCATTGCGGCCGTCGGAACCTCGTCCTCATCTATGTCATCAAGGTCAACTTGCTCTCTTTGAGAGCCATTAGTCTCATCAAATACAACATCGCTAGAGACTTCAACTAATCCTGATGATTTGTTGAAGACCCTATATGCCTTTGTATTTGAGTCATACCCTAGTAAAAACCCTTCTACTGCCTTGGGAGCAAATTTAGAATGTCTACCTTTCTACACCAGAATGTAGCATTTGCTCCCAAATACACGAAAGTAAGATACATTGTGTTTGTTACCGGTAAGGAGTTCGTAGGAGGTCTTCTTGAGGAGGCGATGCAGATAGAGCCGGTTTATGGCGTGGCAGGCTGTGTTCACAGCTTCCGACCAAAACTGCTTGGGCGTCTTGAACTCTCCAAGCATCATTCTCGCCATGTCGATCAGTGTCCTGTTCTTCCTCTCTACCACACCATTTTGTTATGGTGTGTAGGGAGCAGAGAACTCGTGCTTGATGCCTTCCTCCTCAAGAAACTCTTCAACTTGTAGATTCTTGAACTCGGACCCATTGTCGCTCCTTATCTTTTTCACTTTAAGCTCAAACTCATTTTGAGCTCTCCTTAGGAAGCGCTTTAGAGTCCCTTGGGTTTCTGACTTATCCTGTAAAAAGAACACCCAAGTGAAGCGGGAAAAATCATCAACAATTACAAGACCATACTTACTTCCCCCGATGCTTAGATAGGCAACAGGTCCGAAAAGATCCATGTGAAGGAGCTCTAGTGGTCTTGATGTTGTCATCTGTTGGGGGCCTTCGTCCTCCGAAGGTCCTCAAAAACATGATTTGACAATGTTTTCCAAGTGGATTATATGAACAGGTATTTTCGGATTCAGAATTATGGATATGGAGCATGACCAGGACGAAGCCTGAACCAGACGAAGGTCGAGGGCGCCGAAGCTGTGCGCAGGGAAGCTTCGGCGCGTTGGCATTCGAGAGAACCGACTTAAAGATGAAAAGACTTCGGGGGCCTCGACAGATTTCCATAAACTGTTAACAAATGTAATGGACATGAATGTAATTTTACGTGGGCTGCGTCCTGCGTCTATAAATAGATGAACAGTACTCCCGTACCGTTCACGCTGACTTGGCATTCTGCTTTTGCGTCACACTTGTACTTTATACCTTCTTTCAGGACCGAAGGTACATTTGTAATTTGAAATCATTTCTATTTTTCCATGTTAATAAAATAGAAATGATTTTATGTTGTTTATATTATATTTCGTGCTTTATATGAGTCCTCCGTCATTACTCGTTATAATTACGAAGGTATGTCCCTTATGACCTTCGTCCGAAATTCATTATTTCCTGAAGGGGCATAATGTTTCGAGGGACGAAGGACTTTAACATTTAACACTTTTTATGTTGCCTTGTTCTTAACTCTTAGCATTTGAGAACAAGTCCCCAACATCATCACATTCTTGCCGTGATGTGTGCTTCCCACCTGTTTTCCTGCCTGACATGCTGCACAAGGTCTGTCTTTCTCAAAACAGACATCAGTTAGTCCTAACACATGATCTCCCTTTAGAAGCTTATGAAGGTTCTTCATCCCAACATGTGCTAGACGGCGATGCCAAAGCCAGCCCATATTAGTCTTAGCTATTAAGCATGCATCTAGATCGGCATTCTCTTTCGAAAAATCAACTAAGTAGAGCTTGCCATCTAGTACACCCTTAAAAGCTAGTGAACCATCACTTCTTCTAAAAACAAATACATCTACATTTGTGAATAAACAATTATAACCCATGTTACACAATTGACTCACAGATAACAGATTATACCCGAGCGATTCAACTAAAAACACATTAGAGATAGAATGCTCGGATGTAATGGCTATTTATCCTAATCCTTTGACCTTGCCTTGGTTCACATCTCCAAAGATGATCGAATCCTGGGAATCCTTGTTCTTGACGTAGGAGGTGAACATTTTCTTCTCCCCCGTCATGTGGTTCGTGCATCCGCTGTCGATAATCCAGCTTGAGCCCCTGGATGCATAAACCTGCAAGGCAATTTACGCTTGGGTTTTAGGTACCCAACTCTTGTTGGGTCCTACAAGGTTAGTCACAATAACTTTTGGAACCCAAATACAAGTCTTGTCTCCCTTGCATTTGGATCCCAACTTCTTAGCAACTACTTTTGTGTTCTTACATGAAAGTACAAATGAAGTATTGCAAGCATGATAAATGGTAGAGGGTTCATTGCACATTCTCCTAGGCGCATGAGATACAACATGATTTCTCCCAGGCCTACTTCTACCATGAACAAAAGTGGAGCTAGAGGCAAACATAGCATGTGAATCATTACAAGCAGCATGAACATAACTCTTATGATAATGAGAACGGCTAGAAATTTTCTTATCATAAATAAAAGCATGGTTCCTTAGAGGACTACTAGCCATAGGGGCCTTCCCTTTCTCCTTGTTGAGAACGGAAGTCCTTTGGCTTGTCAAGTTCTTGGTTTCCTTTCGAAAACCAAGTCCATCCTTAATTGAGGGGTGTCTACCGATAGTGTAGGCATCCCTAGCAAATTTCAATTTATCATAATCAACCTTGCAAGTCTTAAGTTGAGCATTAAGACTTGCCACCTCATTATTTAATTTGGTAATAGAAGCAAGATGTTCATTACATGCATCAATATCAAAATCCTTACATCTATTACAAATAACAACATGCTCTATACATGAACTAGCTTTATTAACTTCCTCTAGTTTAGCATTTAATTCATCATTTAAATTCTTTAAACTAGAGACAGATTCATGGCAAGCAGACAACTCAGAGGATAACATTTCATTTCTTTTAATTTCTAAAGCAAGGGACTTTTGAACACTAACAAACTTGTCATGTTCCTCATACAAAATGTCCTCTAGCTTTTCTAGCAATCTATCCTTTTCATTTAGAGCATCAATTAATTCATTAATTTTGTCTACCTTTGCTCTATCTAGTCCTTTAAACAAGTCAATGTAATCTACTTCATCATCGGAAGAATCCTCATCACTAGAGGAAGAGTACTTTGGGGAATCTCGAATACGTACCTTCTTCTCCTTAGCCGTGAGGCAAGTATGGCATTCGTTGGGGAAGAGCGAAGACTTGTCGAAGGCCGAGGCAGCCAATCCTTCATCGTCGGAGTCGGATGAAGAGCAGTCAGAATCCCATTCCTTTCCAAGGTGTGCCTCGCCCTTCGCCTTCTTGTAGTTTTTCTTCTTCTCCCTCTTCCCATACTTTTCTTGTCCCTGGTCATTATCATTATCGGGGCACTGTGCTATGAAATGACCAGTCTTACCGCATTTTAAGTAGGAGCGCTTTACCCTTGTTTTATTCTTGTTGGGGTATTCCTTGTGTCCTTTCAAGGCGGTTTTGAAATGCTTGATGATAAGCACCATTTCGTCCTCGTTGAGCCCGACAACCTCCACTTGTGCTATCTTGCTCGGTAGTGTCTCCCTGTTGCTCATTGCTTTGAGGGCAATGGGCTGCGGCTCGTAGATGGGCAGTGGACCATTTAGCGCATCATCCACGTATCGCGCCTCCTTTACCATCATGCACCCGCTCACAAATTTTCCAAGGATCTCCTCGGGCGTCATCTTGGTGTACCTGGGATTTTCACGAATAAGATTGACAAGATGGGGGTCAATTACAGTAAATGACCTTAGCATGAGTCGGGCGACATCATGATCCATCCATCTTGTGCTTCCGTAGCTTCGGATCTTGTTGACCAGGGCCTTGAGCCTGTCGTAGGTCTAAGTTGGCTCCTCTCCCCTGATCATCGCGAACCTCCCCAGCTCGCCTTCCACCAGCTCCATTTTGGTAATCATGGTGGCGTCGTTTCCCTCATGAGATATCTTGAGGGTGTCCCATATTTGCTTGGCGTTGTCCAAGCCGCTCACCTTATTATATTCATCCCTGCAAAGAGATGCTAGCAACACAGTAGTGGCTTGGGCATTTTGTGAATTTGTTCATTGATAATCACAGGGTTATCAGTACTATCAAAATGCATCCCATTTTCGACAATTTCTCAAATACTAGGATGGAGAGAAAATAGATGACTACACATTTTATGTCTCCAAAATGAATAGTCTTCTTCATCAAAGTGTGGAGGTTTTCCAAGGGGAATTGATAGTAAATGCGCATTTGAATTGTATGGCATGCGAGAATAGTCAAACGAGTAGTTCTGATTAACCGTTTTCTTTTTCGACGAAGAGTCATCGTCATCGTCGTCTCTTGGTGAAGAAGAGGAGGCATCGCTGTCGTAGTAGATGATCTTCTTGATGCGCCTCTTCTTCTTCCCGTCCCTCTTCTTGTGACTCGAGCCTGAGTCGGTAGGCTTGTTGTCTCTTGGCTCGTTGAAGATGGACTCCCTTTCCTTGTCGTTGACCACCATCCCCTTTCCCTTAGGATCCATCTCTTTGGGCGGTTAGTCCTTAGATGAAGAGTACGGCTCCGATACCAATTGAGAGCACCTAGAGGAGGGGTGAATAGGTGATCCTGTAAATTTAAACACTAAATAGCCACAAACTTGATTATAGAAGTGTTAGTGTGAGTTAATCAAGTTGCTATGAAGCGATCTTCTTGTGAATACAACAATCACCAAGAAAAGCAATCACAAGAGACACGCGATTTATCTCGTGGTTCGGCCAAGTAACTTTTGCCTACTTCCACGTTGTGGCGTCCCAGTGGACGAGGGTTGCACTCAACCCCTTTCAAGTGATCTGATGATCTACTTGAATACCACGGTCTTTTCCTTTAGAGTATTTTTCTCGTTTGCGAGGAATCTCGACAATTTGGAGTCTCTCGCCCTTACAATTGAGATCACAAAGAAAGCACGAGAGTAAGGATGGGAGAGCAACACACGCAAGACTCACATCCACAGCACAACCATGCACACGAGTGAGAAAGTGAGCACACAAACACAACGCAAGGAGTTTACAACTCGAATAGTGCTCAAATCTCAACAACGATGATCCGGTTGCGTGAAAGCAGAGTGAAGATGTCTTAGGATGTTTCTTGTAAGCTTGGTGTTCTCCTCCATGTGCCTAGGGGTCCCTTTTATAGCCCCAAGGCAGCTAGGAGCCGTTGGAGATCAATTTGGAAGGCATTTCTTGTCGTTGGAGTGGTGCACCAGACAGTCCGGTGCACCACCGGACAATCACTATAGCAGTCCGGTGCGCGATCACCTTCCATATCTGGTGCATCCGACTGTTGGTCCTCGGGATCGGTTGGCGCACCGGACACTGTCCAGTGCACACCGGACAGTCCGGTGTGCCCAACCAACTGTTGGCACGGGCCACGTGTCGCACGTTGATCGCGCGGCCGACCGTTGGCCGCTGCCGCCGTTGGCTCACCGGACAGTCCGGTGCACCACCGGACAGTCTGGTGAATTTTAGCCGTACACCTCGGTTGTTTTCCCGAGAGCAGCCAATTCACCGTCGGCCAGCCTAGGGCACCAGACACTGTCCGGTGCACCACCGGACACTGTCCGGTGCACCACCGGACAGTCTGGTGTGCCAGGCCCGAGTTGGTGTTGGCTGAACTTTGCCAACTTTTCTCCAATTTAAATATTCTTTTCTCGGCAGTGTTTCTAGCACTTAGATAACCATGTTAGTACATAAAACAATTCACTAAGTCTAGAAACATACCTTTATCTCTGATTTGCACTTCTCACTTATTTAGCACATAAGAACTTAATCAAATGTGTTGGGCATTTAATCACCAAAACGTTATAGAAATGGCCCAAGGGCACATTTCCCTTTCAACAGGCCAGACGCACCCAAGGCTAGATCTGTCACATTCAAATTCGTCGAGGACATGAAGGATGTCTGAATCAACGTTATCGATCCTTCCAAGCATGTTTTTATCGAGCGACACTCTCCAACAAACAAGAAGGTGCCCTTATCAACTTCCTCTAGATCAATTGTGATGTCTTTGCTTGGAAGCCCATGAACGTGCCGAGAATCTCGAGGGAATTTGCAGAGCACTCCCTAAATATCCTGCCTATGGCCAGGACGGTGACCCAGCGGCCTCGTCGCTTTGATTAAAAAAATGCAAGGCCATAGGAAAAGAGGTAGCAAGACTCCAGGTGGGTGGGTTCATAAGGGAAACAAACCACCTAGTGTGGATCGCAAATCCCATGCTCGTCAAGAAAAAGAACGAGAGCTAGAGGATGTGCGTCAACTACAATGGGCTCAATAAGGTCTGCCTAGTGACCCCTTTCCTCTCCCACGTATTGACCAGGTCGTGGACTCGACCGCCAGGTGCGAGCTCCTTTCCTTCTTGGACGCATACTCTGGCTATCACCAAATCGCCATGACAGAAATCAATCAACACACCACAACATTCAGCACCCCCTTCGGCACATTTTGTTAACTCTCGATGTTGTTCAGTCTGAAGAACGCAGGAGCTACGTACCAGAGATGCATGCTTCACTGTTTCTCAGACCAAGTTGGGAGAAACCTAGAG
The DNA here is from genome assembly GCA_029449295.1 of Zea luxurians. Classification (NCBI taxonomy): domain Eukaryota; kingdom Viridiplantae; phylum Streptophyta; class Magnoliopsida; order Poales; family Poaceae; genus Zea; species Zea luxurians. The sequence continues at coordinate 6,321,485 of JAOPSE010000107.1, forward strand.
GTCTACATGGACGACATCGTCGTAATATCCAAAAAGTCCAATGATCTCATCATGGACCTGGAAGAGACGTTTGCCAACCTCCAGAAGTTCTGAATCAAACTAAACTCGAGAAATGTGTTTTCGGGGTTCCCATGGGAAAACTCCTCGGGTTCACGGTGTCGGATCAAGGGATTGAGGCAAACCAGGAAAAGATAGGAACCATCTAACGCATGGGTCCCATCTAGAACCTCAAGGGGGTACAACGACTGGTTGGGTGCGTCACTGCGCTCATCCGGTTCCTATCCAGACTCGGGGAAAAAGGAATGGTCCTCTACAAATTCTAAAGGAAAAGCGACAATTTCACTTGGACGGTCGAGGCCCAGGAGGCCCACGATCGGATAAAAGTTTTCCAAGCCTCGCTGCTGGTTTTAGTTGCGCCCGAACAAGGTGAAACCCTTCTCCTCTATGTTGCAGCCACCACTCAGGTGGTCAGTGCTGCACTAGTGGTCGAAAGAGAAAGCGAGGGACATGTGCTCAAGGTCGAATGTCTGGTGTATTTCTTTAGTGAGATATTGACGAAGTCCAAGGCATGATACTCTCAGATACAAAAACTGCTCTACCCAGTCCTCATTGCCAAGCCAAAGTTGATCCACTACTTCGACCGACACCCCATGTCGGTAGTGTCAACAACACCCCTTGATAAGATCGTCTAGAACTGTCATGTGTTCGAACGCATCGTGAAGTGGTCCCTTGAGCTCAACAGACTCGACATCGGCTACGTCGCTAGAACCGCGATCAAGTCTTGGGCCCCCGTCGACTTCGTTGCGGAATGGATAGAAGCGCAGGCCGGAACCACTGTCGGTGGAGGACCTAGAGTACTAGACGATGTATTTTGATGGTTCTTGAACACAATTAGTAATTTAACACCAATACAACATAATAACTTCTCTGTTGCCTCTGCTTACTGGGCGGCAGACCTGAGATTGAGACCGCAACTGCTAGACAGTGCCACAGTTGGGGAGGGAGGCAAGGTGCCGGTAGTCGGTCTGCAGAGATGGTGGCGAGCACCGACCGCCACCGTGTCGAGCAGGCACAGAGGTGCGGTCGCGCAGAGCTGAACGCTTGGCGAGCCACCAAGGCTGGAGGACGCTGGCAGCTGCAGAGCCGTAGACGAGGACGGAGCACCAAGCAAGAAGGCAACGCACCACGCGCCGGGTGGCCGGAGGTAGAGCACACGGTGGCTAAGGTCTAATCGTGTGAGGGTTTCACACTGGCGGTGGATTTGGGTGTTTGGGTGTTGTCGGGGGCTGAGGGAGACAGACGGAGAGATGAAGGTCGCCAGGGAAATAAAACGATCGATCTCATATATGGTCTTAATGCAGTTATATGGGCTAGACCATGGGTCAACGCCTGGGTGGCCTGAGGCCTACATCCGCCCCTGATCATAACCCCAACTCAATTTCTATAATGTTTGTCCATTTCTATAATGTTTTATTGGAATTCTCCCTTCTTTTAATCTCTTTTGTTATATTTTTCATCTGAAACCCCAACCAAATGCTAAAGCTCCTACCATAATCGACGAAGTCAGCTTCCAATTGCACTCCAAAATGAAAGATGAGTACTTTGACTATACTCTACTGCATGCCCACAAACACTGGAAATTGTTTTGCTTCTATATGGCAAACATATTATGTGAGTAATAGAAGCCATCAGTTAATCCCTTATCCCTAATGGTCGATGGGTAGAGATGATTTTGAGGGTTGGTAGGACTTCTACCAGACCTCTTCTTGAACAACTATAAGCATTGAAGGAATTAGGGCTGATAGCAGAGTAGTGGTTGTGAGCTTCCTTAGGCAGCAAGTCCTTCCACTATAGCATAGGGAGAATCATGACTTTAAGTTCACTAAAGTTGACAATACAGCGTGACTAACTTCCATCAAGTTGTTGGATGGCACCATCCTAATTGACATGGAGCGAATCTTGCAGGTTAGGCGAGTATGCCTTGATAGATGAGAGAGTTCTACGCTTCTAATCCTCCTCCCAGGATAAGTCATCACTGAATAATCTCCTACTATATTTATTGATTGTAGTGTGTGTACTTGTGTCTTGAATCCTGTCTGCAGATATGCACTTCCAATCCTCCTCCCATGGTAAGTCAACATCGAATAATCTCTATATATACTTATTAATTGTAGTATGTGAACTTATGCCTTTAACCTTGTATGTAGGTACTCGAGCTAAGCTTCTTATATTTTTAGGAGTTTCACTACCCAAAGATCAACTTGTTGGACCACACGTGGGTAATGAACCCATGAGTGGGGAAGGCACATGGGGTCTAGAATACCTCCCACTAAGCCTAAACCCATCAACGAAAAACTCCACTAAGGAGTGATGTAGTCGAGATGATGAAGGCGATAGGACAATGAGTAAACACTTTAGGAATCATTGTGTCGTTGAAGTATTCGTACCAAATAAATAGTGCAAGGCTGCTAAAAGGTCCTAGAGATTAGGACTCTTGGCTCCTCATCAAGGGCACAGGTTAAAGTCGAGACCTAGGGCAGTGAGGACATTGTTGGTGATATGGATGAGACAACAAGTAGCCCTTCATTGGTGCTGAGTACCTAGGCTACATCTACTTCTTTAGCCAACTACTCATGTTATCTTGTTTGATGTATGAATTGTAGTAACTTGAGTATATCTAGATTAGTATCAATGGTGCAATCTTTAGCGAAAGTCATTGGTAAAGTCTTTGTTCTAGCTACTAGGTAGGACAAGATCTAGGTACCCACACATCCCAAGAAACTTATGAGAAGGTAAGTCTTTAAATTTTTACTAGTGTTTTTCTTATAATATACTAATCTTCTTATGTCTCTATTAGGCCACCTCTAGGTTTTGCTACTCGTCCCGCTATGGCTACGACCGCTACCTTCTCTAACTATGTCGCTCATTGGCCATGAAGTCTCCCCACTATCCAACAACCTAGATTTAACCCAAGAAGCAACAACCAAAGGTGACTCCAGCCCCATTAAGCCAAGAATAGCAGCTACACAAGAGGCAATGATAGGAAGGATGCCACCTAGCATCGATTAATAGAGTGATCACTATCATCCCATACAAAGTCGAATCTGGGTGGGCCCAGTGAAGGACACACGTACACTACCCAAGTCGATGCCTTTCCTCTCAAAGTTCCACTCTGGTCTGGTGCAGACGAGCGAACTCTAGTTCGAGCTGTACCAAAAGGTCAATGATTTATTCATTAAAGCTGAAGACTTCCAGACAATTGTTAATAAAAGTATATCTTCTAGAATCTTGCTTTCTATTGGAATGATACTCGGATTGAGAACTAACTCCATAGTTGTCTTGTATATAGAATGTAATGCTACAAGCTTGCGATCAGACCAAGCACATTCATGCTAACTTGTCTGTCCATGTTGAGAAGATTACAATCAATCATGAAGCTCAAAAGAATTATTGTACAGACTATTGAAACTCAACACAATGAAGCAATCAAGGTTCTTTAGGCTTAGGTTCAGGAGTCAAAGTGGCGAAAGGAAGGTGTCTAGACTAAATCAAGAGACTTCAAGGTTGAGATACTAGCTTGAAAGGAAGTTCCAGGTCTTTGACTAACCAATAAAACTATGAGTTCTTCGAGCCATCTTTTTATTAAGTTGTTGTTTTTTGCCCATACATGTCTGGCTCGATTAATTCTATATTTGATTATATAATACTTTTAAGGTTGAGTGACTTGCTATGAGGATGGAGGTGGAGGATTATAAACTCCACTATAACCACACAATACAGCAATGTGATGAAATAACATAGTGACTAGCTGTTGAATTGAAGGAGGCATAGTGCCAATTTGAGTGAGTATGTATAGGTAGAGAAGTTAATCCAATTAAAATGTTGTATTTTAAGGTAGTGGGGTAATAATTTGAATCATAACAATCACAAATGGAAACAACTTCTTTATCGAGTGTCTGAAGCACTCGGCAAAGCTTGGAAAACACCCGGTGAAGTCTTTGCCGAGTGTGACACTCGACAAAGAAAGCTCGGTGAATTATACATCAGCAACGTCTTATTTGCCGAGTATTTTTTTTATTGGGCATGAAAGTTGCCTAGAGGGGGGGTGAATAGGCAAATCTGAAATTTATAAACTTAAACCACAACTACAAGCCAGGGTTAGCGTTAGAAATATAATCGAGTCCGAAAGAGAGGGCGAAAACAAATCACAAGCAAATAAGAGCGGATGACACGATGATTTGTTTTACCGAGGTTCGGTTCTTGCAAACCTACTCCCCGTTGAGGTGGTCACAAAGACCGGGTCTCTTTCAACCCTTTCCCTCTCTCAAACGGTCACTTAGACCGAGTGAGCTTCCTTCCTTGATTTCTCGGGTCACTAAGACCCCACAAGGACCACCACACAATTGGTGTCTCTTGCTTCTCTTACAAGGCTTTGAGAGTAAGAATGAGAGAAAGAAGAAAGGCCAACCAAGAAACAAGAACAACAAAAGAACACAAGTCGATCTTCTCACAAGTCCTAAAAACTAGAGTTGAATTGTGGACTTTGATTCGATCGGTGGCTTTGATTTGTGTCTTGGAGTGTTGTGTATTGCTCTTGTGTTGAATGAGGAGTAGTGAATGCTTGGATGTCTTGAAGAGTGGTGGTTGGGGGGTATTTATAGCCCCAACCACCAAAGTGGTCGTTGGGGATGGCTGCTATCGTATGGCGCACCGGACAGTCCGGTGCGCCACCCGACACTGTCCGGTGTGCCAGCCACGTCACCCAACCATTAGGGTTCGACCGTTGGAGTTTCTGACATGTGGGCCACCGGACAGTCCGGTGGTGCACCGGACAGGTCCTGTTCAATGTCTGGTGCGCCATCTGATGCCTGCTCTGACTCTACGCGCGCAGTCGGCACTGTTCACTGTTCACTGTAGCCGTTGCAGAGGACCGTTGACGTAGGTAGCCGTTGCTCCGCTTGGCACACCGGACAGTGCGGTGCTACACCGGATAGTCCGGTGAATTATAGCGGAGGGGCTTCCCAAATTCCTGAAGGTGGCAAGTTTGGAGTCGATCTCCCTGGTGCACCGGACACTGTCCGGTGGCACATCGGACAGTCCGGTGCGCTAGACCAGGGTTGCCTTCGGTTGTCTTTTGCTCTTTTTATTTGAACTCTTTCTTGGACTTTATATTAGTTTGTGTTGAACCTTTGGCACCTGTAGAACTTATAATCTTGAGAAAACTAGTTAGTCCAATTATTTGTGTTGGGCAATTCAACCACCAAAATCATTTGGGAAAAGGTGTTAGCCTATTTCCCTTTCAATCCCCCCCTTTTGGTGATTGATGCCAACACAAACCAAAGTAAATATATAAGTGCAGAATTGAATTAGTTTGCATAAGGTAAGTGCCAAGGTTGCTTGGAATGAAACCAATAATTATTTCTACTAGATATGCATGGATGGTTTTCTTCTTATTAAAATTTTGGACCACGCTTGCACCACTTGTTTTGTTTTGCAAATGTTTTGGAAATTCTTTTCAAAGTCTTTTGCAAATAGTCAAATGTATATGAATAAGATTTTGAGAAGCATTTTCAAGATTTCAAATTTTCTCCCCCTGTTTCAAATGCTTTTCCTTTGGCTAAACTAAACTCCCCCTCAATGAAATTCTCCTCTTAGTGTTCAAGAGGGTTTTAGATATTAATTTTGAAAGGGGTCATTCCAATTTGAAATTATATCAAAAATAAGATACCAATTGAAAACTTCTTAAATACAAATTGAAAGAACATATTTTTGAAATTGGTGGTGGTGCGGTCCTTTTGCTTTGGGCTAATACTTTCTCCCCTTTGGCATGAATCGCCAAAAACGGATACTTGTGAGTAAAATATAAGCCCTTTTTTAAACTTTCTCCCCCTTTGGTAAATAATATAGGAGTGAAGATTATACCAAATTGGAGAGCGGTGTGGAGCGACGGTGAAGGATGAACAATTTGATGGAGTGGAGTGGAAGCCTTGTCTTCGCCGAAGAACTCCATTTCCCTTTCAATCTATGACTTAGCATGAAATACGCTTGAAAAACACATTAGTCATAGCACATGAAAGAGATATGATCAAAGGTATAAATGAGCTATGTGTGCAAGGAATCAATCAAAATTCCTAGAATCAAGAATGTTTAGCTCATACCTAAGTTTGGTAAAAGTTTTCTCATCTAGTGGCTTGGTAAAGATATCGGCTAATTGTTCTTTGGTGCTAACATATGCAATCTCGATATCCCCCCCGTTGTTGGTGATCCCTCAAAAAGTGATACCGAATGGCTATGTGCTTAGTGCGGCTGTGCTCAACGGGATTATCCGCCATGTGGATTGCACTCTCATTATCACATAAGAGAGGAACTTTGGTTAATTTGTAACCATAGTCCCTAAGGGTTTGCCTCATCCAAAGCAATTGTGCGCAACAATGGCCTGCGGCAATGTACTCAGCTTCGGCGGTAGAAAGAGCTACGGAATTTTGTTCCTTTGAAGCCCAAGACACCAGGGATCTTCCCAAGAACTGACAAGTCCCTGATGTGCCCTTTCTATCAATTTTACACCCTGCCCAATTAGCATCTGAATAACCAATTAAATCAAAAGTGGATCCCTTGGGGTACCAAAGGCCAAACTTAGGAGTATAAACTAAATATCTCAAGATTCGTTTCACGGTCCTAAGGTGAACTTCCTTAGGATCGGCTTGGAATCTTGCACACATGCATACGGAAAGCATAATGTCCGGTTGAGATGCACATAAATAGAGTAAAGATCCTATCATCGACCGGTAATACCTTTTGATCTACGGATTTACCTCCCGTGTCGAGGTCGAGATGCCCATTGGTTCCCATGGGTGTCTTGATGGACTTGGCATCCTTCATCCCAAACTTGGTAAGAATGTCTTGAATATACTTGGTTTGGCTGATGAAGGTGCCCTCTTGGAGTTGCTTGACTTGAAATCCTAGAAAATACTTCAACTCCCCCATCATAGACATCTCGAATTTTTGTACCATTATCCTACTAAACTCTTCACAAGTAGATTTGTTAGTAGACCCAAATATAATATCATCAACATAAATTTGGCATACAAAAAAATCATTTGCAATTGTTTTAGTAAAGAGAGTAGGATCGGCTTTGCCGACTTTGAAGCCATTAGCGATAAGGAAATCTCTTAGGCATTCATACCATGCTCTTGGGGCTTGCTTGAGCCCATAAAGCGCCTTAGAGAGTTTGTATACATGGTTAGGGTACTCACTATCTTCAAAGTTGGGAGGTTGCTCAATATAGACCTCCTCCTTGATTGGTCCATTTGATAGAGCTTAAAGCCATGGTAAGTAGCATAGGCAAGTAAAATGCGAATTGACTCAAGCCTAGCTACGGGTGCATAGGTTTCACCGAAATCCAAACCTTCGACTTGTGAATATCCCTTGGCCACAAGTCGGGCTTTGTTCCTTGTCACCACACCATGCTCATCTTGCTTGTTGCGGAAGACCCATTTGGTTCCTACAACACTTTGATTAGGACGTGGAACAAGATGCCATACCTCATTCCTCGTGAAGTTGTTGAGTTCCTCTTGCATCGCCAACACCCAATCTGAATCCCTTAATGCATCTTCTACCCTGTATGGCTCAATAGAAGACACAAAGGAATAATGTTCACAAAAATGAGCAACACGAGATCGAGTGGTTACCCCCTTTTGAATATTGCCGAGGATGGTGTTCACGGGGTGATCTCGTTGTATTGCTTGGTGGACTCTTGGGTGTGGCGGCCTTGGACCCTCATCATCCTCCTTGTCTTGATTATTAGCATCTCCCCCTTGATCATTGTCCTCCTCTTGAGGTGGCTCCTCTTGATCTTCATCATCATCATCTTGAGCTTGATCCTCATCTTGAGTTGGTGGAGATGCTTGCATTGAGGAAGATGGTTGATCTTGTGCATGTGGAGGCTCTTCGGATTCCTTAGGACACACATCCCCAATGGACATGTTCCTTAGCGCGACGCATGGAGCCTCTTCATCATCTAGCTCATCAAGATCAACTTGCTCTACTTGAGAGCCATTAGTCTCATCAAACACAATGTCACAAGAAACTTCAACTAGTCCAGTAGACTTGTTAAAGACTTTATATGCCCTTGTGTTTGAATCATAACCAAGTAAAAAGCCTTCTACAGTCTTAGGAGCAAATTTAGATTTTCTACCTCTTTTAACAAGAATAAAGCATTTGCTACCAAAGACTCTAAAATATGAAACATTGGGCTTTCTACCGGTTAGGAGTTCATAAGATGTCTTCTTGAGGATTCGGTGTAGGTAGAGACGGTTGATGGCGTAGCAAGCGGTGTTGATTGCTTCCGCCCAAAACCGGTCCGAAGTCTTGTACTCATCAAGCATGGTCCTCGCCATGTCAAGTAGAGTTCTATTCTTCCTCTCCACTACACCATTTTGTTGTGGTGTGTAGGGAGAAGAGAACTCATGCTTGATGCCCTCCTCCTCAAGAAAGCCTTCTATTTGTGAGTTCTTGAACTCCGCCCCATTGTCGCTTCTAATCTTTTTGATCGTTAAGCCGAACTCATTTTGAGCCCGTCTCAAGAATCCCTTTAAGGTCTCCTGGGTTTGTGATTTTTCCTGCAAAAAGAACACCCAAGTGAAGTGAGAATAATCATCCACAATAACTAGACAGTACTAACTCTTGTCGATGCTTATGTAAGCTATCGGGCCGAATAGGTCCATGTGGAGTAGCTCGAGTGGTCTGTCAGTCGTCATGATGTTCTTGTGTGGATGATGAACACCAACTTGCTTCCCTGCTTGACATGCGCTACAAACCCTGTCTTTCTCAAAATGAACATTTGTTAGTCCCAAAATGTGCTCTCCCTTTAGAAGCTTGTGAAAATTCTTCATCCCAACATGTGCTAGTCGGCGGTGCCAGAGCCAACCCATGTTAGTCTTAGCAATTAAGCAGTGTCGAGTTCAGCTCTATTAAAATCAACTAAGTATAGCTGACCCTCTAACACTCCCTTAAATGCTACTGAATCATCACTTCTTCTAAAGACAGTAACACCTATATCCATAAAAAGACAATTATACCCCATTTTGCATAATTGAGAAACAGAAAGCAAGTTGTAATCTAAAGAATCTACAAGAAAAACATTGGAAATAGAATGGTCGGGTGATATAGCAAGTTTACCAAGTCCTTTGACCAAACCTTGATTTTCATCCCCGAATGTGATAGCTCTTTGGGGATCATGGTTTCTCATAGGAGGAGAACATCCTTTTCTCCCCAGTCATGTGGTTTGTGCACCCGCTATCAATTATCCAACTTGAGCCCCCGGATGCATAAACCTACAAAACAAATTTAGGCCTTGTTCTTAGGTACCCAAACGGTCTTGGGTCCTTTCACATTAGAAACAAGCACCTTGGGTACCCAAACACAAGTCTTTGACCCCTTGTGTTTGCCCCCAACATATTTGGCAACTACTTTGCCTGATTTGTTAGTTAGCACATATGATGCATCAAAAGTCTTAAATAAAATGTTAGGTTCATTTGATGCAATAGGAGATTTCTTCTTAGGCATTTTAACATGGGTAGAACGCCTAGAGCTAGAAGCCTCACTCTTATACATAAAAGCATGATTAGAGCCAGAGTGAGACTTCCTAGAGTGAATTCTCCTAATTTTGTGTTCGGGATAACCGGCAGGGTATAAAATGTAACCCTCGTTATCCTGAACCATGGGAGCTTTGCCCTTAACAAAGTTGGACAATTTCTTAGGGGCATTAAGCTTGACATTGTCTCACTTTTGGAAGCCAATGCCATCCTTTATGCATGGGCGTCTCCCATTATAGAGCATGCTTCTAGCAAATTTAAATTTCTCATTTTCTAAGTCATGCTCATTAATCTTAGCACTAAGTTGAGCTATGTGATCATTTTGTTGTTTAATTAAAGCTAGGTGATCATGAATATAGCATCAACATTAATATCTCTACATCTAGTACAAATAGAAACATGATCAACACTAGAAGTAGAGGGTTTGCAGACATTTAGTTCATCAATCTTAGCATGTAACATTGCATTTTCATCTCTAAGATTGGAAATAGTATTATTGCAAACATTTAAATCTTTAGCCTTAGCAATTAATTTTTCATTCTCAATCTTAAGGCTAGCAAGAGAGGCATTCAATTTATCACTCTTAGCAATTAAACTAGCATTATCATTTCTAAGATTGACAATTGAATCATCACATACATTTGATTTCTCAACCTTAGCAATTAATTTAGCATTTTCATTTCTAAGGTTAGAAATAGTGTTATGGCAAGTGCTTAGCTCACTAGTCAATTTCTCACATTTTTCTATCTCCTGAGCATAAGCATTTTTAACCTTAACATGCTTTTTGTTTTCCTTAATAAGGAAGTCCACTTGGCTATCCAAGAGTTCATCCTTCTCATGAATAGCACTAATCAATTCATTCAATTTTTCTTTTTGTTGCATATTTAGGTTGGCAAAAAGAGTGAGCAAGTTATCCTCATCATCACTAGAATTATCCTCATCACTAGAAGTTGCCTACTTAGTGGACGATCTAGATTTTACCTTCTTTTTGTCGTACCTTGCCATGAGGCACTTGTGGCCGACGTTGGGGAAGAGGAGACCCTCTGCGTCCTCGTCGGAGGAGGAGTCGGTGGAACTCTCGTCGGAGTCCCACTCCCGGCAAACATGGGCATCGTCGCCCTTCTTCTTGTAATACTTCTTCTCCTTCCTTCTCCCCTTCTTGTCGTCGCCCCTGTCACTATCACTTGATAATGGACATTTAGCAATGAAATGACCGGGCTTACCACACTTGTAGCAAACTTTCTTGGAGCGAGGCTTGTAGTCCTTCCCCCTCCTTTGCTTGAGGATTTGGCGAAAGCTTTTGATGATTAAAGTCATCTCCTCATTGTCGAGCTTGGAGGCGTCGATGGGAAGCCTACTTGACATAGACTCTTCCTTCTTCTCCTCCGTCGCTTTGAAGACGACGGGTTACACCTCGGATGTAGAGGTGGCGCCTTGCTCGATGATTTTCTTGGAGCCTTTGATCATCAATTCAAAGCTCACAAATTTTCCTATCACTTCCTCAGGAGACATTAGTTTATATCTTGGATCACCACGAATTAATTGAACTTGAGTAGGGTTAAGAAAAACGAGTGATCTAAGAATAACCTTGACCATTTCATGGTCATCCCAGTTTGTGCTCCCGAGGTTGCGCACTTGGTTCACCAAGGTCTTGAGCCGGTTATACATTGCTTGTGGCTCTTCCCCTTGATGAAGCATGAAGCGACCGAGCTACCCCTCGATCGTTTCCCTCTCTTAGTGATCTTGGTCACCTCGTCTCCTTCGTGCGCGGTCTTGAGCACGTCCCAAATTTCCTTGGCACTCTTCAACCCTTGCACCTTATTATACTCCTCTCGACTTAGAGAGGCGAGGAGTATAGTGGTGGCTTGGGAGTTGAAGTGCCGGATTTGGGCTACCTCGTCTGAGTCATAGCCTTCATCCCCTACGGATGGTTCCTGCGCACCAAACTCAACAATGTCCCAAATACTAGCGTGGAGTGAGGTTAGATGGTGCCTCATTTTATCACTCCACATGCAATAATCTTCACCGTCAAAAACCGGTGGTTTGCCTAATGGGATGGAAAGTAAAGGGGTGTGTTTGGAAATACGAGGATAGCATAAGGGGATCTTACTAAACATCTTGCGCTCATGGCGCTTAGAAGTGACGGAAGGCGTGTCGGAGCCAGAGGTGGAGGGCGACAAAGAATCGGTCTCGTAATAGACCACTTTCTTCATTTTCTTCTTCTTGTCGCCACTCCGGTGTGACTTGACGCGGGGAGGTGATTCCTCCCTCTTCTTGTTGCCGGACTCCCCCGATGGAGCCTTCCCGTGGCTTGTGGTTGGCTTCTCGCCGGTCACCATCTCCTTCTTGGCGTGAGCTCCCGACATTACTTCGAGCGATTAGGCTCTTAATGAAGTACCGGGCTTTGATACCAATTGAAAGTCGCCTAGAGGGGGGTGAATAGGCAAATCTGAAATTTATAAACTTAAACCACAACTACAAGTCGGGGTTAGCGTTAGAAATATAATCGAGTCCGAAAGAGAGGGCAAAAACAAATCACAAGCAAATAAGAGCGGATGACACGGTGATTTGTTTTACCGAGGTTCGGTTCTTGCAAACCTACTCCCCGTTGAGGTGGTCACAAAGACTGGGTCTCTTTCAACCCTTTCCCTCTCTCAAACGGTCACTTAGACCGAGTGAGCTTCCTTCCTTGATTTCTCGGGTCACTAAGACCCCGCAAGGACCACCACACAATTGGTGTCTCTTGCTTCGCTTATAAGGCTTTGAGAGTAAGAATGATAGAAAGAAGAAAGGCCAACCAAGCAACAAGAACAACAAAAGAACACAAGTCGATCTTCTCACAAGTCCTAAAAACTAGAGTTGAATTGTGGACTTTGATTCGATCGGTGGCTTTGATTTGTGTCTTGGAGTGTTGTGTATTGCTCTTGTATTGAATGAGGAGTAGTGAATGCTTGGATGTCTTGAAGAGTGGTGGTTGGGGGTATTTATAGCCCCAACCACCAAAGTGGTCGTTGGGGATGGCTGCTATCGTATGGCGCACCGGACAGTCCGGTGCGCCACCTGACACTGTCCGGTGCGCCAGCCACGTCACCCAACCATTAGGGTTCGACCGTTGGAGTTTCTGACATGTGGGCCACCGGACAGTCCGGTGGTGCACCGGACAGGTCCTGTTCAATGTCTGGTGCGCCATCTGATGCCTGCTCTGACTCTACGTGCGCAGTCGGCACTGTTCACTGTTCACTGTAGCCGTTGCAGAGGACCGTTGGCATAGGTAGCCGTTGCTCCGCTTGGCACACCGGACAGTGCGGTGCTACACCGGATAGTCCGGTGAATTATAGCGGAGGGGCTTCCCAAATTCATGAAGGTGGCAAGTTTGGAGTCGATCTCCCTGGTGCACCGGACACTGTCCGGTGGCACATCGGACAGTCCGGTGCGCTAGACCAGGGTTGCCTTCGGTTGTCTTTTGCTCTTTTTATTTGAACTCTTTCTTGGACTTTATATTAGTTTGTGTTGAACCTTTGGCACCTGTAGAACTTATAATCTAGAGCAAACTAGTTAGTCCAATTATTTGTGTTGGGCAATTCAACCACCAAAATCATTTGGGAAAAGGTGTAAGTCTATTTCCCTTTCAGGGCACTCAGCAAAGACGTAGTCGAGTGCCACTATACATAGGGCACTCGGCAACGGCTTCCAAGCATGTGTCGAGTGCCCGCCGAGTGACACTCGGCAAAGGCTCACTCTTTGCTGAGTGTCCAGTATACTGACACTCGGCAAAGAAGCTCTCTGTGGGCCCCTTTACCAGTTCCTTTGTCGAGCATATTAGGTGGCACTCGGCAAAGGCTCCATCTTTTTCGAGTGCCCGACTGACTAGCACTCGGCAAAGAGATCACCAGCGGGCCCTTTGTCAGTTCCTTTGCCGAGTGCACTAGAAGGCACTCGGCAGAGCTTGCTTCTTTGTCGAGTGTCGATGTATGGCACTCGGCAAAGAAGCTTTACCGGTGTCTAGGTGTGCCTTCTTTGCCGAATGCACGAAAAAAGCACTCGGCAAAAAGATGGATTCCGATAGTGAATATGCCTACTAAAAACGAACGAAGACACAATAGACAATCCATGATTCATTGATTCTATCACTACCGAAATCTAGCTCTTTGCTGAGTGCTCAGCGCTTTGCCGAGTACTTTTTGTCGGACACTCGACAAAGAAGTCTTTGCTGAGTGCCGCACTTGACAAAGTCCTACTCTAAGAAACGACCATATTTACTGAGAGCAGGACTCTCGGCATAGGAAGACACTCGTCAAAGCTCACTTTGCCGAGTGCAAAGCACTCGACGAACGTCGATGCTCGATAAAGGACCGTCAACAACCTCCTATAGCTGACGGCCGTTATCTTTGCCAAGTGCCTGACGTTGACACTCGGCAAAGAAGGTACTTTATCGAGTGTCGGTCCAACCGACACTCGGCAAATATATTTATGTTTTTTTCTTTTCCGAGCCAAACTTTTTGTAGTTTGTTCCTGCTACACTATGTAGACTTACATGTTCTATTTTTGGCACAATTATACAAGTGTTTGCTATAACTATTAGATTTTGTTCATTTAATTGAATTTTCTCTGATAATTCAGATTTGAACTGCAAGTCACTCGAAAATGGAAAACCGTGAATGCAGAAATGATATTCATGTTACTTAGCACAAGTTACGACCTATTTCAGGAGCAGACCGAAATTTTTAAGCACCATGCTCACGGTCATGACATGTGATATCATGACATGTGGATAAGTTTCATAATTTTCTAACTTTGTTTGTGTTTTATACAATTTGTAAACACCTGGATGACAAGTTCACGTTCATGTTTCGTGAGCCTGGTGCTCGAAAATTCCGGTGTGCTCCTAAAATCGGCCTTGGCACTCAGCAAAAAAGCAACCTTTGTCGAGTGCACTAGGGGCACTCGACAAAGGTACTAAGAAAGGGGGCCACTGGCGATCTCTTTGTCGAGCGCTAGTCCGGCGAACACTCAGTAAGAGGGGAACTCTTTGCCAAGTGTCACATAATACGCTCGACAAAGGGATAATCTTTGCTGAGTGTCAGTATAGTGGATACTCGACAAAGGCTCCATCCCTGTTACCAGTCGCCATGACGGTGACTTTTCTTTGTCGAGTACCTGTTAACACTCGGCAAAGTCTTTACCGAGTGTCTGATAAAAAGTAATCGGCAGAGAAGCCGTTGGCGATGTACAGTTCGCCGATCTTTCTTTGTCGAGTGTTTTGGAGGCTTTCCGAGTGCTTCAGACACTCGGCAAAGAAGTCATTTCTGATAGTGTATATATGTCATGTTTTTCTATCCAATCGAAAACCTAGAATGTCATTTCCTCCAAAAATAAGTATACATTTAAGTTCATATAATAGTGACTCCTAGTGGTAATTGGACATCTTAACAACCACGCGCGCGTATTCTTTCTTAATATTGATTGTTATTTTAATTGCTTCATTTGGCTACTAGGTTCGTGCCCGTGCGTTGCCACGGGAGTAAAAAATTAGTATGAAACATATATACAAAATAACAAACATCACTTGGGTGATAAGGTGGAACCTCGACGTCGACCTCATCTGGGCGTCACGGGGAGACTCACCGCTGGTCGGCGACGCTATCGCCAGTGATGGTGCCTCGTGGTCGGGAACAACGGTGGCTACTGCTACTGTTGCGGGTCCAAATCCGAGCCTGAGGCCAATGCCGGCGTTGCGGGGGTGGCGGCGAGGTGGAACCTCAGCGTCAGCTTCATCTAGGCGTCATCGAGCTTGTGGACGAGCGTCTGGCGGGATGACACTCGAATACTCGATCGTGAGTTGTTGGCCCGCTAGGTTAGTGAGGAAAGCTCCCACCAATTATTGGAACCAATCGCCATTCGGCAGTGGCAGCTACGGGAGAAGCCAATGCAACCTTATCTAGGCGGGCGCCCTCCTTCTTGCAGGTGGAGAAGCAGGTGGGAGTCTGTTGTGGAGTGGGCGAGTGGGACGAGACGGCTGACATGGCATGGAGGTTGCAGATGGCGTGAAGACTGGAGACTGACGTGGAGGTCATGGTTTGCTGGCGGAGGCAGTTCGTTGTGAGAGCCAATCAGCGCGAACGTGAGAAGCGGGAGACTGGCTGGGGTGTGTCGCGCAGAGGGTGCGGGAGGCGACACGGATGTTGGCGAGCGTGCACGGGCCTGGGGGTGGAGTCATGGTCTGCTTGTGTACGGTAGAGGTGAGTTGGTGTGCGTTTTGGTGCGGGTGGAGAAGCGGGCGGGAGTATGTTGTGGAGTGGGCGGGTGCGACGCGACGACCGACATGGCATAGAGGTTGTGGATGGCGTGAAGACTGGCGACTGGCACGGAGGTCATGGTTTGCGGGCGGAGGCAGTTCGTTGCGAGAGCCAATCGACGCGAACGCGAGAAGTGAGAGGCTAGCTGGGACGTGTCGTGCGGAGGGTGCGGGAGGCGACACGGGTGTTAGCGAGCGTGCGTGGGTCTAGGGGAGGGTGGAGTCATGGTCTGCTTGTGTACGGAAGGGGAGAATTGGTGTGCGTTTTGGTGTGAGTGTGTGCATACATGAACAAATACTACAACTGTACTTGTAAGTGAGAGGCAATAAAAAAATCCATTGCGTTGCTCGGGAGACTTGCCGCCAGCTACACACTGCTGGGGCCGGGTTGTTTCTGCACTTAAACTCAATTGTCGCTTCTACGTGTATGTCGTTGTTGCTAATTATTACCAGACTGTCGAACTACCAGGTGTACCGAACTGAAGCTAGTTGTGTTGGGCTTGGGCCTCTGATGCAAGGCTGTCATGCTTGGACCTCGAGACCGGAATGGGCAATAGAGGCCACGACGGGTCGTATATCAGCCGATGGGGTCTGGGGAGGATGAAGTCATGATAGTGCCGTGGTCTACACTATTTACTTAATAGATAGTAGAGATAGATACATATACCGCCGGTAGCTTCTGTTTTGTTGGCAATATAAAAACACATATCTGCTAATCCATGGCCGAGCGCGCAAGGCATGTGAAAGCCGTGCGTATATGTGCCATAAATGGATGAGCTGAAAGCTTCCTTTGTGACCGGTAAGAAGGACATTGTAAAAACGACATCGTAGTCTATCGTGAAATAAATAATAATAATAATAATAATAATATTGATATATACTAGAGAAAACGCAAGGACAATATAATATATAGACAATTTTCAGTGTGTTCAGTTTGATATTTTCAGGGTATCTTCAGGAGTCTTTCTAAAATTTAGTCTCTCTAAATCAATGTCTAGAGAGTCATTTGAGTAAAAAACGTCTATATGTTTACATCCTTCAACATCTTTTTTTCTATATTTTATATGCACTTTATTTAGAGAGTTATCATCGTGTTATCTATATTAATTAGCTAGCGAGAAATCCAGAATACAGGACGACTATATTTTGATATCCAATTAGAAAAGTTTGATATCCAATTAGAAAAGTTGTTTGAGGATTTTTTTTTCACCAGTCTCTTGGAGTTCTATTTGTCAAAAGCATAGTACGTGTGTCGTTTCAGCCGAAGTAAGTATATATATCTAATATATAAGTGCATGTGATAGCAGTGACCCTACTGCGCTAATTAGACATCACTAACCGAATGATGCCAGTTTCAATGAAAATTTCATGGCGTAGCATAGACGAAGGGAGATGATAAAAGTTTCATAATAAAATAAACTTCAGAGGATAAAATTTGCTTATGCATTATTTCTAACATGAAAAACCTTGAAAATTAAACTGGACACAAAAAAAACTTGCATGTTCGCTTGACTTTAATCCGTACCGGTTTATCCTGCTTATACGGTGTTTTGTCTTTATAGATTATATCTGCAACAATCTAAACAGCTGGTGGCTTTAATGCGAAGCCAGCGAACAGACACTGGACAAATGCTTTCTTGACTTGGCCTACCGTCGGTAGCTTCCGTTTTCGTTGAGATTTAATATGAAATACATATCTGGCTCCACGTTTGTCATCGACTGAAAGGCCCTAGCTAGCTTGCTTACTAATCTATGGCCGATCGAGCACCCAGGCATGTGAAAAATGTACGTGTATATTATGGGTTGAAACCTTCGTAATGGGCATGCAGGTACATATACAACTAACGTTGTTGTGATGTATACATGTCAGCGTCGAACGTCGTATTAGCTATTTATTACGAAGAAAGCAATCGAGAGCACGTCTCGACTGTACACTACTAATAGATTAGTAAGCAACCGAGAGCATGTCCTTCCTGTCTCTAAGCAAAGGCTACGTCACCATTATTTGACGGCTTTGTTAACAGGTGGCTTTCGATAAAAACTTTGTCAAATGTCTGATAAAAAATACTTGGTAAATAAGTTGTTATGTTCATACTTTTTTGTCGAAAGTCACACTCGACAAATATTTCACCGAGTGTTTTCTATGCTTTGCCGATCGACAAAACAGTTTGTTTCGGTAGTGATTATTATTAGTTCTCAGATAAATAAATATTCGCAACCTGCTAACTATATAAGTATATACGTACACACCAACCTCTCGTGCGTTTGTATGCCTTAGCACAATAATGGTTGCGTTTGAGGAGACGATCGGGTCAGCCTTAGCACGCGAAGTAGTCGTAGATACGTGCGATCCACACACGCGCGCATATACTGCAGACGTAGCAGACATGTAAACTAGTAAAAGAATGTGATAATTCTTGCTTTTTTAGAAATTAATACTTTCACTACTCTTCTTTGCAAAGTGTCACAAGCACTTGACAAAGCCTCAAAAGCACTCAATAAAGGCTTCATTAAGTGTCACACTCGGCAAAGAGAATTCCGTGAACCCGTCATCAGCAACCGATCCTTTGTGGTCACCTCTACCTCATATCCTTGGTACGTCCTTTAGCGAACTATGCCTAATAATAGTCGTTTAACATGTCTGCTACTCCAGCATCAACATCATAATCCTGGACGTGTTGTCGCACCACCTCCTTTCTTATATAATACGCTTCACCATGGAACCACAGGCACTACCGGAATCGAAGGCTTTACCGAGTGCTTCAGGTACTTGGCAAAGCCTGAAAAACACTCAGCAAATACTTTGCCGAGTATGACACTTGGCAAAGAGAGCTCGACGAACAGTACATTGGCAAAGGCTTCTTTGTCGAGTACTTTTTATCGGGCACTCGGCAAAGAAAAGTGGTCGTCACGGCGCCTGGTGACGAAGACGGCGCCTTTGCCGAGTGTTCTAGGTGACACTTGGTAAAGAAATTACCTTTGCCGAGTGTCACCTAATACACTCGGCAAAGAGGTTACCAGCCTGCACTCGGCAAAGAGGTTACCTCTTTGCCGAGTGTCTACCAGCCTGCACTCGGCAAAGGGTCTGCCAGCGGGGCCCTTTGTCATCTTCTTTGTCGAGTGCTCTAGGAGGCACTCGGCAAAGCTTGCTTCTTTGCCGAGTGTCAGGGCCACAACACTCGGCAAAGAAGTTTTATCGGTGCCCGACGTTGCTTCTCTGCCGGGTGCTATGGCCTTGACACTCGGCAAAGAGGTCCTTTACCGAATGTAACACTCGACAAAGTGACTAGTATATACTTTTTTATTTGTTTTGATATTCCATCCAAACAAACGAGATATATCACATATACATCATAGATATCACATAATCATCACAGATATCACATATACATCACATATCTCACAAAGACCATAAATCAAACAAGTTCTCACAGCATTACCAACATGTTCGGACACAAACATAAGTATCCAACAATCAAGAACATAAGTCTTAAGTATCTAACAAAGCATTACCAACACTAAGAACATAAGTCTGAAGTCTCAAGTATCTCATAAGTCTCAACACTAAGAACATAAGTCTCATCGAGGTGGGTGGCTGGACTGGTGCGGCGATGGGTTGGGCGATCCATGAGGGTTGCTGTCACTGCACATAGAAGAAATTCCATGTGTTATACCAGATGCATTACCAACATCTAACTATAATTTTGATACTAACAGGAGTATGGAACAGAGCAGGGTCAACTATAGGGAACAATGGAGGTGGTGGAGCGAAACCCTGTGCGGCGCCAAGGCATTGCATGTACTGGAACATCTCCGTCATCCTCTGCTGATCTGTCAGGCGGGCCTCTCGCTCCGCCATCATCCTTGCCTCCATCTCCTGACGTTCCCTCCTCTCTTTTTCTAGCTGAGTCTATAATATTCTAGGCCAATGTTATATTAACTCAAAGCGAAGGTATATAACTCAAGGAATGACGAGTTACAAAAGCACTAACCTCGAGTTGTTGTATGTGATGCTGTGAGCTGTCCTACCGAGGTCGTATGGCTGGACTCGAGCCTGTGCTCCTTGCTCGCACCTGAGACAGAGTGGAGTGGACGACGAGTCGATTGCCCCATCGGCAATCCAGTACCGCCCATGTCACTTGCCTCCTCCGACCCTCAAGAGGACATCAGGGTCGATCTGCTCGGTCCTTGGATCGTATTCTGGGGCATGGACCTCCTGGGCCATGTGAGAGCACCTAGAGGGGGGGGGTGAATAGGTGATCCTGTAAAAACCTCAAACTTAAGCCACAAAAACTTGTTAAGCGTTAGCACGATTAATGCCAAGTGGCTAAGGTGAAGTCTCAACAAAACACAATACCACAAGAATCAAGCACAGAGGGACACGGTGGTTTATCCCGTGGTTCGGCCAAGCCAATGCTTGCCTACTTCCACGTTGTGGCGTCCCAACGGACGAGGGTTGCAATCAACCCCTCTCAAGCGGTCCAAAGACCCACTTGAATACCACGTTGTTTTGTTGTTCCTTTCACTATCCCGTTTGCAAGGAATCTCCACAAATTGGAGTCTCTTGCCCTTACAAGTATATGATCACAAAGAAAGCACAGAGTAAGGGAGGGAAGCAACACACACAAATCCACAACAAAAGCGCACACACACGGCCAAGACTCGAGCTCGAATGACTATCTCAGAGTTCACACTAGAACAGAGCTCGAATCACTTAGAATCACAAACGAATGCGCAAAGAACTTGTGTGGATGATCAAGAATGCTCAAGAGTTGCTTGTGTGTCTCCTCCATGCGCCTAGGGGCTCCTTTTATAGCCCCAAGGCAGCTAGGAGCCGTTGAGAGCAATTCTGGAAGGCTATCCTGGCCTTCTGTCGTCGGGGGCACCGGACAGTCCGGTGCACACCGGACAGTGTCCGGTGCCCGATTTGTTTCCTTTTCTGGCGCTTCTGACCGTTGGAAGACTGCCGTAGATCTGCGAGCCGTTGGCGCACCGGACAGTCCGGTGCACACCGGACAGTCCGGTGCCGTCTTCCGACCGTTGGCTCGGCCACGTGTCCCGCGCGGATTGCGCGGCCGACCGTTGGCCCTGGCCGACCGTTGACTCACCGGACAGTCCGGTGCACACCGGACAGTCCGGTGAATTTTAGCCGTACGCCGCCGGCCAAAATCCCGAGAGCGGCCAGTTCGAGTCGAGTCAGTCTGGCGCACCGGACACTGTCCGGTGCACACCGGACAGTCCGGTGCTCCAGACCGAGCTGGGACTTGGCTGCACACAGCCAAGTCATTCTCTCCCCTTTTCTCTTTTTCTTCTTTCTGTTTCTAACACTTAGACAAATATGTTAGTCCACAAAACCAATGTACTAAGGCTTAGAAACATACCTTTACTTCATGATTTGCACCTTGTTCATCCATGTACATAAAATCACAATTAAGCACATGTGTTGGCACTCAATCACCAAAATACTTAGAAATGGCCCAAGGGCACATTTCCCTTTCAATCTCCCCCTTTTTGGTGATTTATGCCAACACAACATAAAGCCACTAGAACAAGTGCAAACTCAATTCAAATAACACTTAAATTTATTTTGAATCAATTTTGGCATATATGGATCATCCTTTGCCACCACTTGGTTTGTTTTTGCAAATCAAACACAAATCTCTATCTCTAAGTTAAACACACATGTTTAAGCATAAAGAGAGTCATTCAAAAAGAGATTGATCAAGGATTTCAAAAACTCCCCCTTTTTCCCATAATCAATACTTCTCCCCACAAGAAGCCAACTTTTGATAAGAGAGACAACTTAAGAATTTTGACAAATCAAAAACTCTATTCTACTATTTTCAAAATCTCTCAAGTGGTAGCTGATCCATTTATTGCTTTGGCCTTTATTTTCTCCCCCTTTGGCATCAAGCACCAAAACGGGATCAATTGTGGCCCTTTAACCCCATTGCCTCACCAAAATCTTCAATTAAGAGCAAATGGCAATAAGAGTTCATGAGATGGACTTGGAAATAAGTTACCCCTCATCGGAGTGCAGTGGAAGTCTTTCATGGTCCAAGTCCACCTTTTCCCTTTCAATTCTCCTTTGTGACTAACACAAGCAAACTCAAACATATGGTTAGTCTCAAAGGGTCAAGTTGTAACACATCTCCCCCTAAACATGTGCATCACATTGCAACGGACTTGTGAGGTCCAGGGAGTGTTTGTACAACTTGAGCACCATAATAAGCAACAAAATGCAGAATGAACATGATCAAAGGCATAAATACATGTATGCTATATTTCAATCCAAGTTCCGCGAATCTAAGACATTTAGCTCACTACGCAGCCTGCAAAAGGTCTTCTCATCTAAAGGCTTGGTAAAGATATCGGCTAGCTGGTTCTCGGTGCTAACATAAAACACTTCGATATCTCCCTTTTGCTGGTGGTCTCTCAAAAAGTGATGCCGGATGTCAATGTGCTTTGTGCGGCTGTGCTCAACAGGATTTTCCGCTATTCGGATAGCACTCTCATTATCACATAGGAGTGGGACTTTGCTCAGATTGTAGCCAAAGTCCCTGAGGGTTTGCCTCATCCAAAGTAGTTGCGCGCAACACTGACCTGCGGCAACGTACTCGGCCTCAGCGGTGGATAGGGCAACGGAGGTTTGTTTCTTAGAGTTCCATGACACCAGGGACCTTCCTAAGAATTGGCACGTCCCCGATGTACTCTTCCTATCGACCTTACATCCAGCATAGTCGGAATCTGAGTACCCAATTAAGTCAAAGTTAGACCCCTTTGGATACCAGATCCCGAAGCAAGGCGTAGCGACTAAATATCTAAGAATTCGCTTCACCGCCACCAAGTGACACTCCTTAGGATCGGATTGAAATCTAGCACACATGCATACGCTAAGCATAATATCCGGTCTACTAGCACATAAATAAAGTAGAGATCCTATCATTGACCGGTATGCTTTTTGATCAACGGACTTACCTCCTTTGTTGAGGTCGGTGTGTCCGTCGGTTCCCATCGGAGTCTTTGCGGGCTTGGCGTCCTTCATCCCAAACCGCTTCAGCAGATCTTGCGTGTACTTTGTTTGGGAGATGAAGGTGCCGTCCTTGAGTTGCTTCACTTGGAACCCAAGGAAGTAGTTCAACTCGCCCATCATCGACATCTCGAATTTCTGCGTCATTACCCTGCTAAACTCTTCACAAGACTTTTGATTAGTAGAACCAAATATTATGTCATCGACATAAATTTGGCATACGAACAAATCACCATCACATGTCTTTGTAAAGAGAGTTGGATCGGCTTTCCCAACCTTGAAAGCATTAGCAAGTAAGAAATCTCTAAGGCATTCATACCATGCTCTTGGGGCTTGCTTAAGTCCATAGAGCGCCTTAGAGAGCTTACACACGTGGTCGGGGTATCGCTCATCCTCGAAGCCAGGGGGTTGCTCCACGTACACCTCCTCCTTTATTGGCCCGTTGAGGAATGCGCTCTTCACATCCATTTGGTACAACCTGAAAGAATGGTGAGCGGCATATGCTAGCAAGATACGAATAGACTCTAGCCTAGCCACAGGAGCAAAAGTCTCCTCAAAGTCCAAACCTGCGACTTGGGCATAACCTTTTGCCACAAGTCGAGCCTTGTTCCTTGTCACCACCCCGTGCTCGTCCTGTTTGTTGCGGAACACCCACTTGGTTCCCACAACATTTTGCTTGGGACGAGGCACCAGCGTCCAAACTTCATTGCGCTTGAAGTTGTTAAGTTCCTCCTGCATGGCCAACACCCAGTCCGGATCTAGCAAGGCCTCCTCTACCCTGAAAGGCTCAATAGAGGAGACAAAAGAGTAATGTTCACAAAAATTAACTAATCGAGATCGAGTAGTTACTCCCTTGCTAATGTCACCCAGAATTTGGTCGACTGGATGATCCCTTTGAATCATCGCTCGAACTTGGGTTGGAGGTGCCGGTTGCGCTTCTTCCTCCATGACTTGATCGTCTTGTGCTCCCCCTTGAACACACGCCTCCTTTTGATGAACCTGTTCATCGTCTTGAGTTGGGGGCTGCACCGTCGTTGAGGAAGAAGGTTGATCTCGTTCATCCTGTTCCTGTGGCCGAATGTCTCCAATCGCCATGGTTCGTATAGCGGCCGTCGGAACATCTTCTTCATCTACATCATCACAATCAACAACTTGCTCTCTTGGAGAGCCATTAGTCTCATCAAATACAACGTCGCTAGAGACTTCAACCAAACCCGATGATTTGTTGAAGACCCTATACGCCTTTGTATTTGAATCATAACCTAATAAAAACCCTTCTACAGCTTTGGGAGCAAACTTAGAATTTCTACCCTTCTTCACTAGAATGTAGCACTTGCTCCCAAAAACACGAAAGTAAGATACATTGGGTTTGTTACCGGTTAGTAGCTCATACGAAGTCTTCTTGAGGAGTCGATGAAGGTAGACCCTGTTGATGGCGTGGCAAGCCGTGTTCACGGCTTCCGACCAAAAGCACTCGGGGGTCTTGAACTCTCCAAGCATCGTCCTCGCCATATCGATTAGCGTCCTGTTCTTCCTCTCTACCACACCATTTTGCTGTGGTGTGTAGGGAGCGGAGAACTCGTGCTTGATTCCTTCCTCCTCAAGAAACTCCTCCACTTGAAGGTTCTTGAACTCGGACCCGTTGTCGCTCCTAATCTTCTTCACCTTGAGCTCAAACTCATTTTGAGCTCTCCTGAGGAAGCGCTTGAGGGTCCCTTGGGTTTCAGACTTATCCTGCAAAAAGAACACCCAAGTGAAGCGGGAAAAGTCATCAACAATAACTAAACCATACTTACTTCCTCCTATGCTTAGATAGGCGACGGGTCCGAAGAGGTCCATATGCAGCAGCTCCAGAGGTCTTGACGTAGTCATCACATTCTTGCTGTGATGTGCTCCTCCTACTTGTTTACCTGCCTGACAAGCTGCACAAGGTCTATCTTTTTCGAAATAAACATTTGTTAGACCTATCACGTGTTCTCCCTTTAGAAGCTTGTGAAGGTTCTTCATCCCCACATGTGCTAAGCGGCGATGCCACAGCCAGCCCATGCAAGTCTTAGCCATTAAGCATGCATCTAGACCGGCCTCTTCTTTTGCAAAATCAACTAAATAAAGCTTGCCGTCTAGTACACCCTTAAAAGCTAGTGAACCATCACATCTTCTAAAGACAGACACATCTACATTAGTAAAAAGGCAATTGTATCCCATTTGACATAATTGACTAACAGATAGCAAATTATATCCAAGACTCTCCACTAAGAATACATTTGAGATAGAATGCTCATTAGAAATTGCAATTTTACCTAACCCTTTTACCTTGCCTTGATTCCCATCACCGAATATAATTGAATCTTGGGAATCCTTATTCTTGACGTAGGAGGTGAACATCTTCTTCTCCCCCGTCATATGGTTTGTGCATCCGCTGTCGATAATCCAGCTTGAACCCCCGGATGCATAAACCTGCAAGGCAAATTTAGGCTTGGGTCTTAGGTACCCAACTCATGTTGGGTCCTGCAAGGTTAGCACAAATATCTTTAGGGACCCAAATGCAAGATCTATCTCCCTTGCATCTAGCCCCTAATTTCCTAGCAACTACCTTCTTACCCTTTCTACAAATAGCAAAGGGAGCATTACAAGCATAATAAATGGTAGAAGGTTCATTCACTACTTTCCTAGGAGCATGAATAACATTCTTCCTAGGTACATGAGCAATATCTCTCCTAGGCATATGTACAACATTTCTCCTACACATATCTCTACCATGATTATAAGAAGAACTAGAAGCAAACATTGCATGAGAATCATAAGCATGTGAATCAAAATGATTATAAGCATTTCTAGCATGTCTCCTATCATAATACATAAAAGCATGATTCTTTTTAGCATTACTAGCCATCGGGGCCTTCCCCTTCTCCTTGACGAAGATGGGAGCCTTATGGCTTGTTAAGTTCTTGGCTTCCCTCTTGAAGCCAAGCCCATCCTTAATTGAGGGGTGTCTACCAATCGTGTAGGCATCCCTTGCAAATTTGATTTTATCAACTTCATTCTTGCTAGTCTTAAGTTGGGCATTAAGACTAGCCACTTCATCATTTAATTTGGAAATTAGAACTAGGTGTTCACTACAAGCATTAACATCAAAATCCTTACACCTAGTACAAATTTCAACATGTTCAACACAAGAATTTGATTTACTAGCTACTTCTAGTTTAGCACTTAAATCAATATTAACACTTCTTAAGGTAGAAATGGTTTCATGACAGGAAGATATTTCACTAGAAAGCATTTCATTTCTTTTCATTTCTAAAGCATATGATTTTTGTGCCTCTACAAACTTATCATGTTCATCATACAATAAATCTTCTTGCTTTTCTAAAAGCCTATCCTTTTCATTCAATGCATCAATCAATTCATTGATTTTATCTATCTTAGATCTATCTAAGCCCTTGAACAAGCAAGAATAATCTATATCATCATCACTAGACTCACTATCACTAGAAGACGCATAAGTGGAGTCTTTAGTACTTACCTTCTTCTCTCTTGCCATAAGACAAGTGAGACGCTCGTTGGGGAAGAGAGCCGATTTGTTGAAGGCAGTGGCGGCGAGTCCTTCGTTGTCGGAGTCGGAGGAGGAGCAATCCGAGTCCCACTCCTTTCCTAGATGCGCCTCGCCCTTGGCCTTCTTGTATTGCTTCTTCTTCTCTCTCTTGTTCCCCTTTTTCTGGTCACTTTCATTATCGGGACAGTTAGCAATAAAATGACCAAGCTTACCGCATTTGAAGCATGAGCGCTTCCCCTTGGCTTTGGTCTTGCTTGGTTGTCCCTTGTGACCTTTAAGCACTGTCTTGAATCTTTTAATGATGAGAGCCATCTCTTCATCATTAAGGCCAGCCGCCTCAATCTGTGCCACCTTGCTAGGTAGCGCCTCCTTGCTTCGTGTTGCCTTGAGAGCAAGGGGTTGCGGCTCGTTGATCGGACCGTTCAACGCTTCGTAGACGTATCTTGCCTCCTTGATCATCATCCGCCCGCTTACGAATTTTCCAAGCACTTCCTCGGGCGTCATCATCGTGTACCTGGGATTCTCACGAATATTGTTCACGAGATGAGGATCAAGTACGGTAAAGGACCTGAGCATTAGGCGGACGACGTCATGGTCCGTCCATCGCGTGCTCCCGTAGCTCCTTATCTTGTTGATGAGGGTCTTGAGCCGGTTGTATGTTTGCGTCGGCTCCTCGCCCCTTATCATGGCGAACCGTCCAAGCTCTCCCTCCACCAACTCTATCTTGGTGAGCAAGGTGACGTCGTTCCCCTCATGAGAAATCTTGAGGGTGTCCCAGATCTGCTTGGCATTGTCCAAGCCGCTCACCTTGTGATACTCGTCCCTGCACAAAGAGGCTAGCAACACAGTAGTAGCTTGTGCATTTTTATGAATCTGTTCATTAATAAACATAGGGCTATCCGAGCTATCAAATTTCATTCCACTTTCCACAATCTCCCAAATGCTTGGATGGAGAGAAAACAGGTGAGTACGCATTTTGTGGCTCCAAAATCCGTAATCCTCTCCATCAAAGTGAGGAGGTTTGCCAAGTGGAATGGGAAGCAAATGAGTATTTGAGCTATGCGGAATACGCGAATAATCAAAAGAAAAGTTTGAGTTAACCGTCTTTTGTTTGTAGTCGTTGTGGTCCTCATCCTTTTGGGAAGAAGTAGACTCGTCGCTGTCGTAGTAGACAATCTCCTTGATGCGCCTGGTCTTCTTCTTCTTCCCTTCCTTCCGTCTTTGGCCCGAGCCGGAGTCGGTAGGCCTGTCATCCTTCGGCTCGTTGACGAAGGTCTCCTTCTCTTTATCGTTGATCACTATACCCTTCCCCTTAGGATCCATCTATTCGGGCGGTTAGTCCCTTTGTGAATAGAACGGCTCCGATACCAATTGAGAGCACCTAGAGGGGGGGGGTGAATAGGTGATCCTGTAAAAACCTCAAACTTAAGCCACAAAAACTTGTTAAGCGTTAGCACGATTAATGCCAAGTGGCTAAGGTGAAGTCTCAACAAAACACAATACCACAAGAATCAAGCACAGAGGGACACGGTGGTTTATCCCGTGGTTCGGCCAAGCCAATGCTTGCCTACTTCCACGTTGTGGCGTCCCAACGGACGAGGGTTGCAATCAACCCCTCTCAAGCGGTCCAAAGACCCACTTGAATACCACGTTGTTTTGTTGTTCCTTTCACTATCCCGTTTGCAAGGAATCTCCACAAATTGGAGTCTCTTGCCCTTACAAGTATATGATCACAAAGAAAGCACAGAGTAAGGGAGGGAAGCAACACACACAAATCCACAACAAAAGCGCACACACACGGCCAAGACTCGAGCTCGAATGACTATCTCAGAGTTCACACTAGAACAGAGCTCGAATCACTTAGAATCACAAACGAATGCGCAAAGAACTTGTGTGGATGATCAAGAATGCTCAAGAGTTGCTTGTGTGTCTCCTCCATGCGCCTAGGGGCTCCTTTTATAGCCCCAAGGCAGCTAGGAGCCGTTGAGAGCAATTCTGGAAGGCTATCCTGGCCTTCTGTCGTCGGGGGCACCGGACAGTCCGGTGCACACCGGACAGTGTCCGGTGCCCGATTTGTTTCCTTTTCTGGCGCTTCTGACCGTTGGAAGACTGCCGTAGATCTGCGAGCCGTTGGCGCACCGGACAGTCCGGTGCACACCGGACAGTCCGGTGCCGTCTTCCGACCGTTGGCTCGGCCACGTGTCCCGCGCGGATTGCGCGGCCGACCGTTGGCCCTGGCCGACCGTTGACTCACCGGACAGTCCGGTGCACACCGGACAGTCCGGTGAATTTTAGCCGTACGCCGCCGGCCAAAATCCCGAGAGCGGCCAGTTCGAGTCGAGTCAGTCTGGCGCACCGGACACTGTCCGGTGCACACCGGACAGTCCGGTGCTCCAGACCGAGCTGGGACTTGGCTGCACACAGCCAAGTCATTCTCTCCCCTTTTCTCTTTTTCTTCTTTCTGTTTCTAACACTTAGACAAATATGTTAGTCCACAAAACCAATGTACTAAGGCTTAGAAACATACCTTTACTTCATGATTTGCACCTTGTTCATCCATGTACATAAAATCACAATTAAGCACATGTGTTGGCACTCAATCACCAAAATACTTAGAAATGGCCCAAGGGCACATTTCCCTTTCACCATGGCGGTGTAGTCATGAAGGCGACTGTAGACGACGGGGTTGTTGTACGCCTCGGGCCCGTCATCCGGGATGTAGGTGACGTCGGACGTCGCCTTGCCCTTATGGGCCATAGCATAGGCCGAGAAGATGGAGCAAGACTGGCCACCATGTGACGCCGACTGCAAGAAAACCAACGAGATAGTTAGAAATAA
This sequence comes from Zea luxurians, assembly GCA_029449295.1. Classification (NCBI taxonomy): domain Eukaryota; kingdom Viridiplantae; phylum Streptophyta; class Magnoliopsida; order Poales; family Poaceae; genus Zea; species Zea luxurians. The sequence goes on from JAOPSE010000107.1 coordinate 6,350,794, forward strand.
TATCTAATCTAGTGTTATATATCTAAATAAAAAAGAGGGTGTACTCATGCTTCTGCATATTGGCCTAGGTTGCGATTGCCTTGGTGGTGGGAGGGACCTTGCATCATCAGACACCATTCCCGGCTAGCGTTGTGCGCCTCGTCCCACTCAGGCGAGCACCACCTATCCACCATCTGCTCCCAGCACAGAGGATGTGCAGCGCACCAATATGGAATCATCTACAAAGTAAACATGTACACTGCATATTAGAAGATAAAATTAAGGACAAATTAAAGTGTTGTATATTAAAGTGTTGTATTTACCTGCAGGTACTGGTCCCTGGTCAACGACATGGTTCGGGCTTGCTGCTTGGTCACCTTCTCCCCAAGGATGGAGCCGTGGTAGCTGACGATGGCCTGGATTCGTGCCTCATAAGGTATGTCCACGACGAGCTTCTTACAGCTCGTGGTGGCCACCACATCCGCCCTAGCCTCATATCCAGCCTCACATCTGAAGAAATCATACATACAAAAACAATGTATCCATACATTATTTCAATAATGTGCAACGAATGCGACATATTTTACATTTTAGTAAGACTTACCCACAGCTCTTGCTTCACCTGCTCCGCCTTGTTATTGAATTCCCTATCGTCCCGGTCTACTGCATCGGGGGGACGGCGTAGTGGTCGAAGGTGTAGGCTGGGCCCATCACTCCGGCATACTCAGTCAGTCCAGGGAAGTGTTCCCTGCACAGTAGGGCGAGGATGCCATTGGGGTTGCGACGATGACCCCCAGCATTCTCCACAACCATTCAAGACTTGTCCAAGTGATAAATAAAAAGTATTAGTTTATATTATGATTTTGAACACATAATATGAACAAGCATGGAGACCATAAAGTTACATGCCTCTCCTCATCCGGCCGAATCAGCGGTCGTCTGTCCCAAAGTATGGGACGCTGAGGGAGACTCGCGGGACCTCGCAGGTAGACGTTTCTCGAACCTGAGGCGCCAGAACCTGAGGCGTCCTACTGAGTGTCGTCGTCATCCTGCTGCTGGTCATCGTTGTCCTACTGCGTCGCCTCCTGTTGGACGTCGTCGTCCTGCTGCGCCACCTGCTGCTAGACGTCGTCGTCCTGTTGTGCCTCCTCCGTCGTCCTGCTCCTCCTCCCCCTCCTCCTCAGCCAACCGCCCACCATCTTTGTCCAACAACCTGCAATTAAGAGTAAACAAATAAGCACATATAAAAAGATGTATTTAGAAACAGGTGCGAAATAAAAAAAAACTATAGCATTACATCGATTAAAAAAATCTTCATATGTGTCGGGGTTAGCCGGATCATAACTCTCATCATCACTATCAACCATTTCATAGTCAACACCATCTGAAGGCGCAAGTTCGTCATTAATGTCATTGCCTTCAAGGATTACGAAGTCATTCTCATTTTGCACCTCATCATCCTCCTCATCAACAACCATTTCAATATCTACTTCTGTTCCGATAGCTTCGGTTAAGTCTATCTCAAATCGCCCTTCTTGCCCATCTTCTTGGAAGAACTCTCCATCATATGTGTCCGGGTCTAAGTTATAATCTTCATCGTTAGGAACAGGTAATCTACCGTGCGGCAATACCTTATACACAACATCCCAACCCTTAAGATGTTTTTTCGTTTGGCACGCATATGGGAGATAGTACACTTGTGTGGCCTCTTGGGCCACGATATAGACATTGTCTCCTGGTAAGGTGGAATCTTGTCGAATTTTGACTATCCCAAGATTAGAATGTGTCCATCTCGTCACTTGAGGGTCAAACCAATGACATTTGAATATAACTGGAGTAAGAGGTTTGGAACCATCAAAATTGAGTTCATATATTTCTTCGATTCGTCCAAAATAATCGACATCGTCAAGGCCGGGCGTAAAGACTCCAGAACACGTTGTTTTTCGATTGGGTCAACTTTGGTCGTAGTTTGTTGTGCGAAAACGGTATCCATTGACGTCATACGCAGAATATTTCTTGACCCTATAAGCAAAGTCGTTGGCTACTTGTCTCAACTCGGCACTCATAGACGGATCTCTTTGGCTCTGCAAGTATTCGCAAGTTAAAAGACACTAAATTGAGTTCATAGACGGATCTCTTTGACAAACTAAGCACGTACCTTATGTTTGAACCAGGAAATGAAATCGGGCAATCCATTTCTCGCACCCTTTCTAAGAAGTATCATATTCCTGTGGAGTTGGGTCCCTTGATCGACGCCAAAATTCATAAAAAAAATTGTTCCATGTATGGCGTCACCTCTTCAAGGTTGGTCAATACATATAGCATGATATGCCGCCACACTTCATGTGTCAGGGTCTTGGTGGTCGAACCACTTGCGCTTCTGAGTTGGCCTCGAAATATGCTAAGGTTCGATTCATTGCCACCATCATTTTAACGAGGGGTTGGATTATGCACGCTCGATAGTTTGTCACCATAGTAAGTTGTTGTGAAGTTTGACATCTCCTCTAGAATGCATGCCTCTGCATTGGAAGCCTCGATTTTGCATATATTTCTACATTTCTTTCGAATAGTCTTTTGACATCTCTTGATTGGATAGCAGTTTGTCATACGTCCATACCCCTTCCTCCCAAGCACGTACCAATTCATCGATCAAAGGCTCCATGTACACGCCCATTTTATTCCCTGGGTGTCCAGGAATTATCAACGATACGAATATATTCTGCCTTTGAAAGCACACATCGTGGGGGAGGTTGATTGGGATAACAAACATGGACCAACATGTGTACGGGGTAGCGCTCATTTCATAGGGATTGGACCCATCTGTGGTCAGCGCAACACGTACATTACAAGCCTCTTCGGCTTTCTCACAGTGAATGGCATCAAAGTGTTTCCATGCTTCACCATCGGATGCGTGCACCATCTTGTCAGGATTGTATCGTTTTCCATTTTTGTGCCATGTCATCTGTTTCGCGGATTCCTTGGTCATGTATAAACACTGGATCCTCGGTATGAACGGAAGGTGTCGTAGGATTTTCAAGGGGATGTCAAGCTGCCTCTTCTGTCCATCACCAGAGTCTACCTCCATGAACCTAGACGATTTACACTTCGGATAGTACTTTGCCTCTGTGTATTCTTTCATAAATAGCATGCAGCCCTTCAGACAAGCATGTATCTGCTCATATGTCATCTTGAGTGCACGAAGGAGTTTCTGTGCCTCGTACATGCTCTTTGGCAGAACGTGACCCTCCAGAAGCAGGCTGCCAATAACCGTCAACAAGCCATCGAATGCGTCTCGACTCTTGCTGTACTGCGACTTGAACGCCATTACACGCACAATGGCATCCAGTTGAGAAACCTTAGTCTGGTCGTGAAGGGGCTTCTGTGCCGCGTCAAACATGTCGTAGAACGTCTTTACAGTCGGCTCTGGCTTGTCATCCGTAAATCCTCCGGCATACTGTGCCTCGTGATAGTCATTCAACATATCCGCTACCCCCGCATCAACATCAAAATGCTCGATGCGTTGTCTCAGCACCTTCTCTCTCGTACGATGCGCTTCACCATGAAAGATCCACCGAGTATAGCTCGACGTAAATCCATTCTTCCAAATATATTCTACCATGGACCTCTTTGATTTTCTTTTCCGGTTGGCATATTTGCTGCACAGGCATGGGACTAGACTCGCTCCTTTAGCAGCTTCATCATATGCCTGTTCCACGAAATCATCGGTCTTTCTAATCCATTTAGGGGTGACATCATTCCTTCCTACATGGCCCGTGTACATCCACTCACGATCCTCCATCCTTTAATAGAAGCCTAGCAATAGAAAAATTTGGCAGCACCTCCCCTGCACGGGGAGGTTTCTAAAACCTGCAAATAAAAGTATCAGCACGATGGCCGACACACAAATATACAAATGACACGATGGCCGTGAATCACATCTAATCGGCATCCAATCATCATTACCACTATATTTTACTAAACATATCCACCATCACATAATAAATTTAGAGAACATATATTTACGCATTAGAAGAAATTTAGAGAACATATATTTACTAAACATATCCACAGTCACATTACCACTATAATCATTCCAATCCAAAATAATTCTTACCACTATAATGATGCTATTTATTATGAGCAACTATTTTTTTGTCGCTCTTAATTCATCGTATTATTCTCTAATATTATTGTAAATATGCATTAATATCAAAAATTAATATAAAACAACTATTTACCGGGGTCGGGGCGACGGTGGTGACGGCTGGGGCGCTGGTGGCGGGCGCGGGGAGGCGGGGCGTGGCGGCGGGCGCGGGGGTGGAGAGGCAGGGCGTGGCGGTGGCGGTGCGGTTCGGGGAGGAGCGGCGACGGCGGTTGAGTAGAGTGAAGTGAGAGAGAAACGCCGGTAGTAATATTTACCTTCTTTGCCGAGTGCTAGATCGCGAGCACATGACAAAGATTTTTTTAATTTAAAAGTACACTTTGCCAAGTGTCCTAGATCTGATACTCGGCAAAGAAGTCTTTGCCGAGTGCCCACAGCCAAGCACTCGGCAATGAATGTATTTAGGGTTTTTAAAAAATCTTCACCGAGTGTCCCACGGCTGGCACTCGACAAAGACTTGTCGAGTGCAAGCCGTGAGACACTTGGCGAAGTATATTTTTATTTTCCTTACTAAACTTTTTGTGGTATGGGTCTACACTATATAGACCTACATGTACCATTTTAGCATAATTATAAAATGGTTAGTTGTAACTATTAGATTTTGTTCGTTTATCTGAATTTTCTCGGAAAATTCAGATTTGAACCGCAACTCATTCGAAACATGAAAAACCGTTCATGCAAAAATGATATTCATGGTAGGTAACACAAGTTACGATCGATTTAAGGAGCACACCGGAATCTTGGAGCACCATGCTCACTAAACATGACTGTGAACTTGTCATCCAGTTGTTTAAAATTGTATAAAACACGAACAAAGTAATAAAATGATGAAACTTGTCAACATGCCATGATATCATATATAGAGGTTGTGATAAAAATTTGAGAATGTTTTGAGAAAGTTGTGAGACAGTATGTGTAGAAACATAAGTGACCTACACATGAAATCATAGAGTTTCAATGTAGATCACTTAGGTTTCTACACATAGTGTGTGACAACTTTCTCGAAACATACTCAAAATTTTATCACAGTCTCTGTATATGATATCATGACATGTGGTCAAGTTTCATGATTTTCTGACTTCGTTTGTGTTTATACAATTTTTAAACAACTTGATGGCAAGTTCACGGTTATGTTTAGTGAGCATGGTGCTCCAAGATTCCGGTCTTCTCCTGAAATCGGTCGTAACTTGTGTTAACTAAACTGGATATTATTTTTGCATGCACGGTTTTCCATGTTTCAAGTGACTTGCAGTTCAAATGTGAATTATCCGAAGAAATTCAATTAAAAGAACTAAATCTAATAGTTATAGCAAACAATTTTATAATTGTGCCAAAATGGTACATGTAGGTCTATATAGTGTAGCAACATACCAAAAAAAGTTTGGTTGAGAAAGGAAAAAATAAACATATACTTTGCCTAGTGTCAAAGCATGGCACTCGGCAAAGCATTCTCTGCCGAGTGTCAGACGTAAGACACTCGGCAAAGAAGCTTCTTTGCCGAGAGCCAAAACCCAGCTCTTGGCAAAGATAACGGCCATCAGCTATAGACGGCTGCTGACGGCTCTTTGCCGAGCGCCGCCCTTCGCCGAGTGTTCTTCGCCGAGTGTTTGGCACTCAGCAAAGTTTTTTTTGCCGAGTGTATTTCTGTGCTGAGTGTCCTGCTCTCGGTAAACGCGGTCGTTATCGAGAGCAGGAATTTACCGAGTGCAGCACTCAACAAAGACGTCTTTGTCGAGTGCTCGACAGAAAGCACTCGGCAAAGCGCCGAGCACTCGGTAAAGCGCCGAGCACTCGGCAAAGAGCCGGATTCCGGTAGTGAGGGTATGGTCTGACGTAAATCCATTATTCCAAATATGTTCTCCCATATCCTTCTTTGTTTGTTTTTTCATGTTTGTATATTTGCTGCACGGACATGGGACTAGACTCGCTCCTTTAGCAGCTTTGCCAAATGCACGTTCCAAGAAAGTATTTGTCTTTGTAATCCATTCACTAGTGACATCATCCCTTCTTACGCGGCCAGCGTACATCCACTCATGGTCCTCCATCCCCTAACATATAAAATAGCATAGTGTAATATAAACATCTAATACATCTACACTACGTCCCTACCTTCTAAAGATAGGTCCTAATCCCACCCACATTTGTGTAGATGGGGTTAGTTTTCATGCTCTACTCCAATCCGAGACAGAATTTTGGCAACACCTCCCCGCTATTCTCCAAATATACGTCCTAGCAGTAAGAGTGTGTATCTAGAAAACAATAGGGATGTGACGTTGAAACTCTGTCTCAGATTGGAGCAGACCATGGAAATTAACCCTTTCTATGCATCAGCGGGCTGTCTAAAAATTGTGGACAATTCAAAACAGATATGGTTATAGATATGCAAAGCTCTGCATATTTGCAATTGTATCTCTTTTAAATGGGAGACACTTAACAGGGTTACATGATCTACAACCATGATACTAAAAAAGAGGTTATACCTAGGGTGACGGTGAAGTCAGGCTAGCGGTGTCGTGGCGGGTCAGTGTAGTGGCGATGCGACGCGTTGCAAGAAGACCCACAGCGGCTAGAAGACAAGTATCTTCTCTACAAAAAAGAAACACAAGTCTATCAACACAAAAATTTGACAGCACCTCCCCTGCACGGTGAGGTCTCCAAAACCTGCAAATAAAACAAACAACACGATGGCTGACATGCACATATATACATCAACGACACGAGGGTCAACAACAACATATACATCAATCTATGGACTATAAACACATGTGTACAAGTTCTTCACAAATTTCAAGTTACTTTTGAAAGGAGAATCCCTACATGCTACTCGCTCACTACTTTTCCCTTTCTTCATTGTGAAGCTCCAAGACATGCATACAAGTTGATTTTCCACTGTTTTCTCTTCTATCTCGATACTTCTATTTTCCCTTGTGATGCTAGCTCAGCATGTGCAAGTATATATGTATCTGTGCAATAAATGCCTACTACGTACTATATATACTAGCATCAAAATGTTGTCGAAGTTGCTACAAGTATACACACAGGTAAAAACAATATTTATGTGTGATGAAAATGACAAAAAAAGAATATTTACCTTTGCGTGGCTAGAGCAGTGGATATTAGGCACGGATTCGGGGTGGCGGTGTGGTGGTCGAAGACCGATGGGCGGGGATGGTCGAAGCTGACGAGGACGAGGGGTCGTGGTCGGAGCCGACAAGGGCAACAGGTAGAGGCCGAAGTCGGTGGGGATGCGGACCCGAGGCGATGTCCGGCACCGGTGGCTGGAGCTGGGGCCTGGGACGGGGACGAGGGGCCATGGCCGGAACTAGTGGTTGAAGCTAGGGCCGAGATGGTGGCGCGTGGCGTGTGGCAAGGGAGAGTGAGCAGACGACCGGTGAAATGAAGAAGATGGTCATATTAGGGTTAAGTCCAAAATCTTTGTTGAGTGCATGCCCTAGATCTGACACTCGACAAAGAATAATTTATATTAAAAACAAGATTTGTCGAGTGTCCTCTAATAGGCACTCGGCTAAGAATATCCTTGTCCGAGTGTCCTCTGGCAGGCACTCGACAAAGAACTTTTTTAAAAAAAAATCTATATCGAGGGCCACCTACATGGGCACACGGCAAAGTACTACTTTACCGAGTGTCTATATTGGACACACGACAAAATTTATTTGTTTTTTTCTTTTTTGCCCGAAAACTTTTCTATTGTGTTCCTACAGTCTCATGACCTACATGTTGAATTTTGGTACATTTCACAAAGTGTTTGCTTTATGTATTAAATTTAGTTATTTTAATTGAATTTCTTTGGATAATTCAAATTTGAATTGCAAGTCACACGAATAATGGAAAACATTGAATGCATAAATGGTTTCGAACATCATGTTCATGAAACATGGCCGCGAACTTGCATCCATTTGTTTTTAAATTGTATAAAACATAAACGAAGTCAGAAAATTATAAAACTTCTCGATATGTCATGATATCTTATGTAGAGTTTGTGATAAAAATTTGATAGAGTTTCGTGAAAGTTGTCACATACGATATGTACATACCTAGTCGTCCTCTACATGGAATCAGGAAACCTAGTTTGCCAAGTATTTGTTCATAGGTTCATAAGTTCAACAATTGTGTTTCTAAGTTCCAAAACAACTGAAATCCAGAAATATAGGGGTAAAACTTTGAAAAGATAAACTTGTAATAGTTCAACGTATTGGATAAGTTCTAAATAGCCCTAGGAATCTATTTGATACATTTAAAGGGGTTGGAAAGCTCTGGTTTGAAGTTTCACTCTTTTGGAGCTAAGTTGAGCCAAAACCAGAATATGAGTTACAAAATTCATAATGTCCAAATTCTGTGACTTAGACTAGTTGGCTAGAGTCAAGATATGTTTGTCTAAGTCATAGAAACACCTTCAAGACTAGTAAAATTCAAATAAACAAGATTTGCCAAAGTTTGCCAAGAATGAACTCAACTGTGGCGCACCGGACCGGTCTAGTGGTACACCGGACCTCATGCGCAGAGAAGACAGGAACATGGCTTTAGATGACTAGCACACCAGACCAGTCTGGTGGCTATCTGGACCAGTTTCCACATGGCGCAACGGTCAGGTTTAGATTTCAACAGTCGGATCTGACGTGGCAAGTTACGATGTGCCACCGGATCGAGTTACTATTCATTTGACCCATCAAAAGGCTCCCTATAACTACAGTCTGACAAGGTCTAGAGGCAGTGGCATAGCTAGAATTTTAGTGTTGGATGGTCCAATTTATTTTTTCACAATATAAGTGCAACAATGACAAATAGTAATAAAATTTACCAAATATAATATGGTAAAATAAAAGGTCATATAATCATGTAACATTTTAGAAATAAAAAGTATAAAATTCATCTGACATCTTAAAAATAAAAGTATAAAACATTTAGCACGCACGTATACATATAATAATTATACGAGAAGTGATTGATCAGGTGTGGCCAATTAGATCTATGGTACCTGCACGATGAGCGTGATCTTCTCTTAGCTAAGAGATTTGACGCGGTCGACGAGCATGTAGCCTTTGACGAATATAACCAAGAATATTATTGGAGTTATCAGGATAAACTTTACGATATGCTATAATTTTTATTGAACTTTAATAGTGTTTTGCTAAAGAATTTGCCCTTGCGTGCAACTTATTGTACTGAGCCTGGAACACATGTGGGGTGTAGTTGTGCTAGATCTGCTTGGAGCACCATCGCGCACGCTTGTTCTAGAACCATATAGCCATCTGGTGCGGCTGCAAGCCTAAGAGCCCAACTTCACATGCTATCGTGATGTGGTGTGTCATCACCATGTACGAATCAAATAAATAAAATGAAGTTGCTACTAAAGAGTAATATTTTATTTCTAATATCTTTTATACCTAATACCTATAGTTCAATGAGTTTTGGGCTAACCCTCTAGCTCTGCCACTGTCTGGTGGTGCACCGGACCAGCATTGTAGAGGTCCGGTGCACCCGCAATAAATGCAGATTTCCCCACTTCATTCCAACAGCTATGTGGGGGTGGTTGGGGCTATAAATACACCTTCAACTAGCACATTGAACACACAAGAGCTACACCAAACACCCATACATTCATTGCAACAAATCCAAACCATTCAAAGCCTCCCAAGTGCCACTTTCAAGAGAACTGAGCTAGAAAAGAGATAATGCCTTGCGAGTGTGATCGAGTAGTGTTGTTGCAAAGTTCTTGTGCTCTTGTGATTGGTTTTCTTTCTCATTTTTGTAAAAGCTAGCAAGAGGTTGTGAGTTTGTGTGGAGATCCTCGCGAAGACTCGAATCTCTTGATTTGATAAAGGATACTCAACTATGATCTGGGTGATCGCTAAGAGAGGGAAAGGGTTGAAAGAGACAAGTCCTAATTGGACTCCTCAACAGAGACGTAGGTTTCCTTTGGGAGCCAAACTCTAGTAAATAAATCGCATGTGTCTCTTGTGTCGTGATTTGCTTGCGATTTATTTCTCCCCTTCCCTCTTCTAAAGTTCTCTTGCTTGTGTTTTATTCATGATCACTTGTTTTGCTCCCAAAGTAATTTTGCAATCATAAAGTGCATCATTAGCAAGAGAACAACTCTCCCTTAGTTTGATTGATTTGTTTCTCGTTCTAACACCTAACTGGGGTTTGATTTTTTGTATTAAGTGGTAAATTTTAGGTTTCGCCTATTCACCCCCACTAGGCGACTTTCAATTGGTATTAGAGCATGCCACTTTATTTAGAGTATAACCACTCGAAGTGATGTCGAGGGAAAACTCTCTCAAGAACAAGGTACCCTCATGAGAGAAGGTACCTTCGGGAGAAAATCCCGAGGGAAAGAAAGAAGAAAAGGTGCCCTCAGAGTAGAAGCACAACAAAGGAGAAGAATCCCAAGTCTCCTCAAATTGCATAAGAAAAGAGATGGCATAAAGAAGAAGATGAGGAAAGTTGTCTACTAAGAAACAGACTCATCGCCATCCACCTCAAGCGTCGACGAGTACACCTCGTCAAAGCGCAATGAGCACAAAACGATTAAATTAAGGGATAGTTGGAAACATGCCACTCAAATTTTTTAAAATTGGAAACTAGTTCATTTTCATGCCACGAACTAGCCGTCTAATTTTGTAAAAGTTGAGTGGCATGTATACAATTAATCCTTAAATTAAATTCAAACTTCAATCGAGCTCCTTTTCATTATTCTCGTATTCCTAAACATACACCCTTACTTTTGATTCCATTAGGAAAACCACCACAATTTTATGGTGAATATTATTTGTGGTAGAGTGTTAAAATGAAGAGTCATTTATACTCACTCCACCTAAGTATTTGGGATGTTGTTGAATTAAGAATGCAGATACTGGAGAGTGATGATGAGGACCGCGACTCAAGTGAGGCGGCCCAAATCATCCACTGCAACTCCCAAGCCACAATGGTATTACTTCCTTCCTTGTGTAGGAAAGAATACAAAAAAGTGAATGGGTTGTAAAGTGCCAAGGAGATTTGGGACACGCTCAAGATGGCACACGAAGGTGACAAGATCACCATGATCTTGAATACGGAGCTCACCGAAGGAGAGTTCGAAAGGTTCACCATCAACGAGGGAGAATGGTCATAAGAGATGTACAACCGACCCAAGACGTTAGTGAACCAAATATAGAATTACGGGAGCACCAAGTGGATGGACCACGAAAACATCAAACTCATGCTAAGGTCCTTTGTATCTCATAATGCCACCCTCGTTACTTTGCTTCTTGAAAAACCTAGGTACGAGGTGATGACTCTGGAGGAGGTGCTTGTCAAGTTCCTTAGCCATGAGATGATGGTTAAAGGCTCCAAGCACATTGAGGACTTGACTCAAGGAAGCATCTCCAACAACGAGCCACAAGTCGTTGCCTTCAAGGCAAATAATGAAAAGGAGGAGGGACTCCCAAGCAAGGAGCTTCTAGTTGATCCCTCCAAGCTTGATGATGAGGAGATGGCTCTCATCATCAAAAGCTTCTGGTAAATCTTGAAGACCTGAAAGGAGAAGTACTACAAGCCTCGAGGAAAAATGACATACTACAAATGTGGTAAGACTTGTAATTATATAGCACAATGTCCATATGATAGTGATGATGATAGGGAAGAGAACAAGAAAGGAAAGAAAATGTTGGGAAGAAGAAATTCTTCTACAAGAAGAAGGGAGCGAAGCTCATGTTGGCAAGGAGTGGGACTTGGACGAAAGCTCCTCCGACTCTGATCACAAAGAAGTCACCACCCTAGCCTTCAACAAAAGTGCCATCTTCCCCATGGTCGACCACATGTGCCTAATGGCAAAGTAGAGAAAAAAGAAGGTATATCCAAGATCCACTCCTAAATACACATCCTCCAATAGTGAATCAAATGATGAATCTAGTGATGAGCAGGATTTGTCTAAATTTTTCAAGGATCAAATAGCTAAGGTGAATGAATTGATCAAAACCATCAATGAGAAGAAAGGATGAAAACTCTTGGAAAAGCAAGAAGATCTACTTTGATGAGAATGCAAAATGCATCAAGCTAGAAAAGGCCCTAGCTCATGAAACTGAAGAGTAAATCTTAACTAATGAAATAAAAATTGCAATGATTCAATTTCTTGTCTTAAATCTAAGAATACTGATTTAAATGCTAAGATTAAGGAATTGAATGCTTGCCATGCTTCTACATCTTCCGTTGAACATGTCTTTATTTGTATTAGATGTAAAGATGTACGTAGATGTTTACGCTTTTGTTGAAAATGTTGCTAAAATGAGCATATATTGCAAAATTAGAAGCTAAAATTGTTGAGCAAGAACTTGAGTGCAAAAAGTATAAATTTGCTAGAAGCATCATTTTCAATGGGAGACGCCCAGGCATTATAAGGATGGTTTTGGCTTCCAAAACGGAGGCAAAGAGAACACCAAAGTTAATACCAATGGAAAAGAATTTCCAAATTTTGTTAAGGGAAAAGCTCTAATTGTTCATGATCATGATTCATATATTATTTATCCTTAGAATGGTCATGCTTCAAATGCTCATGTTCATAATGCTAATGTCATCATGCTCATATCTCTAAAACAAAAACATCTCATTCTAGGCATATTGATTCTCATGCTAAAATTGTTCAAATGCCTACAAAGAAAGTTAAGAATGCATCTAGACCGCATATGTCATTTCACACACTTGATGCTTCTTATGTTCTTACTAGCAAATCTGGCAAGGTAGTTGCCACATATGTTGGGCCCCGACATAAGAGTCCAAAGACTTGTGTATGGGTACCAAAGGCGCTTGTTACTAATGTAAAATGACCCAAGACCATTTGGGTACCTAAGAACAAGGCCTAAAATGTTTTATAGGTTTATGCATCCAAAGGCTCAAGTTGGGTAACGGGTGAGAAGAAGATGTTCTCATTCTATGAAAATAACAAAGACTCCTAAGATACTATTACATTTGGGTATGGAAGTCAAAGTAAGGCAAAGGGTCTAGATAAAATTGCAATTTCACCTGACCTTCAATTTCTAATGTATTCTTAGTTGATTCATTGATTACAATTTGTTATTTGTCTCTCAATTGTACCAAATGGGCTACAATTGTTTGTTTACTTATGTTGGTGTTAGTCTTTAAAAGGAGTGATGATTCAGTTGCTTTTAAGGGTATGTTAAAGGGAAAGCTTTGTCTAGTAGATTTCTCGAATGATAAAGCCAAACTTGTCGCATGTTTAATAGCTAAAACCAATATGGGTTGGCTCTAGCATCGCCAACTTGCTCATGTTGGGATGAAAAATTTTCATAAGCTTCTAAAGGGCGAACATGTTTTAGTACTGAGAAATGTTTGCTTTGAGAAAGACAGATCATGTGGGACATGCCAAGCAGGCCACCCCTCCAAGAACATAATGACGACCTCAAGACCATTAGAGCTATGCCACATGGATCTATTCGACTCGGTTGCTTATATAAGCATTGGTGGGAGTAAGTATGGTTTGGTCATTGTTGATGATTATACACTCTTTATTTGGGTGTTCTTTTTGTAAGATAAGTCTGAAACCCAAGACACCCTGAAAAATTCTTAGGAAGAGCTCAAAATGGGTTCAGCTTAAAAATTAAGAACATTAGAAGCGACAATGGAATGGAGTTCAAGAATACTCAAGTGGGAAAATTTCTTGAAGAGGTGGGAATCAAGCATGAGTTCTCTTCTCCCTACTCACTACAACAGAATGGTGTAGCAAGGAGAAAGAATCGAACTCTAATTGATATGGCGAGGACCATGCTTGAAGAATACAAGACATCAGATTAGTTTTGGGCAGAAGCAATCATCATAGCTTGCCACGCTATCAACCAATTGTATCTACATCGACTCGTCAAGAAAACATCGCATGAACTCCTCAAAGTAAAAAGCCCAATGTTTCATATTTTAGAGTCTTTAGGAGTAAATGCTTTATTCTAGTCAAGAAGGATAGAAATTCTAAATTTGCTCCTAAAGCAGTAGAAGGTTTTTTACTAGGTAATGATTTAAACACAAGGGCGTATAGAGTGTCTTCAACAAAATCATAGGTTGTGTTGAAATTTCTTATGACATTGTGTTTGATGATACTAACATCTCTCAAGTAGAGGAAGTTGATCTTGATGAGTTAGATGAGGAGGAGCTCCATGCATCGCGCTAAGAAACATGTCCATTGGAGATGTGTGTCCACTAGAACCACAACAGCCCACACAAGGACAATATTAACCTTCCACCACACAAGCATCTCCTCCAACTCAAAGTGGTGAGCAAGCTCAAGAAGATGGTGAACAAATTCAAGATGATGAGCAAGCTCAAGATGGTGGCATACATCAAGGGGGTGATGAGGAAGAAGATCAAGAAGTGGAGGATAATCAAGAACAACAAGCAATAAAGGCACTAGACCCAAGAGTCCATAAAGTAATTTAAAGAGACCACCGCGTCGACAAGATTCTTGGTGAAATCCAAAATAGGGTAACCACTCGCTCTAGAATTGCTATTTTGTGTGAAAATTACTCCTTTGTGTCCTGTCTTGAGCCTTTCAGGGTTGAAGATGCATTGAAGGACCCAAACTGAGTTGTGGTCATGCAAGAGGAGCTCAACAATTTCAAAACGAATGAGGAATGTCACTTAGTATCGTGCCCTAACAAAAAACTCCTTTGTGTACTTTTGCTTAATCTAATTAGCCTTTTTATCTATCTCTATAATCTTAAGGGCTAAAATGTAAGTTGTCTCTCCCAAATGTGTCATTTCAAAACTATTTCTTAATGAAGACTCACACTTGCAACATAGAAATATCATTTCTTATAAAAAATATGTTGTCTACATATACAACCAGAAATACATGTGCATTCCCACTAGCCTTCTTGTAAACATAAGGATCTTCTTCATTATTAATGAAGCCAAACCTTTTGACTTCTACCATTAAAATGAAAATTCTAATTTTAAAATGCTTGCTTAAATCCAAAAATAGTCTTCTGAAGTTTGCCTATTTTTCCAACATTTTTAGGATCGACAAAACCTTTATGTTGTGTCATATACACATCCTCGCTTAGGTTTCTATTCAAAAAAGTTATTTTGACATTCATATGCCATATTTAATAATCAAAATGGGCAGCAATTGCTAAGAGGATGCCAATAGACTTTAACATAATGATGAGTGAAAAAATATCAAAGTCAACATGTTGAACCTGCTTAAAACCTTTTGCTACCAATCGTGCCTTATGGATGTGAACATTTCCATCCGACCATGCCTATTTTTTTTTGAAAATCCATTTGTGCTCAATGGTTTGAACACAATCTAGTAAATCAACCAAGTTCCAAACTTGATTATCATGCATAGATTCCATTTAGAATCTCATGGCTCTAAGATATTTCTTAGAGACTGGTCTCATCAATGCTTCCATGTACTTTGAGAGCTCAACATAGTCCAACAATAATATATCATGTTGCCTCTCTAACATATTTAGGGCGGTGTCTCGATAATTGGTTGTACAACATCTTGTGCTTCATGTGGAGGAGTAGGGGTAAAACCTTTTTAGGCATTTTTCGAATTTCTTAAAGTTACATATTTCTCCCACTAACTCCTTCTGAGAGAAACTCTTTCTCTAAAAATACACCATTTTTGGATAATAAACGCTTTGCCTTCTTCTTAGTTATAGAAATCAAAGGATAAATAATATCCTTTGATTTCCCTATGATACCCAACAAATAAACACTAATCAAATTTGGGAAGAAGTTTATCAGACGTCAAATGTTTCACATAAGCCTTGCAACCCTATATCTTAAGGGAAGATAACCTAAGATGTTTCATGGTCCAAATCTCATATGGTTTTCTTATCCACTAATTTAGATGTAACTCTGTTTATTGTAAACACAGTAGTTTCTAGAGCATATCCCTAGATACAAAGTGTTGTCTTAATGGTGGATACGAACAAAGTGGTGGCGAGATATAAAGCGAGGCTTGTAGCACAAGGGTTCACGTAGGAACCCAACATCGATTACAATGAATCTTACTATCTAGTTATGAGTGGCATAATGTTCTAATATCCCATATTGTTGGTGGCAGGTTTAAACTTAAAATGCAAATGATGGATATAGTGACTACATACTTGTATGGGTCATTGGATTCAAAAATTTACATGAAGGTCCTAAATGGTATGAGAATTCCAAATTCAAAGTCAAATAGCAACATATATGATTTTGTTGGGGACTTGTTCTCAAATGCTATGAACTAAGAACAAGGCAACATAAAATGTTAAATATTAATGCCCTTCGTCCGCTGAAGCATTATCTCCCCAAGGATCTAATGAACTTCGGACGAAGGCCATGAGCAAAATATCACGAAAGGTCGCACCTTCGTGACCAGACTTATAAAACAATATAAAATGAAATATAAAGCATAAAATTTTATAGAGAGATATAGTGCAAACAGATAATATTATTGACATATTTTATTGCACAAATCTGAATACTAAAACATAATATTTAGGTACATTTATACCTTCGTCTTGGTAGAAGACAATAATTCCAGCGTAACGTGTCCGTGATTACAAGATTGTGTGAACAGTACAGGGGTACTGTTCATCTATTTATAGGCAGAGGGCGTAGCTTGTGTAAAATTACATTTATGCCCTTTACAATCGACTACAATAATGACACAAAACATCATGGGTCTTTAGGTCATTTTATCTTTAAGTCGGTTCACCCCTTCGTTTTGAGATCTGTCACTGTGCCGAAGCTTTATAGGTGATAGCTTCGGCGCTGCTTCTGAGAGAATCTGCCGAAGGTGTTCTCTTGCTTTAGGATCTTCGGCTACGAAGCATACCCCCAACAATAGCCCCTTCGCGGTGCTAGATCGTTTTTCGTAACGAGCTTGATCCGTGAAAAAGTCTTTTAGGCTTCGGGATGTCGAAGATCCGAAAAACACCTTCCCTGAGCTCGTTGGCGAGAAACGATTAAAATAATCCGCGCGCGGAGTGGCCCCATCTTGCAGCAATTACACGCGCTCTGGCGATTCACCCTCTCGGACTCTGTGGCCCATCGTTCAGTGAGTGCGGGTGACTGTTTGTCCGGTGCGGAAGACCTTGACGATTCACCTTCTCACCTGCGGCACTATATAAACAGACGTGTAGGTGTGAAGTTACCACAGCATTCATTGCTATTGCACTATTTTGCTACCAAAATATTGACCAAAGCTGAAGCTATTTTCTTTGCTCAAGCTTCGTAAAGCGAAAGAGCTTCGGCAAAGTAAAGAAAAATTTTCAACATCTTTCAAAAAACAAGAAATTCAATCATCAGATGGCCAGAGTGCGTTCCATAGCTAGAGTTACGCGCGACGGAGAAGAGGCCGAAGGTGCTGAAACTGCCCCAATATCCGAAGTGATGCAGCGCTCAGGGCTGGTAACATCGGAGGATGTACCTGCCGCTGAAGCAGAGCAGACTGATGTTGAGACTGAGTCTGAAGATGATTACAGCGTGGTGCCAAATAAACCCAGCCACCTGGACTTCGGGAAATCCACCATCTCCAAAGATGATTTGCCTAAGATGTTGAATTTGGGCTATTTTAATGAAGCGAAGAAAGAGCTGATTCATTTTGGTGGGGAAGAGACTACTCCGAAGCCAGGAAAAGACAAAGTAGTGGTCTTTAAAAGTTTCTTTAAAGCTGGTTTAAGGTTTCCTTTGAACAAGATGATTGCTGATGTATTGAATAAGTTTGGGATCTATCTTCATCAGCTAACTCCTAACGCTATCGTTAGGCTTAGTGTTTATATCTGGGCTCTCCGAAGCCAAGGGGTGGAGCCATTTGGTGAAGGCTTCTGCCGAGTGCACGAGCTCCATTACTAGACGAAAGCTAGAGGAGATGGGCTACATGAAAATTTTGTCTGCTACAACTTTGCCTATCGCAAGACTACAAAATTTCAAGTGATTAGCTACCGAAGCAAGTGGCCAGCTGGCTAGAAGTCTGAGTGGTTCTACGTCAAAGTTGATGAAGAGAAGGAGAAACTAGTCCAGAGTCCGTTGGAATTGATCTTCGGAGAGACCAGACCCCGATGCGACATGACACCAGGGAGTCCGAGCCAAATCGCCCTGGCTGAATTTCGAGTTATTGCAGATCATATCGGCACCAGGGACTTAGTGCAAGAATTTTTGGCCTTCAGAGTGTTCCCAACTTTGAAGGAATGGGAAATGCCGAAGCTGAAGGGGGAAAAGAAGAAGGGGGAATTTGTTTGTTTGCCTTACCATTACAAATTCAAGAAACATTTCAAAGTGCCTTGCCAAGAGTGGCTGGACACAATTGAAGTAATGTGCAATGAAATACTCGACAATTATTCTAAAAAGAAGATCAATTGATGACTGCGGCCTTCGGCACCCGTCCGAAGTGGAGGTTAAATCGAGTAATGGATGCTCTGGATTTTGAGTACCCTGATTACGAGCGGCTAGACAAGGATGTCGAAGGCCAAAAAAGGAAAAGAGTAGTTGGTGCTCTGAATAAAGACGATGAAGAACAACCGAAGATGAAAAAGTTAGAGCCTGAGCCGAAAACAGGTGTTTCGAAGAAGAGAAAAGCTACAGCTCCGAAGCAGAAAGCAATTGATGAAGAAGAATCTGCTGCAACACCCTCTTCTACCGAAGTAGAGGAAATCTTAAAGGTAATGACTGAATCTTTGCCTGTCAAGCTAAGTCTACTCGGGCCACATTTGACGAAGCTTTTTCGGAAGGAAAAGGAGCCCGCGAAAACGAAGAAGGCAGCTAGGCCAAAAAGACAAAGAATCATTACAGTAACAGAAGCCATCGAAGGGACACCACCAGGAGCTTCAGCTCCGAAGGCGCCGGCTGTTGAAAGCATGACAGCTACTGAAGCTGCACCTTCGGAAGCCACAAATGCCGAAGCTACCAGAGCCGAAGATATTCATTTAGAAAGCACAATTGCTGATATAGATAAAATACTGCTAGACATGGCCGCAGAAGAAGCTGCCGCAGCCACCGAAGAGACTACGGCCCCAGAGCCCGAGAAGGAGAAAGAAATAGCCGAAGACACTTCGGAAGATGGAGTTTTTAACTTTCAAAACTTAGTTGGTCAGGAACTGACAAAGGCTGAAAAAGAAGAGTTAAAAAAATATGCTATATCTTGCGGATATCGGCCGGGAGCACTTCTCTTCGGTGGCATTGATGACGAAAGGTTGGGCTGCGTCTGGGATCAGACCGGTGCAAAGGTTATCGGTACTCTATCAAAAAGTATCGGTTTCCCGAAGCTCGAAACAGATATCAGCCGCTACCGACGACAGCACATCGTCGGTAGTTTATTTTATTCCAATTTCAAGGTAAACAACTTTTCTCCGACTTTTATTGTTTTTAATAACGAAGATGTTTTCTAACAAAGGTTGTTTATGTGCAGAGTATGCTGCTGAGCAAAGCTTTGAAAATGCAGCAGGATTTGGAAGATAAAAAACACGAGGTTATAATTGAGAATTTAGAGAGCAAAATAAAGGAGCAATCAGCTGCTATTGAAAAGAAAGACTTCGAGCTTCAGACAACCGAAGGCTTATTGGCGGAAGCTGAAGCAAAATAGCAGAATTAAGTACGAAGCTTCTCTGCCAATCAAAACACTTTGAACAAGAAAAGCAAGAGCTTAATGCAAAATTTGAGGCCGAAGTCCAAAAAAATTCAGATTTGAAAAAATCATTGACAAGCCTTCAAAACAAATGTTTGGAATTCAGTAATCGATGTGTTCAACGGCTGAAGCAGGTCTTCTATTCGGTTGGAGCCAGCAGCGAAAAATTTAATCCTTCGTCTCAAGACCTGCCCGGGGCCTTCAAACATATCGAAGGTGAAATTGACGACCTTGACGAAGTTATAGCTGGACATGGTGACTTCTGTGCCCTGGTAGCTTCTCGGGGCATAGCTGTTGCCTTCCTGAAGTCTGGCTGTGAACATAGAAAGGTTATCAATAGACCCAATTTCAGCTTATCACCAGCAGATTTGGATAACATTCCCAATCTTGTCCGAAGCATAGCAAATAGATTTATAAAATTGGTATGGACAAAGGGTGGACGAAGCAAAGCTGGTGATGAGGCTCGGAGTCATCTTAAGTCGGTAACAAAATCTTACCTTGTACTTACCTCTTCCTTCGAAATTGAATTTTGCTTACAATACTTTACTACGTTCAGGATGACGAAGCCGAGGCCGAAGCTGAGGAGTAAAAAGACGAAGCTCCATGGATACTGACGAAGCTTGAATAGTGTAACACTATAAAAATCATTAGATAAAAATAATACATTTAGTTATTAATAATATTTATGGTAGCTAATTTTCTTTTAAGTGTTTGTTATTTATTTGCCTTTGGAATGATTTTTGAATGCTCATGATCGATTTTGAATATTGAATATCATTTCTTCTTAAATGAAAATTCACATAAATAATATAATAAAAATTAGTCCAAGAACTAATATTTTATTTATAAATAATTTTGGTTTGATTATTATGAATTTTATGATTATTTAAAATAGGTATTTTGAAATTAGAAAAAAAAAGAAAAAAACCAAAACTAAACCTAACGGCCCATTTGGCCCATGAAGCCAGCCGGTCGCCCCCTGCCTCTAACCCTAGCAGCTGCCGCCCCTGGTCTTCAGCCGCGCCCTTCTCTCTTCTCTCCTCCCCTTGTTCTTCACTGCCGCCGCCAGGCCTTCCCTGCCACGACCGACGTGCAGCCGCCTCGCCCTTCCTCGAGCCGCCCGCGCCCAAGCGCGACGCCCAGCGTCGTGACAGAGCCGCCCGACCAACCCCGAGGCCAAGGACGTCCCGACCACGCGCGCTGCACTGACCGGCATCCAGACCTGCGCCGAGCCCCAGCCCGACACCCCGGCTTCCCCGCGTCTACGCAGCAGCGCCCTGCTCATCCACCCCGACGTCCGCGCCGTTGCCATCCCACGCCAAGCCGGGAGCGCGTCCGACCGAGCCGATCCCCAACACCGACGCGCCATGCCCAACCGCGCCCACGTCCCACGCGACCGTCTGTTCTTCTCTCCGCGTCATAATGGAGAATCAATGAGTCGTTTCTCCTCCCCTTCTCTCCCCATTACTCCCTCGCGTCGTTGATGACAACCTTAAAGCCATGGCCGTTTCTCCCTCTCCCTAGCTCTCCTCTGCCTCTCCCTCTCTATAAATTGGACGTCGAACTCTCTCCCCTCCTCCACGAGCTCTCTTCTCCTCTCCTCTGTTGCTCTCACTCTCCCCGCTTGTCGTACCTTGCAGCGCTACCTTCCGCCCTGCTTTGCTGTGTGCGTTGCATCATTGCTGGAGAACATTGTTGGCTCACGTAGCGAGTTCGCCGTCGACGACCACAGCCGGAGACGTGCCCGAACCCCGTCCAAGCCTCGCCGATCCTACCGGGACAAGCCTTTGCCATCGCGCGCTCGAGCCCATTCACTGTCGTCCGTTCACACAAGGTTAAAGACAAACCCAAAACATTAATTTATGTTCTAAATCATGTTTTGAATCTTGTGAATTGTTGTAATATGGAGATGATGCAATTTGACGATTCATGTGTATGATTCGATATATACGTGTAACCAAAATCGAACCCCGCGACAACGCTTTTAATATGCGTAGGATTTTATTATTCTAAAAATGAACACGGTCACTATTCACTACTTCAGTGATTTCATACTAAAATGTTTATGATTAATTTCACTTTTGTGTGTGGAACAATTTTTGTTAGTAGTAGTTTAAGTATAAACTTATTTGCATGAAGAAATTGAAATAGACACCAAGTCATGTATTTTCTAGTCGAATGAAAATATATATAGATTTTACTATTCCTAATAAATGTATTCATAAGTATAGCACTTAATTATTTAGAATAGTAAAATGCTCATTTATGTCATAATAACCATGAATAGGTTATTAAAAGTCCCATTTAGTAGTTTACAATTAATTCTTAGTATATTAATGTTAAAGTAATTAAAAAACAATTTTTAGTATACGTATAAATTCTATTTAAGGAGAAAAACGAAAGAATAGAATTTTATTGATAGTTATATTGGTAAATATAGGTTTCTTACTAAAAAATTAGAGAATTTGTTTCAAACTATAAAATGACCTTTTTAATATGCATCATGATTTTGAATTAATAGGATTTGTTATAGATGTTTAAGTGTAGCCGTACTAAATAGTAATATGTCTAATAATGATATAATGGCTTAAATAAGTGCTCACACTGTCATAACTAAAATGATAGTTAATAATATACTAATAAATATAGTATTCATTTTAATTATCTGGATCATTTGTTCCTACAATAGAATTAAAGATAATTAATATATAATTATCCTTTATCATAATTTATTAGTCAAACCTATTATCAACTTGTTCATAACTAGTTATATGAGCTTAATTAATTATTTTATCACATTTAGTCCATGTTATATAAATCATTTAGTTTTTCCTAAAGGGTAAAATAAAGTAATAACTAAAATGTTACTTTATATATATACTTCGAATATAATAATATAGGCTATGTGTTTTTAAATGAAATTAAAAGATAGTTGTTTGTTCATTGTCTTTTACATAAAAGTTCATTTAAGGCATATACCATAACTTTCCATAAATAGGTGTTTAATAATAATAATGACCTTTTCACATAAAACCTATTTAGACTTATATCTTAATTTATCATAAGTGATAGGTTTAACAATGAATTATATGCTCCATAATGCTTCTAAAATTAATAACGTAATTAGTAGCCCATTAACCCTAGATATATAACTTATATCTATTCTAAAAGGTTACAAATGTTTAATATCGTTATAACATGTTTTATCGTCTTATAAATCCTTTATCTTAGACATATCGCGTATGACGTTTTTTAAAAGATTAATATGGTCAACCTAATATTTGTATATTTTAATTAAGATATTTATAAGCTCATGTCTTGTTTTATAAAGTATAGATCACACATTTTTGAAAAGAATACCCTCTTATTATAACCATTACTTGCGATGTTTTTGAAAAGCGAGCGCTCTTTTCGTTAGGCTTTCTTTTAGCTTTACGTATGGTGAATGTTGTATGTTATTGAGTGGTGTTTGTTTCTTCTTGTTTGTTTGTGTGATATCCAGTGATTGATCTAATAGTTGAGAATCAAGTGCTATTCCGTGGAAGAACCTCAAGTTTTCTATAAGCAAGGCAAGTGGACTTCTCCCTCTGCATACTCTGTTTGATCCCAAACAATACATTTAATAAAGTTTATTCTTTTGAATATATATGCATAATTTGACGGGTTACCTATTTAGATAACCTTTCCAACCTTATTCCTTGATCAAACCTGGGAATTATAATTTAATCAAGTAGCTACGCTATTGCTACAACTTAACTTTATGCAGTCACTCCCGCTTATGATATTAATGTTCCAAATGGTAAGTTTACTCTATTGTTGTTAACCCGATGGTTAAACAAGATTATTGCATATTAATTGTAACATGGAGTGACCACCCGGGAAAATAGTGCTACCATGAGAACTATCATGGCTCTGGTCTTGGCTAAATAACTAGGGAAGTCTTATGTTGGGTGTTGGTCGTGGTCGACAGGAACGGGGGCATCTGGCAAGCTCTTATAGTTCCGGCTCAGGCAGATTGGATACGGGCATAGTTCCCAAAGCTTTACCCTGTAGTCTGGACTATAAGTTGGTTATGGTAGGTGTGCCTTATGCAGTTTGACCATTTCCAGCATTTGCGTAATGAGGACTCTAGGGAGAAGCCTCGTAGTGAGACCCTGGCCATTCACCTCGGAACTGAATACGGGTCTAGCTAACCCGGGCTAGAAGGGAATCGCGACTCATGGGTAAAGATGTGCCACCTCTGCAGAGTTTAAAACTGATATATCACCCGTGCTCACGGTTATGAGCAGCCTGGACTCCTCATATGATAATTGAACTTGAAGATGGAAATAAATCGAGATCCGATGATCTGCCAATGGTTTTTCTTAAGTGGTTTCACTTAAGTGTTTTTGATATACTCTTATACCTTTGTTTAATGGGAATACTTGGGATTCACACTTATTAGTAAGACAGGTGTTGTTAATAAAATGTTGACCAACTAAAATGCTTACTGCTCAACCTTAGCCTCACCTTGTTAAACCTGCATTAGTTTTTTCCCCACTTGCTGAGCCCCGACCATAAGTGAGCTCACCCTTGCTTAATTTTGATCAGAAGTTGCAGATGAAGATATAATGCTGAACTCCATGGATGCAAGTCTAGTGATACCCCCGGTCATCTTCCTGTGAATGGATGTCCATGTCTCGCTGTACTTTGATGAATAAAGGTTAAGACATTATGTCTGTTCGAAGTGTAATATGTTAATATAATCGTTATTTATGCTTTTATGCATTGCTCTTTTGATATATTACACTTGTGACGTCAACATATGTGTGGAAATAGATCCTGGCACACATATGCTATGCACCCGGCTCTGCCCTTTGGAAACGGGTGTGACAAATAGTCTATAGAAAAAACTCTAAAAAACTCTTGTAATAACTTGTGTAAAGAATGATGTAATTAAATTTTACTTCGTGTACTTTGTCCATACCTTGTAATATATTCTTACCTTTCCATCAATGTATAAAGTGCTTTGATGTGAACGAAATTAGCATTTTTGAGCCGAAGGCGAAAAACACCTTCCCTTCTTTTCGTACACACCGAAGCATAAAACTGCTTCTTTTTCTTTTTTCCGAAGCCTTCTCTTTAGAGCCGAAGTAACTGCTTATGTTATGATGATGATGATCCTATGTATGTCTAAATGAATGTTTATAAATGCAAATGTATGATGTAATGTATCGTGCAAATGAATGCCCAAACCCACATACGAAGCCATAACCAAAGCCTTCGTTCCCTTAGGAACAACCAAAATCTCTTTGCCGTTTATTTTTCGGCTTCACGGTTTATTTTTCGGTGTATCAACGCTGACTTTTCGCTGTAAGTTCTGCATTCCCTTAGGAACGTCTTTTGAACTTCTTCGCCTTCTATTTCGGCGGTATCGCGTTGACTTTTCGCGCTTCGCCTTATATTTCGACGGAATTAGCGTTGACTTTTCGCTGTAAGCTCTGCATTCACTTAGGAACGACTTTTGAGCAAAAAACTTACGTTGCGCTCCCTTAGGAACGACTTTTTTGTAGCTTCGTCGTGCTCTGCGTCCCCTTAGGGACGTCTTTCGAGCTTGTCCCTGTTTTTTCTTCTCTTTGCACTCGATGGTGCATGCTCAGCTTTTACATTTACATTTTTTGGGGGATATTGCTCTTGTAGAGCTGAAATAAGAAAAAGAGAAATTACATGCTATGGCCCCGTTAAAAACCTTTCTCCCCCTTTGGAAAGGAAAAGGTTGTCATAGAAAAAATAAAAAGATTACATCAAGCTACACATAATATCACCGAAGCTCATCCGCATTCCAAGATCTAGGAATGTCGTTGCCGTCCATATCCTTCAATCTGTAAGAACCGGGTCTTGACGAAGATACTACCAGGAAAGGTCCTTCCCACTTCAACTGCAGCTTGCCTACTGTATCTGGGTTGGCAACTCTTCGAAGTACCAAGTGCCCTGGCCTAATATTTTTTTAATCGAACTTTTCTGTCACGCCATTTTATTGTTTCGGCTTGATATTTATTGATGTTTTCCACAGCCTGAAGCCTGATTCCCTTTATAGCATCTTTTGCCACAGAATAATCAGCTTCGTCCTCTGCCGCAGCCACTGTTCTTATCAATCCTGCTTTAGCTTCTTCCGGGGTTATCGCTTCGTCACCAAACAGTAATTTGAATGGTGTAAAGCCTGTTGACCTTGACATTGTTGTGTTGTGGCTCCACACCACTTTGATCAATTCATCTGGCCACTTTCCCCTAGGCTGATTGAAAATTAACTTCATTATTCCTGTCATTATAATGTCATTAGCTCTTTCGACAAGTCCATTTGACTCCGGATGTCTAACAGATGCAAAATGGATCTTCGTGCCAATTTGCTCACATAACTCTTTGAAAGCTTCGGCATCAAACTGTGTTCTGTTGTCCACAGTAATAGCCTTCGGCACTCCGAAGCGACAAACAATATTTTGCCAGAAAAATTTCTGAACCGTGACCGAAGTTATTGTGGCTAAAGGTTTCGCCTCAATCCATTTGGAAAAATATTCTACCGCCACCACAACATATTTTAAATTTCCTTGTGCTGATGGAAGTGGGCCTAGCAAATCAAGGCCCCACCTTTGCAACGGCCAAGTGGGTTGTATTAACTGAGTCAGAGACGAAGGCTGTTTTTGATCCCTTGCACATTTTTGACAACCTTCGCATTTTTGGACTAATTCTGCTGCATCTGAAGCTGCCTTTGGCCAATAAAATCCTTGACGAAAAACTTTTCCCAGCAAGGGCCTAGATCCGATGTGAGATCCACACAGGTCTGCGTGTATTTGCTTCATTAATTCTATACCTTCAGCTCTAGATAAACATTTGAGCAATGGAGAACAGACTCCATGTTTGTATAACTCCCCTTCTATTATTACATATGGTCGAGCTCTTGCCTCTATTCTCTTGTTATAAGCTTCATCATCTGAAAGGCAGTTGCCCTAGAGAAAAGATATAATCTCTGTTCTCCAATCTTCACTATGAATAGGATATATATTGAGCACTGCTCTTTCAAGAAGTTCCACCGAAGGTGCTTTTATTGTCTCAAAGAATACTTCCGAAGGTAAAGGTAGCCCATGTGCCGCTGACTTGGCTAGCAGATCAGCGTGCTCATTTTCTCCTTGTGGAATATTCTTGACAGAGAACCCTTCGAAAGAAGCTTCAAGCCTTCGAACTGTATCCAAATATTTCTCGAGCTTCGAATCTCTTGCTTTACAACTTTTGTCAACATGACCAGAAATAACTTGGGAATCGGTTTTGAGAACCACCCTTCTTATCCCCATTGCCTTTAACTTCCGAAGCCCCAAAAGCAAAGCTTCGTATTCAGCAATATTATTTGTGCAACTAAAATCAAGTTTCACTGCATAGCATGTTCTAACTTTGGAAGGTGCAACTAAAACAGCGGCTGCACCTGCCCCGAAGGTTCCCTAGGAACCGTCGCAGAACACTGTCCAAGCTTCGGCATCTTTAATTGCTTCTTCTTCCTGAACCCCTGGCGTCCAATCAGCGATGAAGTCTGCTAACGTCTGGGACTGAATCGAGGATCTATGCACATAATCAATGCTGAATTCGTTGAGTTCCGCAGCCCACTTTCCAATCCTTCCAGTAGCTTCTCTGTTCCTCATAATATCCTTCAAAGGCTGTGATGAGGGAACGATTATATGGTATGCTTGAAAGTAGTGTCGAAGCTTCCTGGAGGCCATTAAGACAGCATATAGCACCTTCTCCAATTCTGTATAGTTTTTCTTTGATAAACTGAGGACTTCGGAGACAAAGTATACTGGGGCTTGCTTTTTAGTTTGTTCTTCAAGCTTCTCCTAGACAAGCGCCGCACTTACTGCAGAGTGCGAAGCTGCCACATACAGCAGTAGAGGAGCCCCTGGCACTGGTGGAATTAACATCGTTAGATCTATCAGATACTGCTTCAGCTCTTCGAAGGCTTTCTGCTGAGCTGATCCCCATTGAAATACTTCGGCCGACTTCAGCACTTCGAAGAATGGTAAATTTCTCTCTGCTGATCTAGATATGAATCGATTCAAAGATGCCAGTCTTCCTGTCAACCGCTGAGCTCCCTTCTTTGTACTTGGCGGCTCCATCCGAAGGATAGCTTCAATTTTATTCGGATTAGCTTCGATTCCTTTTGTTGAAACTAGACAACCAAGGAATTTTCCCTTCTTTACTCCGAAGACACATTTTTCTGGATTCAAGGCCAGCTTGTCTAAAGTTAGCAAATGTTTCCTGCAGATCAGCAATGTGATTTTCTTGCTTCGTGCTTTTTACTATGATATCATCAACATGTGTTAGCACATTTCTGCCTATCTGAGAATGAAGGACTTCCACTGTCATTCTGCTGAAGCTTCCTCCAGCATTCTTGAGCCCCTCAGGCATCCGAATGTAGCAATATGTACCACTGGGGGTTATGAAGCTGGTTTTTGGCTCATCTTTCTTCTTCATCCAGATTTGA
Source organism: Zea luxurians (assembly GCA_029449295.1). Classification (NCBI taxonomy): domain Eukaryota; kingdom Viridiplantae; phylum Streptophyta; class Magnoliopsida; order Poales; family Poaceae; genus Zea; species Zea luxurians. The sequence continues at coordinate 6,379,066 of JAOPSE010000107.1, forward strand.
TGGTAGCCTGAATAACAATCTAGTAGACTCATGAGTTCTGACGAAGCTGCTGCATTCACTAGAGAATCTATCCTTGGTAATGAAAACTCATCCTTCGGACAAGCCTTGTTGAGATCAGTAAAATCAATGCACATTCTCCATTTGTCATTGGCCTTCTTCACCATAACAGTGTTAGCTAGCCATTCTGGGTATTTTACTTCTCTGATCGACATTGAGCGAGTGTTCAATGACATCCCTGTTGACACCACAGAGATCGTTGGCGGACCATGCAAAGACATCTTTGTTGTTGAACAGAAACCTTGTTAGGTTTTTCTCCTGTTCCTCAGATAATTGAGATCCCAGCAACACCTTCTGCTCTGCTATATCTTCACATAAGAGCATGGGCTTCGGCTGATCGGCCGCAGCAGCCTTCTCCCTTCTGTACTTGTATTGCTCACAAGCTTCGGCTCCATCTATATTATGGATTGCTTTTGAATCTGTCCAGTTTCCTTCGGCCTTTCTGGCAGCTTCCTGACTACCATGAATAGCAATAGGCCCTTGATCCGAAGGTATCTTCATACAGAGATATGTTGGATGAAGAATTGCTTCAAAAGCATTGAGTGTCCCACGACCAATGATTGCATTGTAGGGATACTCCATGTCGACAATATCAAACACAACTTGCTCAGTCCTTGTATTGTTGACATATCCGAAGGTCATTGGCATCGTGATCTTGCCGAGCGCTATAATCTGCCTTCCTCCAAAGCCACAAAGAGGGTGTGTAGCATCATGAATCTTATCCTCTGGCTCTTGCATCTGTCTAAAGGCCTTAGCAAATATAATATCCGCTGCACTGCCTGTGTCAACCAGAACATTGTGGACCAGAAACCCTTTGATAACACAAGAAATAACCATAGCATCATTGTGAGGGTAATCCTTGAGCTAAAGGTCCTCTTGGGAGAAGGTGATTGGGATGTTAGACCATCTTGACTTGATGAAGGGTCCTTGCACCCCGACATATTGTACCCTTCTCTGTGCCTCCTTCTTCTGCTTCTTGTTGGCCGGCTCTGAGCATGAACCGCCTGTTATCGGGAGTACCAGCTTCGGAGCCGAAGCAACTCCAGCTTGGTTGTTGAACGAAGCCATCAGCTCAAAAAGTGGAAGTGAGTTCACCGGAGGTGGCCGCCAATGTTGGAGACTTGTTCTCAAATGCTATGAATCAAGAACAAGGCAACATAAAATATTAAATATTGATGCCCTTCGTCCGCTGAAGCATTATCTCTCCAAGGATCTAATGAACTTCGAACGAAGGCCATGAGCAAAATATCACGAAAGGTCGTACCTTCGTGACCAGACTTATAAAACAATATAAAATGAAATATAAAGCATAAAATTTTATAGAGAGATATAGTGCAAACAGATAATATTATTGACATATTTTATTGCACAAATCTGAATACTAAAACATAATATTTAGGTACATTTATACCTTCGTCTTGGTAGAAGACAATAATTCCAGCGTAACGTGTCCGTGATTACAAGATTGCGTGAACAGTACATGAGTATTGTTCATCTATTTATAGGCACAGGGCGCAGCCTGTGTAAAATTACATTTATGCCCTTTACAATCGACTACAATAATGAAACAAAACATCATGGGTCTTTAGGTCATTTTATCTTTAAGTCGGTTCACCCCTTCGTTTTGAGATCTGTCACTGTGTCAAAGCTTTATAGGTGATAGCTTCGGCGCTGCTTCTGAGAGAATCTGCCGAAGGTGTTCTCTTGCTTTAGGATCTTCGGCTACGAAGCATACCCCCAACAGATTTTAAGTTGCAGAGGTCGTTGTATGGGCTTAAACAGTCTAGGCGAATGAGGTACAATTGGCTCAGTGAATTCCTCCTAAAGAAAAAAGATAAATAAATAATCCAAAATCTCCTTGTGTGTTCATTAGAAAATCCTAGAAGGGTCCATATATTATTTTGGTCTTTGTTGGTGACCTAAATATCGTAGGATACATGGAGAATATTAAGGAGTCTAGCGTCTACGTCAAGGCAGAGTTTGAAATGGAAGACTTGAGAAAAAAGTTTTGCTTGGGCCTGCAAATAAATCATTTTCTTAAAGGAATATTTGTACGCCAGCCGGCCAATAGTAAGAAGGTCGTCGAGAGATTTAACATAACCAAAGCTTACCCTTTAAACACGTTGATGATCATAAGATTCCTTGTGAAGGATACTGACCTATTTAAATTAGACCAAAGAGTGATGATGATGATGATGAATCGCTAGAATCTAAAGTTCCTTACCTTGGTGTCATTAGAGCTTTGATGTATCTTGTGAATTGCACCATGCATGCCTATTGTTGTGATGATATCGCAGAGAATTTGCTAGCTAGGCATAGTGCAAACCCATCTAGAAGACGTTGAACATGTGTTGAGATTATACTAAGATACCGCAGAGTCACTCAAGATTTTGGACTATTTTCTCCAAAGAATCAGGACCAAACTTTAGTGTGGTATATAAATATTGGATTTGTGTATCAAATCCCCACAATACTAAATCTCAAACTGACTATGTTTTTATCCGTGATGGTACTACTGTATCCTAGAAGCACATAACACTCTTATTCTCCATTTTTTTCATTGGGGTTTTTTTAGAGTTTTAAGAGGCATGGGTTAGTATGGTATTCGTTGGTCCAAAGAAGAGTGTTAAAAGTCATACAAAAAATTAAGTGGGCTAATAATAAACATACTCATAAAGGGTTTTGCTTTTTATGTAATAAATATGTACTCTCTGTCTCTGTCTCTCTCGAATAATAATGAATAAAAAAGTGAAGATTTTTTATTTCTTCTTATACTTGCGACGCTGTGGTTAAAAAAACAGGGAACAAATCTTATAGGTTGTTGGAGCGAAGGCAGGAACGCCACCTTCGCCCGAAGTCTCCACCGCTTAGCCCCTGCCCCGACAGACAAAGCAGGCAGGGACACCCTTCGCTCGATTCGGAACCAGACGAAGGCCTGCGGCGACGCCTCCCCGCGGCGCGGCCTCGTTCAGCTCTGAGGCCCACACGAGATCTGGCCCATTGTAACGGGCCCTGCGTGGCCGCGTTTGTGTTACGGGCCTAATTTGTAAAGGCATACTTGTAATTACAGCTTGTAACCCCGCTTTATGGGAATATTCTAGGGATAAACCAGGCACCTGAGGGCACATGCGTCCTTAGCGCAAGGCGCCGTGCACTCGGGTACCTATAAATACCCCCGCACAGTGCCCGTGAGAGGCTAGATTAACAGAGCTTTTACTACCACGCGTAAGTGCCCTGTTGCCATCTCCATTCACTCATGTTGGATCCCCTTGTTGACCCAGAGCAAGTTCCAACATTTGGCGCCCACCGTTCGTGCTACGAGACAACCACCCGCGATGGCACCCAAGAGAGCTAACCCGAAGTCTGACGAGGCTGCGAAGGCAGCACTGCTCGCCGCAAGCAAGGGCAAGGCCCTCGCCCTCACCCAATCCACCCACCAAGAGGCCACTGAAGACGACACCCTCCGCACCTGCGACCCTGAGGGACAACCCTCAGGCTTCGTACCTCCCTCAGGCTCCGCACCTCCCTCAGACTTCGCACCACTGGAGGGCGCGGACCTCGCCGAGGACGGTGAGGTCCTCGGCGTCTCAGCAGAAGAACAGCTACAGCTGCGCGCCCTGCGCCTCAAGAACCGCAACCTCCAAAGGCAGAAGGAGATACTGGAGGCCAAGCGCCAGCGTGTGTCCGCACTCGCCAAAGTGCGGCAGATGATACGCGACGAAGAGCACAAGGCCCAGGAACTCGAGCGGGAGATTGCGCTGATGCAGCGCGAAGGCCACCTCGGCCCGCGGCACGAGTCATCCCTCCAGCAACGCGCACAAAACGAAGACACGCGCGAAGGCCACTCCGGCCTGCAGCATGGGCCATCCCTGCAACACCGCGCGCAACCCGAGGACCCGCGTTTCCCCCAGCGCGACTTCACTTTCCCGCACGCCGCGCCATTCCAAGGGGTCAATTATCTCGATGAGCGAAGTCCCCTGGCGCCTCACCTGCAAGTGGCGCCGTGGCCAGCTAACTTCCGGGCTGGGACTTACCCCAAGTACAACGGCAGCACCGACCCGGCTCAATACATAATGAGTTACCAGGTCGTCGTCGCATCGTCCGGGGGGGACGACGCCACAATGGCGAAGTCCTTCATCATCGCCCTCGAGGGCCCCGCACTCACCTGGTTCACCAGGTTGCCTCCGCTGTCCATCGATTCCTGGAGAAGTCTCCGGGACAAGTTCCTCCTCAACTTCCAAGGGTACCCGCCCGGACACCGACGCCCTGGCCGAGCTCTCGCTCTGCAAGCAGCTAGAGAAGGAGACCCTGAGGGAATATTACCGCAAATTCCTGACACTCAAGTCACAGCTACCCTCAGTCGATGACCAGATTGCCATCCACTATGCTATCAGTGGTCTTCGCGCTGGCGTCCTTTACAGCCACTGCATCAGAGATCCGCCGAAGAACCTCCAAGAGTTATACCAGCTGTTTGAAAAGTACGCCAGATCCGAGGAGCTCCACCAGCGCAAGATTGAGTTCCAGCGGAAGCCAAAAGATGCTCCACAGTCCAGCCGCACGTGGACAAGGACTCCGCAACCAGACTCCGGTCGAGATGGCCGCGGCCAGCAGCAAGTGCACAACATTGCCAACCAGCAGCCGGCCGCTGACCCCCTTCGTCGCCAGGAATATCCCCCCCAGGGCCGCGGAAGTGGAACTCGCGGCAGGGGCCGAGGGCGTGCGCAGCCACCCCCTCCACCGCGCCGATTTTACTGCCTTTTCCATGGCGAAGACTGCGCCCACCAAACCAAAGACTGCCCCGAAGTGAAGGCCACCAGAGATAGAATGGCGAGGGCGCAGCCAGCCGACAATCCCATAATTGTCGCGCACAATTACCAGCCACCCCCTCCACCATATATCCACGCTCCCGCCCCGCATCCACCGCACCACGCTTACCAACATCATCAGGAAGTACAAATCGTACATCCTCCGCCTCCACCACCACACCAGCAACAACAAAACATCCCCCATGCCCCAAAGCAGGAAGACTTCGCCGATCAACCTTATCGCGGAGTCATTCATATGATAACTGGGGGGTCCAGCACTGACTTCGACACCAAGCGGCAGAAGCGGGACCACTACCGCATCATCAACCATGTCGCCGTCACTGGCCCAGTCGTGCAGACGAAGTGGTCCCACGTACCGCTAACCTTCGACGCACGAGACGTCGACCTGCGCAGCGCCCCCCACATCGACGCTATGGTTATCAATTGCAGCGTGGCGGGCTGGGACCTACACAAAGTCCTAGTTGACAACGGCAGTCAGGCAGACATCATCTTCCTCCACGCTTTCGACCGCATGGGCATAAGCCACAGTCTGCTCAAGCCTTCGGACAACCCGTTGTACGGTTTCGGCGGCAAAATAGAGTTGCCCCTCTCCTTCGGTGTAGCACCCAATGCCCGAAGTGAACAGGTGACTTTTGACATTGTGGATATGGTATATCCGTACAACGCCATCATGGGTCGGGGCTCCATCAATAAGTTTGAAGCTGCCATCCACGGACTGTATTTGTGCATGAAGATACCAGGCCCACTAGGCGTAATTACAGTCTACGGCTACCAGCAGACAGCGCGCAACATATAGCGGGACTTCGTGCCTGGTCAGAGGAACGTGCACTGTCTCACGACACAGTGCGAGGTCCCCGCGCCCGCCAGCCCAACTGACAAGCAGCACGACAAGGCTCAGTTGCAGAGTCAGGATGGGACCAAGACTGTCCCCCTCGATCAGGCCACGCCCAAGCAGACAGTCACTATCAGCGAAGACCTTACTTCGCATGAAGAAGAGAAGCTCCTCTGCTGCCTGGTCAAGAATAAAGATGTCTTCGCCTGGTCCACCCTCGACCTGGTCGGAGTCAGCCGATCCATAATCGAGCACAGTTTGGGAATTGACCCCTCGGTGCGACCAAGAAAGCAAAGGCTTCGCAAAATGTCCGACGAAAAGACAGAGACCGCCAAGGCGGAGGTGCACCGCCTCCTAGAGGCTAAATTCATTGAGCCAGTGGCTTACCCCACATGGCTCTCCAATGTTGTAATGGTGCAGAAAAAAAGCGGAAAATGGCGGATGTGCATAGACTTCACCAGTCTCAATAAGGCCTGCCCAAAAGACAATTTCCCGTTGCCACGGATCGACAAAATAGTCGATAGCGCGGCCGGATGCGAGGTCATGTCTCTCCTCGACTGCTTCTCCGGCTATCACCAAATATACATGAAGGTGGAAGACAAGGCTAGCACCAGCTTTATAACACCCTTCAGCACTTATTGCTTCATCAGAATGCCGGAGGGTCTCAAGAATGCCGGGTCCACCTTCTCCAGACTCACCAAGACAGTACTCGAAGGGCAGGTCGGCAGAAATATATTTACATATGTGGACGACATCGTCGTCGCCAGCAAAAATAAGGAGGACCATCTCGCCGACCTGGCCGAGACATTCGCAAACATGCGAGATGCACGACTCCGCCTAAACCCGGAAAAGTGCGTTTTCGGTGTTCGCCAGGGCAAGATATTGGGCTACCTGGTGTCACACCGCGGCATCGAGGCCAACCCAACCAAGATCCAGGCCATCATCGACATGTCGCCTCCGCAGTCCGCCAGGGACGTCCAGCGTCTGACAGGAAGATTGGCCGCTCTCAACAGATTCATCTCCAGGTCGGCCGAGCGAAGTCTTCCTTTCCTCAAAACTCTCCGCGGCGCAAAAGACTTCGCCTGGGGGCCGGAGCAAGCAGCGGCCTTCGCCTCATTAAAACAGTACTTAACGGAGCTGGCCATCCTCACGAGCCCCGACTCCTCGCTCCCCCTATTGCTCTATGTCGCGGCTTCGCCGCACGCAGTCAGCGCGGCACTAGTGCAGGAGCAGACAGTCGAAGGCGCTGTCAGACAGTGCCCTGTTTATTACGTCTCCGAGGTCCTGACACCGTCCAAATGCAACATGACAGAGCTGGAGAAGATCGCCTATGCAGTTGTTATGTCCTCGCGCAAGCTGCGCCATTACTTTGAAGCATTCAAGGTCCGCGTCACCTCAGACAGGGGGCTCGGCGAACTGTTCAGAAACCCGGAGGCATCGGCGAGGATCGCCAAGTGGGCAGCCGAACTCTCCGGCTACCACATCAGCTTCGAGCCCAGGACAGCCATCAAATCGCAAGTCCTGGCAGACTTCATCGTCGACTGGACCGGGCCAGTAACACAGCCGGACCCGACCACAGAGAGGGCCTGGACGATCCATTGCGACGGCGCATGGTGCCATGCGGGGGCAGGCGTCGTTGCAATCATAACCTCACCAGTCGGGGTCAAGCACAGATATGCAGCACGACTCAGCTTCAATCTGGAATCCGACAGATGCACCAATAATATAGCAGAATACGAAGCAGTCATCCTCGGCCTCCGCAAGCTAAGGGCCCTCGGAGTCACCACTTACATCATCAAAACAGACTCCAAGGTAGTTGCCGGCCAGGTCGAGAAAGACTATGCAGCCAAGGACCCCGCACTCATGCAGTACCTCGCGGCCATCCGAAGTCTCGAGAGGCAGTTCAAGGGGTTCACGGTGCAGCACGTGGACCGGGCCAAGAATGAGGAGGCCGACGCATTGGCCAAGGCCGCGGCCAGGGGCGAAACCATGCCCTCCGACGTGTTCTTCCATATCATCGGCACGCCAGCAGTCCGGAGCCCCGAAGGGCTCCAAATAACCAATGACAGCGAGGGCCACCGTACAGTTAACCTCATCATGACCGAAGACTGGCGAGCACCCATTACCCTGTTCCTGCAGGGGTATTATCACCCAGCCGACATCAGTGAGGCCAAGCGCCTCAGACATCGAAGCCGAGACTTCGCTCTGATTAAAGGCCAACTCTACAAAAAAGGGGTCAGTCAACCAATGCTTAAGTGCGTCACCGAGGCCGAAGGCATGCAGATTCTACGTGAAGTCCACAGTGGCACGTGCGGCTCGCACGCGGGGCCGAGGGCCCTAGCTGCTAAGGTGATCCGCCAGGGTTTTTATTGGCCCGCAATGATTTGTGCCGCGAATCGGGTCACTCGGTCCTGCGAAGCCTGCCAGAAGTTCTCTCCTCGGTCAGGCGGCCCTTCGCAGTATACAAAACTGATCGCCCACACATGGCCTCTCCAGCGCTGGGGTCTCGACATTGTTGGACCCCTGCCCACCGCTCAGGGGAACCTTAAGTTCGCCTTCGTCGCGGTCGAGTACTTCACCAAATGGATCGAGGCACGGGCTGTCTCCACAATAACATCAAAGACTGCCCAAAAATTCTTCTGGCAGAACATCGTTTGCCGCTTCGGAGTACCGTCCGAATTAACAGTCGACAACGGCAAGCAGTTTGATAACCAAAATTTCAAGGATTTTTGTTTCTCCATTGGCACCAAGCTTGCCTTCGCATCAGTCTATCATCCGCAGTCCAACGGGGTCGTGGAGCGCGCCAACGGGAAAATCTTCATAGCCATCAAAAAAATGCTCCTCGATGAAAAAAAGGGCAGATGGAGCGATTTTTTACCTGAGGCAGTCTGGGCACTAAACACAACTGAGTGCAGGGCGACCGGGTTTACTCCCTTCCGTCTTTTATACGGATCGGAGGCCATGACCCCGCAAGAAATAAAGCACGGGTCCCCGCGAACAGTCCCGTCAGCCGTCCCAGATGTGGACGAGCCAACTTCAAAGGACCTCATCGACGGAGACCGTGTCTTCGCCCTACAGGCCCTGAACAAGTATCAAGCCCAGACCAAAGCATGGCGCGACCATTCAGTCACCCCGAGGGAGTTCAGCGAGGGGGACCTCGTACTCATTCGAACGGCTCGGACGGAGTCCAAGGGCAAGCTGGAGCCCAGGTGGGAGGGCCCTTTCATCGTCAAGACAAAAGCTTCCCCCAGCGCTTACAGGCTCACAACGCCAACCGGCGAGGACCTGGAGCACTCCTGGAACATAGACAACCTCCGCAAATTTTTTGTTTGATTCCTCAGGGCTGTCTTCGCCCTTGTAATCCGCAAAAACAATCTTGCATCGACCCGCACTCTTTTCCTCCCGGGGGGTGAGGTTTTTAACGAGGCGGAGCCATGTAATACATGCGTAAAAAATCCCCCGCAAAAAGACATGCGTCGAAAAAGACCGCGATGACGGTCTTCGACATTCGACCACCACGAGGTCACCGCGAGGCTAAGCGCTAGCTACCCTCGCGTGCGACAAATCCGCGCAGAAGTCGCCTAAGGGTGCAGCCGGCTTAGCACAACAAGTGCGGAAAAAAATCTGAGTCTATCGCGAAGACTATCCGCGCAGAAGTCGCCTAAGGGTGCAGCCGGATTAGCACAACAAGTGCAAAAAAAAATCTAAGTCTATCGCGAAGACTATTCGCGCAGAAGTCGCCTAAGGGTGCAGCCGGATTAGCACAACAAGTGCGGAAAAAATCTAAGTCTATCGCGAAGACTATCCGCGCAGAAGTCGCCTAAGGGTGCAGCCGGATTACCACAACAAGTGCGAAAAAAAAATCTAAGTCTATCCGCGAAGAGGTCGCTTAAAAAGTGCAGCCGGATTAGCACGACGAGTGCGAAAAAACCGAAGACTATCTGTGCAGAAGACACTTGAGGGCACACCTGGACTAGCACGACAACGACTGAAACGACAACATCAAACTATCCACGCCAAGACCAACTACAATCAAGCCACCACAGCGCAACAAAGCAAATCAGTAAGTACAAAACGCCTTCGCACACACACATGCACGCGAGGGCGCACAATTCCACCATACAAGCCTCTACATACACAAGCGAGGGCACCACACTCTACATCGGCTCAACCTTAGGAATAATTCCCATCTCCCTATAATTAAATAACATTATCCTGAGCTCCTCACCCGCAAAAAGACTCCGCAGTTCCCCTTCACCTACACTCTCGGCGGTCGGCAGAGACAACAGTTCCCGCCGACCAGCCCCACTCACACGAAGCCGAGCTCGCTCCTCCGCGCTAACCCTACGTTTTGCAACCGCCCTTCGTCGACGGCGCCCGGTGCTAGGGCCTGGCGCGTCCGGCGCGTCCGCGGCGTGTGGCGAAGCCTCCGCCGCAGCCACGTCCAAGGCCGCAAAATAATCCAAGTCCTCCTCCGACGACTCCTCAGTCCACTCAACCGAGCTCCCGGAGTCGGCAAAATCAAAAAACTCAGATGCAGACCCACTATATTCATTACCACCGTCCGCGGTCGAAGCCGCCAAAAACTCAGTAGTAGCGGTTGCGTGCGCAGGCCCAAAATCTTGAACCTGCGCAGCAACCAAAATTCAGTACAACATCCAAATTCCCCAACCCTAAACAACTACTACGCCACCTGCGCGGGCCCTGACGCTGCGGGAGCCTCCGCCGTTGGTTCCGCCGCCTTCGCCACCATTGTCTCCACCGCCTCCGCCGCGGGATCTTCGACGGTCGGCGCGGCTGCTTCGAGGGCATCAGGAGCGCCCTCGACCACCTTCAGGGGCAGGTCTTCAGCTGTCGCAGCAGTTGTGGGGGCGCCTGGTGCGTCTTCCGCGGTCTCCGGGGTTGGCTCCAGGTCAGGCAGGGCGCTGTTTAGTGCTCCGAAGTCGTCCACCCGCTCGCCTCGCTCCGCCTAAAACAAAACATACAAAAAGTCAGCAAACACACGCACAGACCACATCTAGCAAACGCCGAACACACGACAACGTTACCTGAGCCCTCGCAGCCTCGGCCCGCTCCCTGACCACATCACCACCATACAGACCCCACATCCGGTCATAGAGGGCACCGGCGGACTCCTTCACCACGGGGTCTTCGACCTTATAGATATCTCGCCCAAAATCTTCATCTGCCTGGTCAAAGGCCTCATAGTGCCGGCACCCTTCGCGAGAGAGTGCGTTCATCGCCCCCTCGCAGGTGACCAGGGAGGCGAATGACATTAACCCCCTCAGGACAGTGGGGAGCTCCTACGGCTCCTCTTGCACCCATTCCAAACAGCGAAGGCCGGCCTCTCACTCCGGCACCACGAAGTCACCAGTCCGCGCACCCAGCTCGCGATATGTGGCCTTAAGCTGTGTGCGCGTCCGTTCGGCCTCCGTTCGCTCCGCGGCTTCGGCCCCCTTCGCGCGGCTCTCCAGAGCGGTGAGCCGCTCCCGCAGGTCTTCGGCGAGCTCCTTGGCAAGTTTGCCTTCCGTCCGTGCCAGCCTAGCCTCCGCCCGCGCGGCCTGCTCCTTGGCGATGGCCTCGTTGGCCTCCCTCCTCTCCCCCACCAGCTGGCGCCGGAGGTCAGCCTTTTCCTTCTCCAGGGCGGCCACCTTGTCCGCCAGGTTACGACACTTGCTGTCGGAGGCGGACTTCTCACGGACAGCGTCAGCGTGCTGCGTCCGAAGTCTCTCGACTTCGGCAGACAAAGCTGCCGTAAGCGCCCCCGACGCAGTACGGCTGGTGAAGTCAGCCACCTGCAGAGCACACGTAAGGCTTTTGCCATCAAGAAAAAAATATATATATATATATATATATACATATATATATATATTAGCGCGGCGGACCTGACTCAGTGCCTCCGCCGCCTGACTCAGCGCCTCCGTCACTCCTTTCAGCCGGCGGGTCGCCGCGCCAGCCTCGTCCCTGACCGACGCAAGGGCCGACACCTCGCCTCCGGCGCCAAGGGTCCCGTCCCTCGCCTTCGACGACAGCGCGGCCGTCGCGATTGCCGCGGCAGGCGCAGCTATAGCAAGCCGGCCCTCGTCCGACCCTGCAACGCATCAACGCGTAAAAAAAAAACGACCGGGTGACTTACCCCCAAGATAATCGTCCACACTGATATCGGTGCCGAAGTCGGCAACGCGTTTGCCCGGCGGCGGCGACGTTCGGGCCGCCTTCGAAGCCTCCGCCACTCCGCTGGCCGGCGGCACCCCCTTCGTCAGTTTGGAGACTCCGGCGCCCGTCGTTGTCTCCGGCGCCTTGCTAGGTGCAGAGGCGCCCGCCTTCGCCGCCAGCGGCGGCTTGCCTCCGCTGGAGGCCGTAGCCTTCGCCGTTCCCCGCTGCCTTTTCGGCCGGGCTTCGTGAATTCTGACAGTCGCCTGGCGTTTTTGCGCCGCCCCTTGGCGATCCTTGTCCATCACTGCCCACACAACAGCACCGATATTTCGCCCGTAAGGAAAAACTCTCCACTGATGAACCATACGAGATGTAAAACAGTCTTCCTCAGCTGCGCAGGGGATAGGAACATTTCTAGGCCAGCAGCCCCCGGTAACCCTCAGCATCCGAGCCGAAGACTCCCGGAGCTCGGGCAAAGACATCCTCTCCCCCGGGGCCGCACACGTCCTCATTAACTCTCTAGCAAAACTATCGGACACACCAATTCCTCCCATCGCAGTACCTAATTTTCTCTTTTTGAGGAGGGGGCGGCCGCCAGCGCAGGGTCGCCTCCAGTCTCCACCGCCGGCTTCTTCCCACGGCGGTCCGCTTCGTCTTGACCAGGGTATCCGTCGTACGGCAATTGATTTAATTCGAAGACCCTGTTCAGACTTTCATTTGACCCGCGAATATCGAAGCTGCGTTGGCCTTCCGTCCTCGCCACGTACCGCCCCACAAGCCGCACCGCCAAGTCCTCCGCATCACGCACAAAGGCGGCCGGGTCACGGTTTCGCAAATTCAGGGCGAAGGCAGGACTTCGCACCACCCTTCCTCCGTGAAAAGGCATCTGGCGAGGGCACACTTCGCCCAGCGCCCAGCCATGCGCCAAGGGCCAGACCCCGTACGCCACGAACTCTTCAACTAAATCACGACCACTGCTCTGGCCGGCGGCGCACCGAAGGGCCCCTTCGTCTGCATCCTCTTCCGCCACTTCAAAAGGCGGATACGCAGAGTAATAGTGGGAGCACATCTCAGACACGGGAAGTCCTTCGTGGCCTTCGACAGTAGCCTCAGCAACGTAAAACCAAAATTCATTCCAATTGCCCCACTTGTTGCGGGCGCACGGAACCAACTCCACTACTGGCATTGTGGTCTTGCCGGTCTTCGGCGTGAATGTGCACGACCCGAACTGGGCAACTCCGTCTTCAACCATCCTCTTCTGCCAATGCAAGCAATAATTCTTCGCAAAAACTTCAACCGACGGCTGTCCGCCGTACGAAGTCGTCGCCCAGACATACTTCGCCAGCGCCACCACGGCGTTCGGTGTCAGCTGATGTATTTGAACGTTGAATCGCCGCAGGACTTCGCCAACAAACCGGTGCGCAGGCAAACGGAGACCGGCGACGAAGAACGCCTCGAAAACAACCAACTCACCCTCCGGCTCGGGGACTTCCTCCGTCCCCGGAGCACGAGCGACTCCGCCGCCAAAGTAGCCCAATCGCTGCATATCTTCAATGCGGGCCGACGTCATCCGTGACACTCCAAAATCAACAGAGTCGCCGGCGCGCAGCTCCTCCACCATCACGCCACTCAAAGTCTCCTCAGATGAGGCGGCGGCCGGCGGCGTGGCGTCGGCGGAAGAAGAAGAGGATGGCATTGCTACGTACCGTCGGCGGCGGCGGGCGGTCTGCTTCACGCGAGCCAGAACTCCGACGAGCAAAGGGAGCAGAGGAAGAAGAGGAGCAGAAAGACGGCGGGCGGCTAGGGTTTTCACGGAGCACGGAAGGCAAGGTTCAAACAGCGCCGACCCCCACCCCCTTTTATAGGCAGGGCGCGGCTCTTCGGGAAACCCGCAATCCGACAGGGCGCGACGCTTCGGAAAACCCGCAATCCAACAGTACGACGTCCATCAACGGTCACATCAAAAACCCCCGCGGAACCACTTCGAGCGAGGGCAGCGTCTCCGCCACCTAGCGACGTCTTCGGCACCAGGTGACTTTGTCGAACTGGTCCCTCGGAGGGCAAATGTTGGAGCGAAGGCAGGAACGCCACCCTTCGCCCGAAGTCTCCACCGCTTAGGCCCCTGCCCCGACAGACAAAGCAGGCAGGGACACCCTTCGCTCGATTCGGAACCAGACGAAGGCCTGCGGCGACGCCTCCCCGCGGCGCGGCCTCGTTCAGCTCTGAGGCCCACACGAGATCTGGCCCATTGTAACGGGCCCTGCGTGGCCGCGTTTGTGTTACGGGCCTAATTTGTAAAGGCATACTTGTAATTACAGCTTGTAACCCCGCTTTATGGGAATATTCTAGGGATAAACCAGGCACCTGAGGGCACATGCGTCCTTAGCGCAAGGCGCCGTGCACTCGGGTACCTATAAATACCCCCGCACAGTGCCCGTGAGAGGCTAGATTAACAGAGCTTTTACTACCACGCGTAAGTGCCCTGTTGCCATCTCCATTCACTCGTGTTGGATCCCCTTGTTGACCCAGAGCAAGTTCCAACATAGGTCTTCCTTATGTAGAACCTACGACGCTGATATTTAACACAGTCTGGTAGCCTCATTATATTGTGCATTACTGTGGCCTTGCAGGCATCATATGCGCGAATAGTAAAGTAACGCGCGCAGGTACGTAGACGCCGCTTGGACGTACAGAAGCCGGGCGGCCATTTGCCCATTTCGATCAAACTACAGTAGGGCACCATTACGCGGCGGCAGGAAAATCACCGGACACCCGGCGTTACTCGATCGTGGCTCACGATCGAGCCCGGCCATTGGCGCTGCCTCGCGCCTCGCCGGTGGCAGCAGAGAGCATCAGGACTGCTGTTAATGGCTGCATCACGACAACGTACCACTACCATCCTTGTGCCTGTATGTATAGCCAGCCACTCTCAGCCAGGGCATGTGTAGTGCCGGACCAGCGCTCCGTACTAATAATGGGTCGGTACGGACTCAGTTCTTAAAAAGAAAAAACGACCGTAAAACATGGTTTGCGGACGTTATTTATAGTGGAATTACCGGAATAAGTAAGCTCTAGGGCCTAGTGGAATAAGTAAGCCGTCCTAAACAGTGTCGGGGCAGATCAAGTTGGGGCGGCTCTTTTGGCCATACGGCTCCGGATCAGCAGGCGTGCATGCGCGTGATTGGCTCCTCGGATTACCTCTGTCATGCGGCCTGGCCTGGGCGTCACAACCAAGGCGGTCTGGTCACTCGTCGAGGCTCTGCTGTCCGCCCACGTGCCTCACGCTAACACGCACGCTATGTTGTATTTTATGGTTTTGGTCCGGTGCATGAGTGGTGACTGATGATAGATTTGACTGCAAGAAAAGGCTGCAAAGCGGCCATCCTATTGGCGCACAAGCGAATGTCATTTTTTTTTTGTGGCATTGATCCCTCCCAGCCAGACGTGCAATGCAGGGGGGAGAATCTTGCAGGACGAGGGACGAGGGGGGGGGGGGGGGGGGGGGCAAAGAAAATCATATGCGGCGGCCTCGCTCGAGGTAGGTAGGGCATGGCTGCGTGCGCACAATTTGCTGGCCGCCAGGGCAGGACAAGGAGGAAAACCAAATCTTTTGCTTAAAAGTAAACCTGACTAACAGGAGATGTAATGCGCGCGCCGGCTGCTGGGTTGCTCGCGGACAGGACGGTGGTGCGGCCTCGCGCCAGCAGCCGCACGTACGGCCGCCGCGCCGGCCCGCTAGGTGCTGTACTCGCTCCGCCCCCCCCCCCCCCCCCCCCCCCCCCCCCCCCCGGTAACGGACAGGTCGGTCCGTAACGTGCACTGTACTAAGCGCTAGTGTACGTGCGTACTCCGTCTGGGTGCACACGGCCCGCGCGCCGCTGCTATATTATGGGCGCCCGTGGCGTGCCCTCTCTAGCCAGCACAGCACAGCACACACACTGGAAAGTGCAAGCTGTAGTGAGACCTGCGCGACTGCCAGCGTGTGTCCGCGCGGCAAGGAGCGTAGCGCGCGGTCGTCGGCCCGCACGGCCACCAACTCCCTTGGACGCACGCGCGCGCGCGACCAAGCTGCTAACCGTGCGCAAGTAGTGCGAGTTCGTCGCCGGCCGGGGTCGCTAGCTCGATCGGCGGGACCACATACGACTCCGGTGTGGCCAGCGGCGGCCGGGCCGGGGAACGCACGTGCTGCGAGCGAGCGAGGGCAGACGCTAGCTGTTGCGGGGAGCTAGCCGGCGCGCGCGCGATGGGGAGGGCGCCGTGCTGCGAGAAGGTGGGGCTCAAGCGAGGGAGGTGGACGGCGGAAGAGGACCAGTTACTTGCCAACTACATTGCGGAGCACGGCGAGGGGTCCTGGAGGTCGCTGCCCAAGAATGCAGGTAACCAAAGCCGGCCGCGCGCCATGCATCGCCACGTACTATACCATCAATCTCCGATCCATGCATATATGAGCTTGCTTCTTCTTCGTCGCCGTCGTCGTTCTTAGCTAGTTAGGACGCGCATGCAGGCCTGCTCCGGTGCGGCAAGAGCTGCCGGCTCCGTTGGATCAACTACCTTCGGGCGGACGTCAAGAGGGGGAACATTTCCAAGGAGGAAGAAGACATCATCATCAAGCTCCATGCCACCCTCGGGAACAGGTAACAATAAGCGCGCCCTAATCTCAACGCTGATCGAGTGTGCATCCGACTAGAGAGTAGTCCTTCCTTCCTTTGATGCATGGGAGTCAATGCACGCAGTCCCGAATTGAAAAGCTTGGTACGTACTTCCTCCTTCACACGAAGAACGGAAATCTAGTCCAACAATATCAACTTTGATCAAGGCATGCGTATATATAAGAAACTTCCATAAATATATAAATGTTGATAGTACTATAAATATAGTTGATTGAGAGAATTCTCTTAAATTGTGAGGTACCATGTATACTTTTATATATACTACTTAAACGCTTCTCGACGTACAAATTTGGGGAAAAGGATCTCTGGCACAAGACTAGAACAGTCAGCACAGACAATAAAGGGCTACTCCGATGAAAATCTCGTTTTCATTCATAGGAGTATAGAGCAGTGTAGTAACAATTGCCTGCTCTCTCTCAATTACTGAAATCTTAGAGCAAATATAATACGTGGATATAAGCCGGCTAAATATTGAGATTGATGAGAGAGAAGATGAGAGAGAGAAGAATCGGACTGCAAACTTAAAGCCGGGGCTTATTAGACACAGAACTAAAAACTTTTTTTTGTGAGAAAGACATGCAAATCATAAATTAATAGTGAAGAGCTAACTACTACACGAATAGGCTAATGCAAATCATAAATTAATACTCTCTCCGTTTCTTTTTATTTGTCGCTGGATACTGTAAAATTGCACTATCCAGCGACAAATAAAAAGAAACGGAGGGAGTAGTGAAGAGCTAACTACTACACAAATAGGCTAAGAAGTAGACTATAAGGTTCCTTACTTACAACCAGCGGTTGGCTATATTATTAAACTTGATCTTATAATTTCGATAGCTGCCCCGATCGGTTGAGAGTTAAGACACCGTATACCATACACGTACACAGTACTAAATAAAGAATTAAATGATGTAGGGGCACACGCTGCTGGAATTGAGGCGCGCGCAGCAATAGTAGGCTAATGTCCTTTTTTTCTATGCTTGGTATGGGTTCCAATCGGCTTTATCACTGTTTAGCTACTGTAGTGATAATGTCCAAAAAGATGGTTTCATCAGCGAAAGACAAAGACAAAAGAGAGAAGAGAGAGAGAAGAGAGAAGAGAGAGAGAAAGACTCCTATAAAGAGTGGTGTTGCTATAGTGCTAGAATGGTGCATATATTACTACAGTGCATATATGTGAGAAAGAGCCGGAGCTATTGAGCTAATACAATCTATAGGGCCTAAATAGAGACATGGCTGAAAACAACATGGCCATCTGGTCCCTACGATCGATGTGCTGTAGTATGTTTATGTACACGCGGGCTCTACGCACGCTTGCTCTAGCATTGAGCAGTGCTACTTTACTCCACTATCAGTCCGGTCCTTGTCAGTCACTGGCTCAGCATGTGTCTCTGAAGTTGCCCGTACGTGTGGCAGCAGCCAAAAGGGCGTGCTGCGTGTGTAAGTTTACTGTCCAGTCAGATGCGTGTGATTTCCGAGGCCACGTGCACTAGCATGCATGGCGCCAACATGGCATGATAGAGATGTTTGTGGTTACCAAAATATGTTACGGACTGTTAAACATTCAGTTTTTCAGTCCGCTTTTATAAAAATCGATTTGCTAAAACTATCCAACAAAATTAATATGAACACAAAATCAGTCGAGTCTTTGCAATAGTATGAATCCATCACTTTCTAGATCCTGAACCCTATGGACACATTCATCTTTCTCTGTACATAATCCTCACAATGTTCAGATTCTCTGCACAGTCAAATTCTCAGAAAAGCTGATCAGAAAAAAGCTGAACCAATCAGACCCACCACTTCTTATGGCTTCACTTATATAACAGGGGCGAAGCTAGGTTGCTAGCTGTGGATGCAAATGCACATGCACCTCATAAAATACAATTTCTATAAATTCAGTTAAAATTTCACTATATATGCACTCCTAGAAAAAGTTTTTATCTACCCACAAGACTAAAATACACTCTCAATTCTAATCTAGCTTCGCCATTGTGTGGTAATGAGGTCTAAAACTAAGGGGGTGTTTGGTTTATATGGACAAATTTTAGTTTCTATATTTGACAATTTAAGTACTAAAATAGAATAAAATATATGGGCTAAAAATTAATCCTTAGAAACCAAAAACTCTCTAAGCTGATGCGTCATATATTCGTTACATTTCATCTCTAAGACGAAAAGCAGCAGCACGAGGAAATGCTAGATCTAGGCAATTTCTCGTGCTCAAAGATTTGTGCAACTAAAGGAAAATTAGAAAGCTACTACTGAGCAGTACGTACTGTGATAGCGTCATGCATACACACACACACCTTCCACTCCATAAAATGCAGTTTTTTTTGCTACATCAGTTTTGTTTAGGGCTAGTTTGGGAACTCCAATTTCCCATGGAGTTTCTATTTTCCCAAGGGAAATTAATTCATTTTCCTATGGGAAAATAGAAATCCCTTGGAAAATTGTGGTTCCCAAACTAGCCCTTAACCTATTTTTTCCCAAGCAACTTATGTGATTTTGACTGAACTTGGATAAAATATACTGGTCATAGTATTTATAATACCCATAAAAAACAATGCATGGCATTTATTAACAACGGGTTTTCATTAAATTAAACTGATTTGGTTTGCCGTAAATTTAGGAGAACCAATACGATCAATGAGTAGCGTATATACATAGCTATATCTTACAGTACAGAAAAAATCTTTCAAAAAAATATATACTGTAATAAACAGCACACAAAAGCATGCGATTCGTCGACAGCATCGTCTCACCACACTATTCAAGGACGATGGAGCTTCTTCGGTGCTCAGACTTTATTTCTACCATCTACCCAAACTGATATGTACAGTAAATGGAAGGAAGAACAAGATAGGGAAAAAAAACCCCAAACTGATAGATTAGAAGTCGCTGAAGAAATCCTCTCTAACAAAACTGGCGAGCTATCACACAGGACACGGGAGAGAATAGATGATTAAACAATAATCCCTCGTGCAATGCATGCTACTGTAGCGCCGTAATATAATGATAGATATGCGCTACAGCCCACATGGTGTTGCGAGAGCTAGCGGTGCCACACAGTCATGGAAACATGGTTTGTGAAAGCAGCTTAACTAATTACGGAGTACTAGCTAGCTGTGAGTCGTCAGCGGCTAGCTGAGAGTGAGAGTGAGAGGACCACGCGAAATAAACGACAATCTGGTCCAACACTCCCTCTTCATTGAAGCTAGCTAGCGCTGGGAGCGAACTCGCGTCGTATGGCAGAGCCTGCCTGCTGCCGTGCGGACAGGTCACGGTCTTCTTGACGCACGCACAGTCCAAGGCGTTGGCGTCCGGTCCATTTCGCTTTGCTGCCTCGCCATCACCGCCGGCCGGTACTGTGCAAAGCGCGCATTGGCTAGCTTCCCTGTTGCCTTGATCTGATCATAGAGGGGTCCCTGTCCGTGGCACACAGTGGGATTAATGACGGGCCCACGCCGGCCCTCCCTAATGATTTCCCCCGCCTTAACGTTGACACTGCGGACGGTGAGAGGCGCGGCTGTGGACGTACGGCGAGATCTATCGGGGGCCCATCGTCCTTCGCGAACGATGCGTACATTTAGCGCCATATATAAACACACGCCGGCACATGATTACTACGGCCTATACGTGGTGAGCGGCGCGATCAATGAGTGAGCTAGTTCGTTGCACCAAATTGTCGATCAAGTTGCATCAGACAGTAGAGTACTGTGTACTAGGCAGGCTAAGAAACACGATAGATGCCACGCACCGTACCGTCGTCCAGGCGAAATGTCGCATTCGGTTCTCCAACGAAGCTGCAGCTGCAGCTGCCCAACCAGCAGCGATGATCACACGCTCACCTTCCTGCGTCCTTGCGGTGTAAATTAATTACGTATGTATCCGCATCCGCATGCAGGTGGTCCCTGATCGCCAGCCACCTCCCCGGCCGAACAGACAACGAGATCAAGAACTACTGGAACTCGCACCTCAGCCGGCAGATCCACACGTACCGCCGGAAATACACCGCCGGGCCGGACGACACCGCCATCGCCATCGCCATCGACATGAGCAAGCTGCAGAGCGCCGACAGGCGGCGCGGCGGCAGGACCCCGGGCCGGCCGCCGAAGACTAGCGCCAGCAGGACCAAGCAGGCGGACGCCGATCAGCCCGGCGGCGAGGCGAAAGGCGCGGCCGCGGCGGCGTCGAGCCCGCGGCACAGCGACGTGGTGAACCCGGGCCCGAACCAGCCCAACAGCAGCAGCGGCAGCAGCACGGGCACGGCCGAGGAGGAGGGGCCCAGCAGCGAGGACGCGACCGGGCCGTGGGTGCTGGACCCGATGGAGCTCGGGGACCTCTGGGGGGAGGCCGCCGACAGCGAGATGGACGCCCTGATGCCTATCGGGCCCGGCGGCCACGACTCGGCTGCCCTCCAAGGGCTTGGCGCGGCCGGCTGCGAGGCCCAGGTGGACGACCTGTTCGACATGGACTGGGATGGCTTCGCGGCCCATCTGTGGGGCGGGCCGGAGCAGGACGAGCACAGCGCGCAGCTGCGGCAGGCCGCCGAGCCGATGGAAGCTGCTGCTGCTGCTGCTGCTGCGACGGCGGCCCGCACCCCGGACGATCGCGAGCTGGAGGCGTTCGAGACTTGGCTCCTGTCCGACTCGTTCTGACGGCTCCGGTCATCGGACCGATCACACAGACAGATACAGCAACCAAGGTGGCCCGGCCATATGGTCGACGCTGCTAGTAGGCGTTGCTCGTGTGTACAGTTTTTTTTTCTTTTTTGTAGATTTTGTTCGTAGCTCGTGCTGTTTCGTGTATGGCGTACTGGCATGTAGAATAGAGAGCAGAGAGTCGTATGGATTGGCGTGTAAAGGTAGTTCTCCCGCCGGTGAAGTGAAGACCAATAAAAAAAAAGGCAGCGCAGCAGTAGGCGCTGCTCTGCAGACTGCACGGCGGCGTTTGGCAGCGCGTGCTTTGGCTTTTTGTGAACAGTGATGGGAATGTTGTTCCTTCTGCCCTGAGTCCTGACCGACAGCCTCCTAGTCCTCGTCGGAGAAGAATGTATGCGGAGACCCCGCGACAGAGCGAATGAGTGAGCAGCGCTGGACTGTGGGCCGAACTTTCACTGCTCTGCTAGGCACTTACTACTCCAACTGTTACAACAAGCACCCATCTGCGCTGCGCTCGTGGGCATAGTGAAGACCCATTCCTCCTTGAACCAAGGGGATAGAAGCCGACAGCAAGCAATGACACATGGTTTTCGTGTCGACGCGGAAAAAGGCCAGTCAGTAGTACCGTGTACTGCGTACAACTAACCTGATAAGCTCTGCTCAGCGGGACTCACAGTGCATGTCGCCCGACACTTTGGCCGTCGGCGTGGGTAACCAAGCACTTCACGTATTGCCTGACGATCATATCATATCAAGCACCAGCGCTGCAGGTCTGGTCGGGACGGGACACACGACGCCGGGCAAAAAATGAAGGAAGGAGGGGGCATTCGAAGCGACGACGCCTCTGCCGCCCGAGCACGTTCTCCCGTCGTCAGGTCTCGGTCGGCAGCACTGCACACCGCCAGTGGCCCGGCTCCATGCCGGCCCAACCCAACTGCGAACTGTCAACTGCCTGCATTGTATTCCGGTCCGCGTAAGGTTCGGTGGCCTGTCAGTGTCCGCGGCAGCCAAAACAGTCGCCGCGTGCCCGGCACGGCCGGGGGGGGGGCAGCGCGTCCGGGTCGTGTTGTGGTTGGGGCAGGCTTTCGCCTCCGTCAGGCATCAGCATCAGGCTTCCCAGTCGAAACGTCTCGCTCTCGGAGTGTTCCCGGCGTCAAGATCGATCGATGCGTCTGTCAGTCGATTTGCCTTGCCACCGTTACATTACATTCTCGGCGGGCCTAGCTAGCCTAGAGTCTAGAGATGCCGCGCGCGTCTGTGATGAATTAGGCGACGAGAGCTCGATCTATCGCCCAACCCCAACCCCAACCTATGGTTTGTTGCCTGCTCCCACTTTGTCTTGCCATCCATGTGTCGGCTACTGCTAGATCTCTTGCCTAATTATTATTCAAGTTTGGCGATCCAAGAGCCCAAGATATGTGTGTGCTCGCTCGCTGCCGTCGCGTGGGTCTTCGTTCAGATGGCCAAATAATTGCAGGGAGGGACCAATCGCCGCTGCAGCAGTGCCCAGTGACTGAGTGCCACCACGCGCTTGTCTTGTCAGCTTGCGGAGGGCCACAGCCACCACATGCTTCCCACATGATGAGCCCCAGGCAGGCTGACGTCTCACCTCCTCCGTCCTCAAAACCAGAGCGTTGCAGTTGCATGCTTTGTTTGCTTCCGCGCACATCGACGGCCACATGCATGCATGCATGCATGGGTGATCGGTGACGTAGCAGCGGCTTCTCGGTGTGTGCCGTCGTCGCTAGCTGGCCAGCGTGCCGTCGAGTTTGTTCGTGCTAATTAAACGAGAAATCATTGTTTGCAGGCGCCACCTGATGATCGAAGCGGATTACTCACCGCCCTCGGCTGTTCGATGCCATCATGATAATTTGTCACTTGGCATATGCATGGATCGCGATGCGAGTAGCGGCAGACTCATCACCGTGCTGTTCCAGGGGCTATTGCTTCGGCTTCGGTTGGTGTTGCTATACTCTGAGATACTGTATATTGTATGCCAAAAACCTCGCTGTTAGATGCTGACTGCTGTGTGACCCATTGAATCAATAGTACTTCAATACATATATGCTTATTTCAGTTGTTTGCTTGTGAAGTTAACTGCCACGTATATATGCATGTACTTGTACCTTTTTATGGTAAAAGACAACACATATTTAATTAAATTCCGAACTCTTGGACTGGACTGTGGGCTGAGCTAATTTTCAATTGACCAGTGACGGAGGCAGCACAAATCGGTAGTATCATGGATGAAGGGAGACTGGCCCCCGTCCCCCTTAGATCTCGCACTGATGTCGAAAGTCATTGTGTATATGGATGTACTCATTCATCTTCAAAAACAGCTTCTCTAGGATATATAGAGGATTTTTTAGCGAAGTATTAAGAGCATGAAACAATTTTAAGCTTCGATGGTTTACCTCAATGACTACTTCGTCTGACACTCACGGTGCATATGCTCTAATCCAAACAAACCTTCATATATAGCTTTTGAGGGATTCATCTTACCCCTTGGGCTTATTGAACAATGCATATGTCATAGTGGTTTGCTTGGAAAGCCTTGAAAACTTGTAATCAACTAGTTCTTGAGTTTGTTCACATGTATTGACCAATCTAGGCGAAGGTACAAGAACCAAGTCTAAGGTATTCCTCTTGCAACCATGATGAATGACTTGGCCAGGACCACCGTGTTTCCAATGAAGGATGTAATAGCTGCTCCGTACCTCGTGAGAATTTGCTTCAGATCAGACTGCCCATCATAAGACGGAAGCAAATGTGGCTTATATGCAACATGCCAAGGGACTAACTGTAAATCCCTTGAGAGTGGCCTTGCTCTTCTTGGAAGAAGGTTCTTGTGTTGAGACATCTAGAGTGTTCTTGTCTTTGCTCTACATCGTCTTCTCTTCTCATACGATAAAGCTCTTCAGAAGCTTCTTCTATTGTTGGAACTTGGTCTCCTGGGCAAGTAGATCCAATGGGGAAGTGCAAAGAGTGCAAACAAAGTTTAACGTGGGATGACAATTGCTCTATTAATCTGGCCTCTCAAGGGCACTATACGGAGGTATTTATAGGTGCCCGAGTGTCCAACGTCCCAAGACAAGGATGTTTATGCCCTCGGGTACCCGGACTATCCCCAGAATATTCCCATAAAGGGTGGTGCTTGTGGTTGCCCTCCAGAGCTGCAGGTGCGTACGGTGGCTTCGGGAGTGGGGTGTTCTTGGCGCTGTCTCTTGCTGAGAGCTTCGTCTTCGGAGGCTTTTTGGTGGGCGTTGTCTGCGAAGGCCTTGCCTTTTTTCTTAGCCAGGAGCGCCGCCTTCGCCGCTTCGTCGACGGATGGGGCTGCCTTCGAACTAGCTCTCTTGGGGGCCATCACGGGTGGTTTGTTCGTAGCACGAACGGTGGGCGCCAAATGTTGGAAGTTGCTCTCCTGGGCAAGTGGATCCAACGGGGAAGTGGAAAGAGTGCAAGCAAAGTTTAACGTGGGATGACAATTGCTCTATTAATCTGGCCTCTCAAGGGCACTGTACGGGGGTATTTATAGGTGACCGAGTGTGCAACGTTCCAAGGCAAGGACGTTTATGCCCTCGGGTACCCGGACTATCCCTAGAATATTCTCATAAAGGGAGGTTACAGACCGTCATTATAGAAAAGCTATTACAGATGAGGCCCGTAACATGCTTGTTCACGCGGGGCCCGTTACAGTGGGTCGAATTCCACGTGGGCCTTCGGGCGAGATTAGGACACAGGACGGCCAGACTTTGTCGGAGTCTGGCCTTCGTCTTGCAATGGAGAGGACGAAGGGCAACCGCGCCGATCATCTCGCCTTCGTTGGTGTAGTGAGGCGACGAAGGCTTCGCCCGAAGGGTAGCTTCTTCGCCTTCGCCCCAACATTTGCCCTTCGAGGGACCAATTCGACTGAGTCATCTGGTGTCGAAGACGTCGCTAGATGGTGGAGATGCTGCCCTCGCTCGAAGTGGTCCCGCGGGGGGTTTTTTAGGTGACCTTTGATGGACGTGGCACTGTTGGACTGCGGGTTTCCCGAAACGCCGCGCCGTGTGTATAAAAAGGGCAGCACGACTTAGTCTGACTCTTACCTTTGCGTACACCGGAAAACCCTAAGCTTTTGAAATCGCTCGCCCGCTCGCCTACCCTCTCTGTTCCTCTGCATCCGAGATCTGGCCCGCGTCAAGCAAACCGCGCGCCACCGCTGACGGTACGTAGCGATGTCGTCTTCTTCCTCATCTGCTGCAAATGCGCCGCCGGCCGATTCGTCGTCCGAAGATACCTCGAGCGATTTGGCGGTGGAGTTACAGCCAGGCCTCACAGTGGAGTTTGGCGTTTCGAGGATTTCCTCGATTCGCGTGCAGGATATGCAGCAGTTGGGGTATTTTGGGACGGTGTTGGGCGCGTCCCAGGGGCGAAAGAGATTCCCGAGCCTAAGGGCGAGTTAGTCATGTTTGAGGCGTTCTTCATCGCCGGCCTTCGCCTCCCTGCGCATCGTTTCGTGGCAGAGGTCCTGCAGAGGTTTGAGGTCCAGGTCCACCAATTGACACCTAACGCCGTGGTGGCCCTAGCGAAGTATGTCTGGGCGGTGACTTCGTATGGCGGTCAGCCTTCCATAGAGGTCTTTGCCAAGAATTACTGTCTACACTGGCAAAAGAGAAAGATTGGAAGATTGCACAGTTTGGATCGTGCACCTTCACGTCGAGGACCGGAAAGACTTCGGTAGAAGTCGTGGAATTAGTTCCCTGTGCTCGCAACAAGTGGGGCAACTGGTGGGATTATTGGTTTTATGTTTCGGGAAGCGAAGTCGAAAACCTCCCAGGGCTCCCCACGGCCGTGATGTGCTCCCACTGTTATGTGGCATTCCCATCATTTGAGGTGGCGGAGGATGATGAGGACGAAGGGGCCCTCCGGTGCGCTGCCCGCATGAGCAGCAGGCGTGATTTGGTTGAGGAATTCATTGGTTATGGAGTGTGGCCCCTAGCGCATGGCTGGGTGCTTGGCGAAGTATGCCCTTGCCAGATGCCTACTTTAGGCCAGCAGCTGGTGCAAAGTCCGGCCTTCGCTTTGGATCTGCGCGGCCGAGACCCAGTCGCGTTCGTTCGTGAAGTGGAGGATGGGGTTGTGAGGATTGTAGGGCGGTATGCGTCGAGGACGGAGAGTCTGCGGAGTTGGGATTGTCGGTACCCTGGATCAGGGGTACCCCTTGCTACAGCATGAGGGCGTGGTGCCCACGCGACTATCTCTAGTCGCGTAGGGAACAGCACCCGACTCCACCACATGGAAGGCTCTAGGGTCACCATGTGGCTAGAAAAAGCGATACACTCCAAGGGCCAACAGTGGGTCTAGACTCCCACGGGAAAGTACCGGACCCCTGTACATGTGGGCCGAACCTCCGGAGCAAGACCCAACAACCTCGCGAGTGCAGCTCGGACCTCCGGGTCGGGTCACGGACCCCTCTGCATGGGATCCGGACTACCCATAGCCGGGTCCCGGGACTCAGGGGCAGGGAATACCCAGGCCTTGCTCAGGCCAGGGTCCGATGCCGACATGTGTCCAGGCCCAGCCTGGCGTGGACCTGTCCGCACGGCGCTACTGCTCCTCGCCTAGGTGGATACCCGATGCTGCCGCGTGGCCTACCATACGTGACGTAAGCCAGCGGGCGGAGCCTGACGTAAGACCTCTGGGCCGCGCTATCTCTGCATTTATTGCAGAAAAGACACGCCGCCTGACTATCCCGCTGACAGGTGATGTGCCCCTTCAGCATTTAATGTGTCCTGTCCAATCAGCTAGCAGGCGGCGTCCAGGCCACCCTGCAGGCGGTGGGCCTGTCCATTGCCAAACAGTACACCCGTGCTGTGTGGTGCACTGTGCTCATCCTTCATCACACACATATTGCTAGGGAAGCTTCCCCTGCACGCCAATGCTACGCAGATCGCGGATATCAGGGTGCAAGGAAGATTGCACTGGCACGAACATTAGACGCTCCAAGTATTACATCCGTTATGTCCCTGGGCCCACATGTCGGGGCTCAGTACCCTTGTACGTGCCCCTTTGAGCTATAAAAGGGGAGGCATGCAATGTTATAGGGGACACACTCTTAGACCCAAGTCATCAAAGACTCAAGCTCACGAGCAATACAATACACAGTGGAGTAGGGTATTACGCTTTGGCGGCCCGAACCACTCTAAACCCTTGCGTGTTCTTGTGTATTCATCCCCCCAATCTCTAACAAGCGAAAACGCCTAGGCCCCTCCTCATCTTAGGATTTAGGACGGGTGCACTCCACCACCCGCCTGGAGATTTCCTCTCCGACATTTGCGTGTCAGGTAGGGGGCCTTGGCTTTAGGTTTTTGCTTGTTTTTCCTCCTCGACGCCATGGTTCACATAGTCGAGCACCACGACTTCATCCCCGAGGATTTCCCCATGGAGGAGGCTGCCTCTTCCATACCGTGGGCCTCTGGCCAACCTGTGCCCGGGGCAGCTGCTACTGAGCGCTCTGCGCGGCAGCATACTCCTACGCAGTTAAACAGGGCATCGAGAGCCGCCCCTGGTGCGCTGTCTACAGCCAGGGAGTTGTTGCGCCACCCTCCTAGCTCTACGGCCTCGCCGGGGCCATGAAACAGTGGCGTGACGACGTCGACCGACTACTCGGCATGGCTCACTCTGGCTCAGCTAGGCCCAAGCCCCACTCATCCCGGCGTCAGCATGAGGCGTTCGTGTCAGTGCGCTCGCCCTTAGTAAGGGCTGCGCCGACCGAGGACTTGCGTGTGGAGCTCAACCGCTGGCGGGCAGGAGAAGATACCACAACCTTTTCTGGAGGTGCCAAACGATCTACGGGCAGAACTCAACCACAGGTGTGCGGGCGAGGATGCCCGTGTCTCTCTAGAGAGGGCACGTGAGCGTCGACAAAACATCAAGGGTCGCAACCTCGATTATGACTTCGCTGCGGTAGCACCGCAGACCACGACGGGCGCCCGGATCCTAACAGGTGTTCCGTTGGCCGGCGTGGGTTGCGCCGTGCTCGCAGATCATCTCCGCGCGGCGTCCTAGCCATCCAAGTTCTGGCCGCACCTACCGGAGAAGTACGACGGTACATCAAATCCATCAGAATTTCTGCAGGTTTACGTCACTGCTACCACAGCAGTAGGTGGAAACACTACTGTGATGGCAACATATTTTCATGTCGCCTTGTCTGGGCCCGCCCGGACTTGGCTCATGAATCTTGCCCTAGGATCAATCTACTCCTGGGAAGAGCTCTGCGCGCGGTTTACAGAGAACTTCGCCAGTGCTTACCAACAGCATGGCGTGGAGGCCCACCTCCATGTAGTAAGGCAGGAGCTCGGAGAAACTCTCTGGACGTTTATCTCCCGCTTCACCAAGGTGCAAGGTAATATACCTCGCATCTCCGATGCCTCCATCATCACGGCCTTTCGCTAGGGGGGTACGTGACGAAAAGATGTTGGAGAAGTTGGCCACGCATGACGTGGAAACTGTCTCCACTCTCTTCGCTCTGGCCGACAAGTGCGCCAGAGCTGCCGAGGGCCGTGCGTGGCACTCGGCACCCCTGACCAGGGAAGCCCAGACGGGTGGCTCCGGTACCGTCGCCCAGGACAGTAAGAAGAAGAAAAAGAAGAACCGTGGCCACGAAAAGCCGCATTCTGCCGCTCTGGTCGTTGCAGCTGCGACTGGGGGCTGGGGCGACCGCAACAAGCACCCCCGGCCGCAGAAAGGGTAACAGCGGCTCATGCCCAGTGCACCCCAATGGTCGCCATAGCGCCACGGAGTGTCATGAGATCGTCGACCTCGCGAAACACGTCAGCACGCGGCATGAGCAGTCTTCTGGGGATGGCTCCCCACCTTGTCGTCGACCTGGCAAGGAAAGGGTCAATGACAATGAGGTGGTCATGGCTAAACCAGACCTCGAATATTAGTCACCCGAGGGAACCCTGAAGGATGTTTTCACTAGAGATTCCGACTCTGGTGACAACAACTAGACGGACCACCAGGGAACCCCGTGTTCCCTGGTCCACAGGGCCGAAGCCTGCCTCCCCTGCGAAAACCCTTTTGGACTCCCCATGGGTCCAGTCTTTTGATGAGCCTATGCAGGGGCGATTACAGCGCAAGGACGAGGACTCCATCGGGGAACTCAGATGTCAAGCGGTAGCCCGAAATGCACTTTGTAACCAGGCGCCCATACACTACGGCCAACGGTTCATGCATAGTAGGGAGCCCAGGGTCAAGACCTAGTCCTATGGCAAGTACCGAACCAAGAAGGGGTCTGCAATCTCTCCCCCAGCTAGGAGGAACCCTTCAAGGTGACGGAAATATGACAGCCGGGGGAGTGCCCGCCTTGCTACAACTAAAGGAGTATCTCTTCATAACCTCTGGAGCATCTCTTTAAGTTCAATCCATAGGAGCAAGTCTGAGGGGTTAAGTTTTTCTTCTTTTGTAATTAGGTTTCGCATATGTGTACACCAGCCCGGTGAGGTCCGCCCTCATAAACCCGCCCTGTTGGTTTACACACATGCATGTCAAGTTATAAAAGGGAGATTTACCCCCTCCAATCTGCTTCTATGATAACTTTGTCCTCCTGCTGCACAGATTTATCCTGTAGTTTCCAAATAATACTATTTATCTAACCCACCTGTACAGTCCAAACTGTCGGAGACGATGACATCTGAATTGAATAAGCCAGGCCTGCAGTTTAGGACCCCTCTACAAAAGCAAGGAGGTCCGGCGGCCTGGGGGCCGGTTCTAAAGAACGGGAGCTCATTCCATGGGGTGGTCTGGGTCAGTGTAGCCGCTTAGCCTGGTCCCATACCGTAAGCCTACACAGTCCACCACTCTCTGACGAGTACCGTAGTATTTGGAACTATAGTCCTGTGGGTCCGACAACCTGGGGTCCGCCCCCAGAGAATGGGCACTTGTCTCCTGGGGAGGTCCGGAGCCGTGTAGCCGCTTAGCCTGGTCCCGTACCATAAGTCCGCACGCTCCACCACTCTACGACAGGTGTCCTAGTATCTAGAGCCACGGTCCAGGGGGTCCAGACACACAACTTGGCCTCCCGAGCTAAATGCTGCAAGTCCCGAGCATGTATCAAAGGATGGCTAATGTCAGACGGGGGATCCTATGGGTGTGCTACTAACGCTCCCTAGCCGAAACTATGCACAGGCCCAGGTCCCGGTCGAGGCTGCCTCCCGGGGGTTGTTGCCAACTCTTTCAGGTACGCTGGTATCCAATCTCGACACATCGAGCCTGCATCCCAGGGGGGCCAAGTACCAGGGAGGAGTCGACAACATCACACACAATAGGGGACAGGTGGTACACAGATAAGTGCTAATACTGCTTGATAAATAGTACTCAAAAAGTACCTTACAAAAGCAAAAGTTGTTATATTTGCCTTCAAGCGGAGTCCTAGCTCCATCTCTACAGGTGTAAAACTACTCGACGCCAGCAGGGTCGCGCTGGAAGCTCGCGGGCGCTATCCTCGTGGAATTCTCCCGAGCAGCTTGCCAGCGACGGTGGCCACCTCATCGTGTGCACCATAGCGGAGAGGCCCTCGTCCCCGTCTTCCTATGGGGGGGTGACGACGAGGCCATTAAAGCCAAAGAGTTGGGTGCACGGTGGCAGGTGGCGCTGGTGGTCTGGCCAGCGGCGGCGACCACCTCTGCACCAGCGGTGGCGACCACCTCAGCACGAGCGCCATGGCAATGAGGCCCTCACCCCCGCCCTCATACAGGGGTGAGGACAAGACCATCCAAGCCAAGGAGCTGGAAGCTCGGCGGCTGACGGCGCTTGCGGTTCGGTCGGCACCGCGTAGCCGAGGTTCGCCTCCCTCGCAAGGCTGGTGCACAT
Source organism: Zea luxurians (assembly GCA_029449295.1). Lineage (NCBI taxonomy): Eukaryota > Viridiplantae > Streptophyta > Magnoliopsida > Poales > Poaceae > Zea > Zea luxurians. The sequence continues at coordinate 6,410,126 of JAOPSE010000107.1, forward strand.
CCTCTTCCTCCAAATGTTGGAGGAAGGAGCGGGCCACCAGCTCATGCGGAAGGCAGAACCCCAACCCGGCTTGTTCTTCACCCCTGCAAGGCTGATGAACATCCTTGAAGCTGAGGGCAGGGGGGAGGCTGCAGCCCGGCTCGCTTCTCTCCACCGCAAGGCTGGTGGTCATCCTTGTAGATGACCACTGGTGGGAGACCGCAGCCCGGCTATGTGATGAAAATCCTTAAAGTTGAGTGATGGCGGAAGGGCACCAACCCCCACGAGGTCGTGCTCCTCCGGCAGCAGCAAGAAGAAGGCGAGATCGACAGCGCCATCGCGCAAGAAGCAAAGAGTGCGAGCTCCTCGGCGGCGACATCGCCGAGGGGGAACGCGCTAGCACGGACCCTTCCATCAAACGCCAGCGCGCTCCATCCAGTGGAGCAAAGCAGAGACCTTGAAGGCAAAGGGGCACAGAGAGCTCGGAGGTGAAAAGGCACGGCAAGTGGGAGAGAAGCGAAAGCATGGCTGCTACTCAAGGGATGAACCCCTTCTTAAAGGCAGACTCCCCCGCTCGTGCCTCGAAATGCCACGAAAAGTCTCCCCCGAGGCACACCCGCGTACCCAACCAAAGACGCGGGGCCCCAGCCCCACAAGTCATACAGCTGGTGCGCTGGTCTCCGAGTGCGGAGAAGGCGAGCCGCCACGCAAGGAGCGAATCGCTGCGCCTCTTTGCCTCCGCCGAAAGCAGCAGCCCAGCCTCTGGCATGGGGGACCGGGCCCACAGGTCATACTCTTCGGGCGCCGGTTCCTGGGTGCAGAAAGGTCAAACTGCTGCTCGCGCCAATGCCATGCCTCCTCGGGACCGCCACAGAAGACAGAGAAGGTGAAATTTTCGAAACCAAATGCAGCCAAGGCACCCCACGCATGGCCCAGTAAAGCCATCGTGTGCAAAGACCACAGGTCAGTCAGCTGCGGGAACAGGCACGACAGTTGATATGACCGATGGTAGGCTGATAGCATGGGCGCGCCGAGTTAGTGCGGCGCGCGCACAGGAGGCACCCCAGTCGCTGGTCATGCCAAGTTGATGCAAGGTACAAGCTTTGGCCCCACCTGCAGGCTCGTATCCTCCCCTAAGGCAGGCCTGGGGGCCACTATCGGTACCCTAGATTGGGGGTACCCCTTGCTACAGCATGAGGGCGCGGTGCCCACGCGACTATCTCTAGTCGCGTAGGGAACAGCACCCGACTCCACCACATGGAAGGCTCCAGGGTCACCATGTGGCCAGAAAAAGCGATACACTCCAAGGGCCAACAGTTGGTCTGGACCCCCATGGGAAAGTACCGGACCCCTGTACATGTGGGCCGGACCTCCGGAGCAAGACCCAGCAACCCTGCGAGTGCAGCCCGGACCTCCGGGTCGGGTCCCGGACCCCTCTGCGTGGGATCCAGACTACTCACAGCCGGGTCCCGAGACTCAGGGGCAGGGAATACCTAGGCCTTGCTCAGGCCAGGGTCCGGTGCCGACATGTGTCCAGGCCCAGCCTGGTGTGGACCTGTTTGCACGGCGCTACTACTCCCCGCCTAGGCGGAGACCCGATGCTGCCGCGTGGCCTACCACGGGTGACGTAAGCCAACGGACGGAGCCTGACGTAAGACCTCTAGGCCGCGCTGTCTCTACATTTATTGCAGAAAAGACGCGTCGCCTGACTATCCCGCTGACGGGTGATGTGCCCCTTCAGCATTTAATGTGTCATGTCCACTCAGCTGGCAGGCGGCGTCCAGGCCACCTTGCAGGCGTGAGAGCACCTAGAGGGGGTGAATAGGTGATCCTATAAAAATCAAACACTTGTAGCCACAAAACTTGATTAAGTGTTAGCTCAATAGAATCAAGTGGCTAAGGAACAAGTTCTTGTGAAACACAATGGTCACGAAGAAAACAAGCACAAGAAACACGGTGATTTATCCCGTGGTTCGGCCAAGTATAGCACTTGCCTACTCCACGTTGTGACGTCCCAATGGACGAGGGTCGCACTCAACCCCTTTCAAGTGATCCAATGATCAACTTGAATACCACGGTGTTTTCCTTTCTTTTACTATCTCCCGTTCACGAGGAATCTCCACAACTTGGAGCCTCTTGCCCTTACAATTGATGATCACAAAGAAGCACGAAAGTAAGGGAGGGGAGAGCAACACACACAAGACTCAAAGCACGAGCACAATCAAGCACACAAGCCACAACTTGAGCTCACAACACTATGCGAGGAGTTCTCTACTCAAATAAAGCTCAAGTCACTATCACAAAGAATCAAATGCGCGAGAATGGAGTCTTGGTGCTTAGAGATGATCAAAGAATGCTTGTGTGTGTCCTCCATGCGCCTAGGGGGTCCCTTTTATAGCCCCAAGGCAGCTAGGAGCCGTTGGAGGCAATCTAGGAAGGCAATTCTTGCCTTCTGTCGGGTGGCGCACCGGACAGTCCGGTGCACCACCAGACAGGCACTGTTCATGGTCCGGTGCAGATCGCCTTCCTAAAATGGCACAGCCAACCGTTGCAGAATTGTAGCCGTTGGCGCACCGGACACTGTCCGGTGCACACCGGACAGTCCGGTGCCTCCTGCCGACCGTTGGAGCGGGCCACGCGTCGCTCGCGGATTTGGCGGCCGACCGTTGCGCTGGAGGCCGTTGGCTCACCGGACAGTCCGGTGCACCACCGGACAATCCGCTGAATTATAGCCGTACGCCGCCGACGAATTCCCGAGAGTGGCAAGTTCGCCAGAAGCCAGCCTGGCGCACCGGACACTGTCCGATGCACCACCGGATAGTCCGGTGTGCCAGACTGCGCTGAGTCTTGGCTGCTCCAGCCAAGTCTTTTCCTTTTTCTCTTTTCTCTAATTCTAGCACTTAGACAAATATATTAGTACACAAAAAACAATGTACTAAGTCTTGAATCATACCTTCTTGTTGATTTGCACTTCATCCATCATTTGGCACATAATTACTCACTCAATATGTGTTGGGCACTTAATCACCAAAACTATACTAGAAATAGCCCAAGGGCACATTTCCCTTTCAATCTCCCCCTTTTTGGTGATTTATGCCAACACATCAAAAAGCAACAAATAGAAGTGCAACATCAATGCAATTGAGAACAAAAATTGTCTTTTACAAGATTTGACATATTTGGATCATTCTTTGCCACCACTTTGTTTGTTTTTGCAAATCAAATTCATTTTCCTATCTCTAAGTCAAACTCACTTGTTTGGGCATAAAGAGAGATAATCCAAGAGAGAAAATGATTAAGATCCAAAACTCCCCCTTTTCCCATAATCATAAATTCTCCCCATAAGAGACCAAATTTTGACAATAAGAGTATTTTGACAAATCAAAAGTTCTAACTCTACTATTTTCAAAGTTCTCAAGTGGTAGTTGATCCATTTGCTTTGGCCTTAATTTCTCCCCCTTTGGCATTAAGCACCAAAACAGGATCATTATTGGCCCTTAAACCCCATTGCCTCACCAAAATCGTCAATTAAGAGTAAAAAGGCAATAAGAGCATGGAGATGAACTTGGAGTAAATTACCCTCTCATCGGAGTGCAGTGGAAGTCTTGCATGGTCCAAGTTCACCTTTCCCTTTCAATCCACCTTTGAGACTAAATTAAGTAAACTCAAGCACACGGTTAGTCTCAAAGGGTCAAGTTGTAGCATTTCTCCCCCTAAATATGTGCATTATTCGCACATGGACTTGTGAGGTCTGGGGGTCCCTTGCACAACTTGAGCACCATAAATAAGCAATAATATGCATAAAGGAACATGATCAAGGACATAAAACACATGTATGCTATAGATCAATCCAAGTTACGCGAATCTAAGACATTTAGCTCACTACGCAGCCTGCAAAAGGTCTTCTCATCTAAAGGCTTGGTAAAGATATCGGCTAGCTGGTTCTCGGTGCTAACATAAAACACTTCGATATCTCCCTTTTGCTGGTGGTCTCTCAAAAAGTGATGCCGGATGTCTATGTGCTTTGTGCGCCTATGTTCAACAGGATTGTCCGCCATGCGGATTGCACTCTCATTGTCACATAGGAGTGGGACTTTGCTTAGATTGTAGCCAAAGTCCCAGAGGGTTTTCCTCATCCAAAGTAGTTGCGCGCAACACTGTCCTGCGGCAACATACTCGGCCTCAGCGGTGGATAGGGCAACGGAAGTTTGTTTCTTTGAACTCCAAGACACCAGGGACCTTCCTAGGAATTGGCACGTCCCTGATGTACTCTTCCTATCAACCTTGCACCCAGCATAATCGGAGTCTGAATATCCAATTAAGTCAAAGGTAGACCCCTTTGGATACTAGATCCCGAAGCAAGGCGTAGCAACTAAATATCTAAGAATCCGCTTAACGGCCACAAGATGACATTCCCTTATGTCAGATTGATATCTAGCACACATGCAAACGCTAAGCATAATATCCGGGCTACTAGCACATAAGTAAAGCAAGGAACCTATCATAGACCGGTATGCCTTTTGATCAACGGACTTACCTCCTTTGTTGAGGTCGACATGTCCGTCGGTTCCCATTGGAGTCTTTGCGGGCTTGGCGTCCTTCATCCCAAACCGCTTGAGTAAGTCTTGCGTGTACTTCGTTTGGGAGATGAAGGTGCCGTCCTTGAGTTGCTTCACTTGGAACCCAAGGAAGTAGTTCAACTCGCCCATCATAGACATCTCGAATTTCTGTGTCATCACCCTGCTAAACTCTTCACAAGACTTTTGGTTAGTAGAACCAAATATTATGTCATCGACATAAATTTGGCACACAAATAGGTCACCATCACAAGTCTTAGTGAAAAGAGTTGGATCGGCTTTCCCAACCTTGAAAGCATTAGCAATAAGGAAATCTCTAAGGCATTCATACCATGCTCTTGGGGCTTGCTTAAGTCCATAGAGCGCCTTAGAGAGCTTACACACATGGTCGGGGTACCGTTCATCCTCAAAGCCAGGGGGTTGCTCCACGTACACCTCCTCCTTGATTGGCCCATTGAGGAAAGCACTCTTCACATCCATTTGGAACAACCTGAAAGAATGGTGAGCGACATAGGCTAACAATATGCGAATCGACTCTAGACTAGCCACAGGAGCAAAAGTCTCCTCAAAGTCCAAACCTGCGACTTGGGCATAACCTTTTGCCACAAGTCGACCCTTGTTCCTTGTCACCACCACGTGCTCGTCCTGTTTGTTGTGGAACTCCCACTTGGTTCCCACAACGTTTTGCTTGGGACGTGGCACCAGGGTCCAAACTTCATTTCGCTTGAAGTTGTTGAGCTCTTCCTGCATGGCCAACACCCAGTCCGGATCTAGCAAGACCTCTTCTACCCTGAAAGGCTCAATAGAAGAGACAAACGAGTAATGCTCACAAAAATTAGCTAGACATGAGCGAGTTGTTACTCCCTTGCTTATATCACCCAAAATCTGGTCGACGGGATGATTCCTTTGAATCGTCGCTCGGACTTGAGTTGGAGGGGCCTGTGGTGCTTCTTCCTCCACAACTTGGTCTTCTTGTGCTCCCCCTTGATCACACGCCTCCTCTTGAGGAACCTATTCATCATCTTGAGTCGGGGGATGTACCATCATTGAGGAAGAAGGTTGATCTTGCACTTGGTGTTCCTGTGGTCGCACATCTCCAATTGCCATGGTGCGAATTGCGTCCGTTGGAACATCATCCTCATCTACATCATCAAGATCAACTTTCTCTCTTAGAGAGCCATTAGTTTCATCAAATACAACGTCGCTAGAGACTTCAACCAAACCCGATGATTTGTTGAAGACTCTATACGCCTTTGTATTTGAGTCATAACCTAGCAAAAACCCTTCTACAGCTTTGGGAGCAAATTTGGAATTCCTACCTTTCTTCACTAGAATGTAACATTTTCTCCCAAATACTCGAAAATAAGACACGTTGGGTTTGTTACTGGTTAGAAGTTCGTATGACGTCTTCTTGAGGAGGCGATGAAGGTAGACCCGGTTTATGGCATGGCAAGTTGTGTTTACAGCTTCCGACCAAAACCACTCGGGCATCTTGAATTCTCCAAGCATCGTCCTCGCCATGTCTATGAGCGTCCTATTCTTCCTCTCTACCACACCATTTTGTTGTGGTGTGTAGGGAGCGAAGAACTCGTGCTTGATTCCTTCCTCCTCAAGGTACTCCTCCACTTGCAAGTTCTTGAACTCGGACCCGTTGTCGCTTCTTATCTTCTTCATCTTGAGCTCAAATTTGTTTTGAGCTCTCCTTAGAAAGCGCTTAAGGGTCCCTTGGGTTTCTGATTTATCCTACAAAAAGAATACCCAAGTGAAGCAGGAAAAATCATCAACAATAACAAGACCATACTTACTTCCCCCAATGCTGAGGTAGGCGACGGGTCCGAAGAGGTCCATATGAAGTAGCTCCAGAGGTCTTGATGTGGTCATCACATTCTTGCTGTGATGAGAGCTTCCCACCTGTTTACCTGCTTGACATGCTGCACAAGGTCTATCTTTTTCGAAAAACACATTTGTCAGTCCTAACACATGTTCTCCCTTTAGAAGTTTATGGAGGTTCTTCATCCCAACATGTGCTAGACGGCGATGCCACAGCCAGCCCATGCTAGTCTTAGCTATTAAGCATGTATCTAGATCGGCCTCCTCTTTCGAAAAATCAACTAAGTAGAGTTTGCCATCTAGTACACCCTTAAATGCTAATGAACCATCACTCCTTCTAAAGACAGACACATCAACATTTGTAAATAAACAATTGTAGCCCATGTGGCACAATTGACTAACAGACAGCAGATTATAGCCTAGCGACTCTACTAGAAATACATTAGAGATAGAGTGCTCATTTGTGATGGTTATCTTGCCTAAGCCTTTGACCTTGCCTTGATTCCCATCTCCAAATATGATTGTATCTTGAGAATCCTTGTTCTTGACGTAGGAGGTGAACATCTTCTTCTCCCCCGTCATGTGGTTTGTGCATCCGCTGTCGACAATCCAGCTTGAGCCCCCGGATGTATAAACCTACCAGGCAAATTAGGCTTGGGTTTTAGGTACCCAACTCTTGTTGGGTCCTACAAGGTTAGTTATAATAGTCTTTGGGACCCAAATACAAGTCTTGTCTCCCTTGCACTTGGCCCCCAACTTCCTAGCAATCACTTTCTTATTCTTACAACAAATTGCAAAAGAAGTATTGCAAGCATGGTAAATTGTAGAAGGTTCATTACATACTTTCCTAGGAACATGAGCAAGATTTTTCCTAGGCATATTTCTACCATGCACAAAAGAACAACTTGAAGCAATCATAGCATGTGAATCATAAGCATAACTCCTATGAGCATTTCTAGAAAATTTCTATCACTATAGATGAAAGCATGATTCCTTTGAACACTATTAGTCATAGGGGCCTTCCCTTTCTCCTTGGCGGAAATGGGAGTCCTTTGACTTGTTAAGTTCTTGGCTTCCTTTCGAAAGCCAAGCCCATCCTTAATAGAGGGGTTCTACCAACAGTGTAGGCATTCCTTGCAAATTTTAGTTTATCAAAATCCACCTTGCAAGTCTTAAGTTGAGCATTAAGACTTGCAACTTCATCATTTAATTTAGTAATGGATGCCAAATGTTCATTACAAACATTAACATCAAAATCCTTGCACATATTACAAATTACGACATGTTCCACACATGAACTAGACTTATTAGCTACTTCTAACTTAGCATTTAACTCATCATTAACACTCTTCAAACTAGAAATAGACTCATGGCAAGCAGAAATTTTACAAGATAAAATCTCATTCCTTTTAGTTTCTAAAGCAAGAGATTTTTGTACACTAATAAACTTATCATGTTCTTCATACAATATATCCTCTTGCTTTTCTAAGAGTCTATTCTTTTCATTTAAAGCATCAATGAATTCGTTGATTTTTTCTACCTTGGCTCTATCTAAACCTTTAAATAATCTAGAATAGTCTACTTCATCATCACTAGAATCTTCATCGCTATAAGTAGTATATTTAGGAGTTTCTCGAACGCTTACCTTTTTCTCCTTTGCCATTAGGCAAGTATGGCGCTCGTTGGGGAAGAGAGACGACTTGTTGAAGGCCGAGGCGGCGAGTCCTTCGTCGTCCGAATTAGAAGACGAGCAGTCCAAGTCCCATTCCTTTCCTATGTGTGCCTCGCCCTTTGCCTTCCTATAGTTCTTTTTCTTCTCTTTCTTCCTGCCCTTTCCTTGTTCCTGGTCACTAGAGTTATCGGGACAATTTGCTATGAAATGACCAGTCTTACCACATTTGAAGCAGGAGCGCTTTCCCTTTGTCTTGCTCTTGTTGGGATGCTCCTTGCATCCTTTTAGCGCCGTCTTGAAGCGCTTGATAATGAGGGCCATTTCATCCTCATTTAGGCCGGCCGCCTCAACTTGCGCCACCTTGCTAGGTAGCGCCTCCCTGCTGCTTGTTGCTTTGAGAGCAACGGTTTGAGGGTCGTGGATGGGCATTGGGCCATTCAATGCCTCATCAATGTATCTTGCTTCCTTGATCATCATACGCCCGCTTACAAACTTTCCGAGTATTTCCTCGGGCGTCATCTTTGTGTACCTAAGATTCTCACGGATTGTGTTCACAAGATGAGGATCAAGAACAGTGAAGGACCTGAGCATAAGTCGGACGATGTCGTGGTCCGTCCATCTCGTGCTTCTATAGCTCCTGATCTTGTTGACCAGGGTCTTGAGCCTGTTGTACGTTTGCATTGGCTCCTCTCCCCTGATCATTGCGAACATCTCCAGTTCGCCTTCCACCAACTCCATCTTGGTGATCATGGTGGTGTCGTTCCCCTCATGAGAAATCTTGAGGGTGTCCTAGATTTGCTTGGCGTTGTCCAAGCCGCTCACCTTATTGTACTCGTCCCTGCACAAGGATGCTAGCAAAACAGTGGTAGCTTGTGCATTTTTATGGATTTGCTCATTAATGAAAACAGGGTTGTCAGTACTATCAAAAAGCATTCTGTTTTCAACAATCTCCCAAATACTTGGATGGAGAGAGAATAGGTGACTATGCATTTTGTGACTCCAAAATGAGTAGTCTTCTCCATCAAAGTGTGGATGTTTCCCAAGTGGAATTGAAAGTAAATGAGCATTGGAATTAAATGAAGTACGAGAATAATCAAAAGAAAAATTCGAATTAACCGGTTTCTTTTTCTCGTCGTATTCGTCGTCTCTTGGAGAAGAAGAAGACTCGTCGCTGTCGTAGTAGACGATCTTCTTAATGCGCCTCTTCTTCTTTCCGTCTCTTTTCTTATGACTCGAGCCAGAGTCCAAGGGCTTATCATCTCTTGGCTCGTTGACGATGGACTCCTTTGTCTTGTCGTTGACCACCATCCCCTTTCCCTTAGGATCCATCTCTTCGGGCGATTAGTCCCTTTCGTGAAGAGAACGGCTCCGATACCAATTGAGAGCACCTAGAGGGGGGGTGAATAGGTGATCCTATGAAAATCAAACACTTGTAGCCACAAAACTTGATTAAGTGTTAGCTCAATAGAATCAAGTGGCTAAGGAACAAGTTCTTGTGAAACACAATGGTCACGAAGAAAACAAGCACAAGAGACACAGTGATTTATCCCGTGGTTCGGCCAAGTATAGCACTTGCCTACTCCATTTGTGGTGTCCCAATGGATGAGGGTCGCACTCAACCCCTTTCAAGTGATCCAATGATCAACTTGAATACCACGGTGTTTTCCTTTCTTTTACTATCTCCCGTTCACGAGGAATCTCCACAACTTGGAGCCTCTCGCCCTTACAATTGATGATCACAAAGAAGCACGGAAGTAAGGGAGGGGAGAGCAACACACACAAGACTCAAAGCACGAGCACAATCACGCACACAAGCCACAACTTGAGCTCACAACACTATGCGAGGAGTTCTCTACTCAAATAAAGCTCAAGTCACTATCACAAAGAATCAAATGCGCGAGAATGGAGTCTTGGTGCTTAGAGATGATCAAAGAATTCTTGTGTGTGTCCTCCATGCGCCTAGGGGGTCCCTTTTATAGCCCCAAGGCAGCTAGGAGCCGTTGGAAGCAATCTGGGAAGGCAATTCTTGCCTTCTGTCGGGTGGCACACTGGACAGTTCGGTGCACCACCGGACAGGCACTGTTCGTGGTCCGGTGCAGATCGCCTTCCTGAAATGGCACAGCCGACCATTGCAGAATTGTAGCCATTGGCGCACCAGACACTGTCCGGTGCACACCGGACAGTCCGGTGTCTCCTGCCGACCGTTGGAGCGGGCCACGCGTCGCCCGCGGATTTGGCGGCCGACCGTTGCGCTGGCGGCTGTTGGCTCACCGGACAGTCCGGTGCACCACCGGACAGTCCGGTGAATTATAGCCATACGCCACCGATAAATTTCTGAGAGTGGCCAGTTCGCCAGAAGCCAGCCTGGCGCACCGGACACTGTCCGGTGCACCAGACTGCACTGAGTCTTGGCTGCTCCAGCCAAGTCTTTTCCTTTTTCTCTTTTCTCTAATTCTAGCACTTAGACAAATATATTAGTACACAAAAAACAATATACTAAGTCTAGAATCATACCTTCTTGTTGATTTGCACTTCATCCATCATTTGGCACATAATTACTCACTCAATATGTGTTGGGCACTTAATCACCAAAACTATACTAGAAATGGCCCAAGGGCACATTTCCCTTTCAAGGTGGCGGGCCTGTTCATTGCCAAACAGTACACCCATGCTGCGTGGTGCAATGTGCTCATCCTTCATCACACGCACATTGCCAGGGAAGCTTCCCCTGCACGCCAATGCTACGCAGATCACGGATATCAGGACGCAAGGAAGATTGCACTGGCACGAACATTAGACGCTCTAAGTATTACATCTGTTATGTCCCTAGGACCACATGTCGGGGCTTAGTACCCTTGTACATGCCCCCCTTTGAGCTATAAAAGGGGAGGCATGCAACGTTACAGGGGACACACTCTCAGACCCAAGTCATCAAAGACTCAAGCTCACGAGCAATACAATACACAATGGAGTAGGGTATTATGCTCTGGTGGCCCGAACCACTCTAAACCCTTGCGTGTTCTTGTGTATTCATCCCCCAATCTCTAACAAGCGAAAACGCCTAGGCCCCTCCTCATCTTAGGATTTAGGACGGGTGCACTCCGCCACCTGGCCAGAGATTTCCTCTCCAACAGGGATATTCATGGATCCAATGTTCGCTTGAATCGGGTCTTAAAGTTAAACAGTTTGCCATACGGTGGTTACCCTAGAGACGACGCTGCTGCGGCTGTTGACCGCCGCGAGAAAAACCTAGTGGCCGTGGCTGAGGAAGGCCCTTCGCGGGAGGCTGTCCCAGCCACTAAGAAGAGAAAAATAGGTACTGCAGTTGGGGGGTTGGGGGTCTCTAATCGTTTTGCTGTGGAGTTGATGGGGACTTGCGTGGCCCTCGGGGGAAGGATGTCTTCGCCCGAGCTCCGAGAGTCTTCGGCGCGAATGCTGAACGTTACCGGGGGTCGATGGCCAAGGAACATTCTGATTCCTGGGCGGCCGGTGAGGACATATTTACATCTCGTTTGGCCCATGAGATGAAGATTTTTCCTTATGGACGGAATATTGCTGTTGTTGTATCGACAGTGATGGACAAGGATCATCAAGATGTGGCACAGAAGCGTCGGGCGTTCACTAGGGTCGGAGACCCTAGCCGCGAGGTGAAGAGGGCGTGGGGAGGCGCGAAGTCCACCGCCCCTAGCAGCGGCAAACCACCACCGGCAGCGAAGCCGGCCATCCCCGGGCCCAGCAAGTCTTCGGCGGGTTCGAGGGCTGCCGCTTCTGGCGTGGGCAAGCCGCCCTCAGCTGCGCCCACGGAGGAGCGAAGGCCGCCTTCGCCGGTGCGCACCGATGAAGCGGCGACGGGTGGTGCCGACTTCGACACGGACATCTGCGTGGAGGATTATCTCATTGGTGAGTTTTTTTGGACTGGGTCTTGAATAAGGTTATGATGCAGGGTCAGATGTGGGGCAGCTGGCTATAGTCCTGGCTCCGGTGGCGGCCACTTCGCCTACGACAGCGGTTGGAGCGAAGGGTACTGCACAGGACCCATGGTCCAAATTCTGCACCAGCAGCGAGATTTCGTCGGCCGCTGCCGCTAAAGACGTGGCGGGCTCTGTGTCCCAGCAGTTGAGGCATGCATCGCAGCAGCTGAAGCATGTAAGTCGTCTTGGACTTCATTAGTTCGTTGTTTTTATGTGGTTGTGAATCTGATGGATTTTTGGTGGCAGGCGGCCGCCTTTGCCGACCATATTGCATCGGGCGCCCTGACTTCGGAGTTCGCTGCCGAGAGGCAACGACTCGAGGGCAGGATCGAGCATCTCTGAGCGCAGCATACGGATGCTGTTCAGGACAAGTCAGCTGCGGAGAACAAGAGCCACAGGCTGGCGGAGAGGTTGGCGGCTGCTGAGGCCAAGGAGGAGGATCTCAGGCGTCAGTTGGTGGAGGAGAGGAGGGATGCAAACAGAGCCTGTGCTGAGGCGTAGGCTGCGCAAGCCAAGGCCAAGCTTGTGCGGCCAGAGGCCAGTCTCGCCCGCCAACGCGCCAAGGAGATGGAGACGAGGCTCTCGTGGCCTGCGCGACCGCCTAGACAAAATGGAGGCCTCGACACGCACGAAGGTTGAGCGTACACATACGCAGCTTATGGACGCGTACCGGGAACTGGGTGCGCGGACCGCTCCTTTTGAAGTGCTTGGTCAGGAGGTGGGCCTCCGCTTCTTTGGGTGGCTACAGGAGGAGCTGGAGGTGCTCTCGACAATTGTGACGGGCCTCATGTCCTTCGCCTCCCTCATCACCTGCGAGGGGGACGTGAACGCCTTGTCCCACAAGGGATGTGGGCACTTCGAGGTCTTCGACCAGTTGGACGAGGGCTTCAAGCGCAGAATCTTCTAGGTCGAGGACCCGGTGCTGAAGTGGTCGGCTGGGGCGCTTTTCGATAGGATGTGGGGCCCTTACGGCCGAGAGACTGTCCAGGAGAGGTCCGACCAGGCGATGGATCAGGTAAAGGTGTATCTGTGTGTTTATATGTGTGGGTATGTGTGGTTGTTGCATAAATGTGCTATTACTGTAGATGGCGCATGATGAAGAGGTCGAGGACCTCGGTGAACTGGACAGCTCGCTGCCTAAGGCATCGGGGGTGGAGCTGGCGCCGTGATCCGATGCTGGCGAGGGCCCCTCGGTGACCCCCGTGCCAACTGGAGCTAGCAAAGACCCCGCGCCAGCCACTGCGCCGACGGGTGAGGACGCTTCGAAGGTGGTGGGCGCACCAGCTGCCGAAGACCCAGCGGCGTCGGCCAGGCCTTTGTAGGTGGCGAGATAGGGGCTAGGGCTTTCGGCATAAACTTTTGTTTTTGTGATACTGAACCTCGGTTGCTACGCAGGTTCCGACGTTTGGGCCTGCGCAAGCAACCGCTACTGGCACTACTGATTTTGTAGCGGCCTCAACCGTTGTGCCTGCCGATGATAATTTATTTGGCTCTGGATCTAAGTGTTTTGAGTCTGATGGTGAGTCTAGGAGTTCGTTTTCCTGGACAGAGGAGTCCTCGGATGAAGGTTTGGATTATTTTGTTGCGTTAGATGTGGCCGCAGCGGAGTCTTCGCCACGTGTGGAGGTTGGCAAGGCTGCCGATCTACCTAGTGCGAGTACTGAGTATAGGCGGCGAAGGGTGATGTCGAAACACAGTGTGGGTGAGTTTTCGCGAAGTAGTAGGCGCCGTGGTATGGGGATGGAGCGTGGCCGTCTTCGAGTAGACCGGATTGGTAAACGAGAATTGTTGTCCTCGCCAATTAGGGCGAGCATAGATGATGGGGATCTGTGAAATATTTTTGAGGGTGAGGAGTTGAGGATGATGTTGTTCAATTATAGGGAGATGGGTATCATCCCGAAGGTTGAGCCGATGTAGTATATGGTGCCCTCGCTGTGTGTATGTAACTGTAACTTGTATTGTAATGTGGCCTGTTGGCCATTTTCGCACGCCTGTGCCGATCCGGTTGCACCCGTAGGTGACTTTTGTGCGGAGTGTGGATTGACATACTTGCTGCGCCTGTCTGTCGGCACCGTTAGGTGATTTTGGCACGTAGTGTTTTTCCGGAAAAAGACTTCGATGGCGTATTTTTGTGCCTATCTGGCTGCACCCTTGGGCGTCTTTTGCTCGGAATGTTTTTAACAAAAGACTTCGATTGACGCACTTGTTGTGCTGCTCTAGCTGCACCCTTAGGCGACTTTTGCACGGAGTGTCTTTTTGATAAAGGACTTCGATTAACGCACTTGTTGTGATATTCCGGTTGCACCCTTGGGCGACTTTTGCACGGAGTGTCTTCAATAAAAGACTTCAATTGACGCACTTGTTGTGCTGCTCCGGCTGCACCCTTAGGTGACTTTTGCACGGAGTGTCTTTTTGATAAAAGACTTCGATTAACGCACTTGTTGTGCTATTCCGGCTGCACCCTTGGGCGACTTTTACACGGAGTGTCTTTAATAAAAGACTTCGATTGACGCACTTGTTGTGCTATTCCGGCTACACCCTTAGATGACTTTTGCACGGAGTGTCGCACGCGAGGGTAGTCTACGCTACCTGTCGTGGTGACTTTGGAGTGGTCGAATGCCGAAGACCGTCGATGCGGTCTTTTTCGACACGTTGCGTCTGAGTTTTTGTTTTTGCGGGAGCTTTTGCTGGTATATTACATGGCTCTGCCTCGTTAAAAACCTCACCCCCCGGAAGGAAAAGAGTGCGGGCTAGAATAGTGTTTGGTGGATTACAAGGGCACGTGGCCCTGAGAGTTAGACAAAAAATTTGTGGAGATTGTCAATGTTCCAGGAGTGCTCTAAGTCTTCGCCGGAGGGCGTTGTTAGCCCGTACGCGCTGGGGGATGCCTTCATCTTGACGATGAATGGACCCTCCCATTTTGGCTCGAGCTTGCCCCGTGATTCTGTCTGGGTGGTCTGGACGAGTACGAGGTCTCCTTTGTTAAACTCTCTTGGGACGACCGTGTTGTCGCGCCAAGCCTTGGTTTGAGCTTGGTATTTGTTGAGGGCCTACAGGGCGAGTACTAGAGCTAGGCGTTCGGGTTTACCCGGTATTTCGGGTCGGGTTTTTCGGGTTTTTTATATTTCGGGTTTTAAACATCTAAACCCGAACTCGTACCCGTAATGTCGGGTACCCGTAATTTTGGGTACCCGTACTTTCGGGTACGGGTTCGGGTAATAACAAAATACCCATAGTCAATATTCCAGTGAAACAATAATAGAGAATTAGAGAGCATATAGAGCACACAGTACACATTATTTAAAAATTAAAACAGTACCCGACCACAAGTCACAGATTCACTAATACACATTTTTAATAAGAGAATTAGAGAATACAGTGCACATCTGGCAGACTGGCACGGCAGCACTCGACCTGACGACCACAAGTCCACAACGGCCAGGCATTCAGAAATCAGAATGGTGAGCAAATTGGCACTAAGCACCGCACAACAGAGTAACAGACAACTCACAAGTCACAAGTGAGCACCGCAGACCGCACAACAGAGTGTCAGACTCACAATTTCACAACCGCACAGGCCACACCGCCACAGGCAGTAACAGACAACAGAGTAAGCAGATGTAAGCGCTACTAATAAAAATGCAACCGCACAGGCACAGCAGCACTGCCGGCACAGGCAGATCAGCAGGACAGCAGATGTAATGTAACCGCACAGGACCACTCTCCAATAGCGCTCTACTCTCCAATCTCCATGTCTCCATACCATAGTCCATAGTACCTGTTCAACAGCAAAAGACAGACAACACCAAGTCACCAATTCAGTCCAGAGATTTCAGCATAGGAGATTTCAGCATAGGAGACAACAGTACAACACCAAGTCCCTAAACACCAAGTCACCAATTCAGTCCAGAGACTTCTGTGTTCTGCTGATAGCTTCCTCTTGGCTGCATAGGACTGACCCTGCGCACTAGAGAGCTTGGTGCAACGTTAGAAGCTTGGCCTGCTGGACTATATGGACTAGTGTGACCTTATGTTTGTTCTGTGACTGCCAGACTTACCTATTCTAAATTTCTAATATCATTCTGTGGCACATCTATAACTTAGGAGGTCTGATGTAAGCGCTACTAATGAAAGTTCAGATGGTAAAAATATTAGCAGATGGTCACTAGTCAGAAATTCAGAATGGTGAGCAAATTGGCGCAGAACAAAAATACCAAGTGATTTCACTAAGATGTAGATGTTCCATGGATGGTGTTGCTTCCTGTTCCTGTACCTGTTGTTGTTGTTGCTTCTTGTTTTCCTTTTCCTTTACCACCAAATTCTTCTTTTAGTTCTGCAATGAGATAAAACACTGTCTAGTTAATATGTGTTGATATGCAATGAACCATTCAATAATAATGAAAAATAAGGAATGTTAGACCTTTTTCTAGCATGGTTAATTCTTCAAGGTTTTCTTCAATATCAATAGGTATTGACCACCTCAACCAATCTTGTGCACATACTAGAGCTTCAAGCATGAATGGTGTAAGGGAGCTACGGAAATCATCTAAAATGTGCCCACTTGTGCTAAATGCTGACTCTGATGCTACAGTTGATATTGGTATAGCAAGCACATCACGGGCCATGCGAGCTAGTATTGGAAATCTCTGCTCAGATGCCTTCCACCATACTAGGAGATCAAGCTTCATTTCTGTGTCCTCAGTTTCTTCAGAAAGGTATTTGTCAAGTTCAGACTTAGTGTTGTTGCTTGAACCAATGCCTTTGCCTAGCCTCATTTTCTTAGCAACAATTTCCTTCAGCTTCCCTCCTCTACCTCTACATTCCTTTGATGTTATTGGGTCACTTACATTGGTTGTATCCTCACCAGAAGCATACATTTTCATATACTCCTCGAACAACTCATGAAGACAAGTGTTAATTGCTTCCAAAACTATTTGTCCCCTTTCCTCGCCAAATATCTCTTCAACGGTTATCTTGGTATACAAAGATAGCTTGTATCTTGGATCAAGACAACCAGCAATAAAAATTAGTAAATTCAGGTTCTCCTTCTCCTTTGCCTTCCCCCTCCCCTTCTCCATCTCTTTGTCATGTTCACTGGTAGAGTTCCAAAGTCCCCAATATTTGTCAAATTTTTCTTTCATTCTTATTCCCATCAGTGTTTGCAAATCATCTGAACTTTCCATCCATGATTGAATCAATGCATGCACTTCTCCAATCTCGTGGAAAAATGTATGTGCAGTGACTTGGAGAGTAGTAGAGACACGAACAGTAAGATCATAAAAGTGCTCTAAAAACTCTGCCATCTTCCTTGCGTTTTCCCAATCTATCTCATCAGGATGACCAAAACCACCCCTTCCTTCAGATAGGTCCATAACATAACTCATGTCTTCGTCTGCTAATTTTGTGAACACCTTCTCATACACAATTGCAGATTTAAGCATAATATACGTGGAGTTCCATCTAGTTGGGACATCAGCCTTTAGATATGGATTGTTGGTTAGCTTCTCTTCCTCTATAATTTCCTTAAATTTGACCATTCTTGAACCACCATTTCTAATGTACTTCACAGCTGCCCTAACACGCTTCACTGATAGGTCCACTTCTTTTAAGCCATCATGCACAATTAGATTCACGATGTGAGCTGCACATCTCATGTGCAAGTACTTGCCACTAGCTAGATTAGTGGTACTCAATTGCCTCCTCAAATAGCTAATACCGGTATCATTGGCACTTGCATTATCAACAGTTATTGTCATCACTCTCTCCAAACCCCATTCAACCATGCATCTCAGCACATTTTTTCCAATATCATCGCCCTTGTGTCCCTTTACCAAGAAGAAACCAATAACTTTTTTATGGAACTTCCAATTATCATCAATAAAGCTAGCAGTCACAGCCATGTAGCTATCTAGTTGCTTAGAAGTCCAACCATCTGTTGTCAAACAAACCCGTTGACAGGAGTCTTTGAAGAATTTCTTTAGCTTAGCTTTCTCTTGGAAGAAACAACGTACTACATCTCTAGTACATGTTCTTCTAGATGGCACTAGAAAGCGAGGGCATGCTTTGGACATAAACTTTCTAAATCCAGGTTTCTCACCAAAGCAAAATGGCAACTCATCCTCTATTACCATCTCGGCAAAACCAACCCTTAGTGTGTCTTGATCAAACCTCCACGTGCTAACACCTTCATGTTGAGTTGCTTGTAGAGTACCTTGAGATGGATCTTTGTTAAACTTATTTGGATTGCGTTTGCAAGCAACCAAATGCCTCTTCAATGAAGATGTGCCATGGCGTCCAGCCTCTGCCTTCATATTTCTATGGCAATATTTGCACTTAGCATGCCTAACAATGTCTTTATCATCTTTTATCTTAACAAAATGTTGCCATACATCTGACCTCGGTGCTATTTCCTTCCTACCACTATCCTTAGTCAACTCAGGTTCCTCTTGTCTAGCTATTACATCATTTGACTGAGAAGTTGGAGCAACTACAATCTGAATATGTGACGTTTCAGTACCAAGGGCAACTGATTCAACCTCCATATCTGTGTGTTCCTCAATTTCTGGCATCTATATGACAAATGGACAATGGAATCACAAATAAACTACCAAAGTAACTTCTATGCATAATAAACTACCTTCGGCCGGTGTGTAGTTGTGTAATGCTGTCCGCTGGCGCTAACCGAGGGCGCTGGGGAGGGTGCTGCTGCCTGCTGTCCACTGAGATGCCGGGGAGGGTGCAGATGTGCAGAGTGCAGTGCCGCTGCCGCCTGCCGATGTGGGCTGTGGTCGCGCTGGCCGAGCCGCCGAGGGCGCTGCCGCGCTGGCCTGGTTGAGGGCGGCAGAGGCGCGCTAGCGCAGGGCGCTGCCGCGCTGGCCGAGCCGCCCAGCGGCCGAGGGCGCTGCCGCGCTGCCGCCTGGCCGAGCCGCCGCCGCCGAGCTCCTCTAGCGCTGCGCCGCTGATAGCTAGGGTTTCTGGCTGTGCACTCGTGGAGTCGTGGTCGCCTGGTCGGTGCTCGGTGGTCTGATGGTCTCGTTCGACGTTCGTCTATCGTAGCGTGCTCTGGCCTTGGGTTGGGTCTTGGCCTCTTGGGAGACTGGGCGTCTGGGGCCTCTGGGCGTGTGCTCCGCTGGGCGCTGGGAGACTGGGCCGTGCGCCCGTGCCCGTGAGCAGAGCAGTGAGCAGTTGAGCACCTAGGCCTACGCGCAGCTACAGTACTTCGGGTAGTATGGGTAGATCGGGTACCGTCATTTAATACCTGATTAGGCCCGTACTTAATTCGGGTATTTAGTTCTGTTACCCGCTGGAGCTATTTGGGTAACGGGTATTGGGCTATACGGGTACGGGTTTGGGTATTTCGGGTACAGGGCTTCGGGCTCGGGTTTTATGCCCAGTGCTAGCGAGTACGCGGTCTCCATCGATGAGGTCTTTAGAAATTGGTTCGTCGACGTCGGGGACCGCTGATGTGCTTGTTCGGGGCGACGCATATTTTATCTCTTGCGGCGTCATGGCCTCCGATCCATATAATAGACGAAAAGGTGTGAATCCGGTTGCCCGGCATTCGGTCATGTTTAGGGCCTAGACCACTTCAGGTAGTTGGTCGGCCCATTTACCCTTCTTGTCGTCGAGGAGTCTTTTCTTGATGGCAGTGAAAATCTTGCCGTTGGCATGCTTGACAACGCCGTTGGATTGCGGGTGGTATACCGAGGCAAAGGCAGGCTTGGTGCTGATGGAGAGGCAGAAATCCCTAAAGTCCTAGCTGTCGAACTGTTTGCCGTTGTCGACTGTGAGCTCAGACAGGACTCCGAATCGGCAAACAATGTTTTGCCAGAAGAACTTTTGGGCGGTCTTCGACATTATTGTGGATACTGCCCTGGTCTCGATCCACTTGGTGAAGTACTCGACGGCGATGAAGGCGAATTTAAGGTTCCCTTGAGCCGTAGGTAGTGGTCCGACAATATCCAGCCCCCAGCGTTGAAGTGGTCATGTGTGGGCGATCAGCTTGGTGAACTGCGAAGGGGTGCTCGAGCGGGGAGAAAACTTCTAGCATGCTTCACAAGACCTCGTGACTTGATTTGTGGTACAAATTATCGCAGGCCAGTAGAATCCTTGATGGATTACCTTGGCAGCGAGGGCCCTAGGCCCTGAGTGGGACCCGCAAGTTCTGCTGTGGACTTCGCGAAGGATTTGAATGCCTTTGGTTTTGGTCACACATTTTAGCATGGGCTGACTGATCCCCTTTTTGTATATCTGGCCCTCGACTAGTACGAAGTGCCGACTTTGGTGCTTGAGGGGTTTGGCCTCATTGACGTCACTTGGGTGGTAATATCCTTGCAGAAACAGGGTTATTGTGGCCCGCCAATCTTCAGTCATGATGAGGTTGATGATGCGATGGCCCTCGGCGTCGTTGGTTACTTGTAAGCCTTCTGGGTTGCGGACAGCTGGTGTGCCAATGACGTGGTAGAACACGTCGGAGGGCAAGGTCTTGCCTCTGGCCGCTGCCTTAGCCAACGCATCAGCCTCTTCGTTCCTGGGGCGGTCCACATGCTGTAGGGTGAAGCCCTTGAACTGCCTCTTGAGACTGCGAACAGCCATGAGATACTGCATAAGTGCAGGGTCTTTTGCTGAGTATTCTTTTTCGACCTGGTTAGCAACTACTTTGGAATCTGTCTTGACTATACAGGTGGTGACGCCGAGCGCTCTCAGCTTGCGAAGGCCTAGGATGACGGCTTCGTATTCTACTATGTTGTTGGTGCATCTGTTGGACTCCAAAGCGAAGCTAAGGCGTGTTGCGTATCTGTGCTTGACGCCTGTGGGTGACGTGATAATTGCAGCTGTGCCTACCCCCGCATGGCACCATGCACCATCGCAGTGGATGGTCCATACCTTCTCTGGAGGCTCTTCTTGCTGCCGTGTCGGCCCTGTACAGTCGACGATGAAGTCTGCCAGGACCTGCGACTTGATTGCTGTCCTGGGTTTGAAGGTGATGTGGTACCCAGAGAGTTCGGCTACCCATTTGGCGATTCGGACGGACGCCTCTGAGTTTCTAAATAGTTCTCCCAGTCCCATGTCCGAGGTGACCCACACCTTGAACGCCTCGAAGTAGTGGCACAGCTTGCACGATGCCATGACGACTGCGTAAGAGATTTTTTCCAGTTCAGTCATGTTGCACTTGGAGGTCGTTAGGACTTCGGAGACGTAGTAGACTAGACACTGCCGGGTCGTGCCCTCTCTATCTTGCTCTTGGACTAGTGCTACGATGACTGCATATGGCGAGGTTGCAATGTAGAGCAGCAGAGGTAGCGAGGGGTCGGGACTGGTGAGAATTGCTAAGTCTGACAGGTGTTGCATGAGTGACGTGAAGGCTGCCGCTTGTTCTGGTCCCCACGCAAAGTCTTTCACACCACGCAGTGTCTTGAGGAAGGGTAGACTCCGCTCTATGGACCTGGAAATGAATCTGTTAAGGGCGGCTAATCTGCCTGTCAGACGCTGGACATCCCTGGTTGACTGCGGGGGTGTCATGTTGATGATTGCTTGAATCTTGGTCGGGTTGGCCTCGATCCCGCGGTGCGACAACAGGTAGCCCAGTATCTTCCACTGGCGAACTCCGAAGACGCACTTCTCAGGGTTGAGGCGAAGTCGTGTGTCGCGCATGTTTGCGAACGTTTCTGCGAGGTCAGCCAGGTGATCTTCTTTATTTTTGCTTGCGACAACGATGTCGTCCACGTACGTGAAAATGTTGCGGCCCATTTGGCTCTCAAGCACCGTCTTGGTGAGGCGAGAGAAGGTTGACCCAGCGTTCTTGAGTCCCTCTAGCATCCTGATGAAGCAGTACGTGCCGAAGGGTGTGATGAAGCTGGTGCTGGCCTTATCTTCCTCTTTCATGTATATATGGTGGTAGCCGAAGAAACAGTCGAGAAGGGACATGACTTTGTAACCGGCTGCACTATCGACTATTTTGTCGATCCGTGGTAGCGGAAAATTGTCCTTGGGGTAGGCCTTGTTGAGGCTGGTGAAGTCTATGCACATACGCCACTTGTCGCTTTTCTTCTGCACCATGACTACATTGGCAAGCCACGTAGGGTAGGCGATTGGTTTGATGAAGTTGGCCTCCAGCAGGTGGTGCACTTTGGCTTTGGCAGCTTTTGTCTTCTCGTCGGATATTTTGTGCAGCCGCTGCTTTCTTGGGCGCACCGAAGGGTCGATGCCCAGACCGTACTCGATGACGGTGCGGCTGACTCCGACCAGGTCGAGGGCGGACTAGGCGAAGACGTCCTTGTTTCTGGAGAGACAGGAGATGAGTTTCTCCTCATCTTGTGAAGTCAGGTTTTCGCTTATTACGACCATTTGCTTGGGCGTCGCCGGATCGAGGGGAACTGTCTTCGTTCCGTCGTTGCTCTGTAGCTGCGCCTTAACTTTCTCGGCGGCGGCTGGGCGGGTCACTTCAGAGACTTCGTGTTGTGTTGTAAGGCAGTGTACGTTCCGTTGGCATGGAATGAAGTCTCTCTCAATGTTGCGTGCAGTCTGTTGGTTACCATAAATTGTTATCACCCCTTGCAGACCCAGAATTTTCATGCATAGGTACAGTCCGTGAATGGCCGCTTCAAATTTGTTGATGGAGCCCCGGCCCATTACAGCATTGTAGGGATAAACCATGTCGATGATGTCGAAGGTAACCTGCTCACTCCAGGCATTGGGTGCTACGCCGAATGACAGGTGTAGTTCAATACTTGCCCACAGGGAAAGTGCCCTTGCCGCCGAAACCGTATAGGGGGTTGTCCGAAGGCTTGAGTAAGCTGTGGCTGATACCCATGCGGTCGAAGGCATGCAGGAAGATAATGTCCGCCTGGCTGCCGTTGTCAACTAGGACTTTGTGCAGGTCCCAGTCAGCCACGCTGCAGTTGATTACCATGGCGTCGACGTGAGGTGCGCTGTGCAGATCATCATCTCTGGCATCGAAGGTTAGTAGCACATGTGACCACCTCGTTTGTACCACCAGGCTGGTGAGGGCAACATGGTTGACACTCCAGTAGTGATCCCTCTTTTGCCGCTTCGTCTCGAAGTCTACGCTGGACCCTCCGGTGATCATGTGGATGACTCCGCGATATGGCTGATCGATGAAGTCTTCCTGCTTTGGTGCTGGGGGGTGATTTTGGTGGTGTGTGTAGGAAACGGGTGACGCCTAAGAGGGGGGGGGGTGAATTAGGACTTCTAAAACTTTTACTAAACTAGGCCACAATTAAATTCCTAGAGCAAAACCTATGCAAATAATCAAACTAGAAAGCACAATCTAGGTTTTGTCTAAGTGTTGCTATCTCTACCGCAAAGGCTAAGTTTCAATCTACACCAAATAAGTATGAATATAAGATTGAAACTTAAATGCTTAATATAAATGCAGAAACTTAAAGAGCAAAGTAGAGAAGCAAACTTTCATGGATGATGCTGGTATTTTTACCGAGGTATCCGGAACCACGCAAGGTTCCAACTAATCCTCGTTGGTGCCCCTACGCAAAGGGAAGCCCACGCGAGGGCCAAGCACCACGGTCGAGTAACTCCGTAGAGAGCCGCGGGCCTTCTCCACGCGCAAGTGGTGCTCTGCTTCCGGCTCCTCTCGAACGCTCCCCGCTGTCTCCACTATCGAGCTTCCGGCCGAAACGCCGTGGGCCTCGTTCCCTCCGGTACACAGTGGCGGTCATGACACAAACGCGGTTGTCACGGTCTCGCAAGACTCTCGCCCCACTCGGTACAATTACAACGACTCACGCGAGAGCCGAGGGGTTGTGTGGTTTTACAAAACTCACTCAACTAACTAGGGTTCACCTAGAGCAAGCGCTAAAGCAATCTAACTAGCCTAAGCACTTCGCAAAACACCTATGCTAATCACCAAGTGATTCTATTAAGCACTTGGGTGTTTGAGCTCTTGGAAATATGCACTATGTGTCTTGGTATGTTGCTTGGGCTCCCACACCTTCAAATGGCCGGTTGGGTGGTATTTATAGCCTCCAATCCCCAAACTAGCCATTGGATAGAAAGCAGCATCTTTCTATCGTCGGGTGCACCGGACAGTCCGGTGCACCACTGGACAGCCACTGTGTAGTGTCCGGTGCACGCCACGTCAGCCGACCGTTGGCGCCTGTAGCAGTCGACCGTTGGATCCGACCGTTGCCGTCTGTCCGGTGCACGCCGGACAGTCCCGTGCTACAGCTAGAGAGCGCTTGTCTGTGGCCTCTCTGCGCAGACTGTCCGGTTGTCCACCGGACAGTCCGGTGCACACCGGACAGCACTGTCCGGTGCGCCACCAGGCGCTGGCTGACAGCCCGCTTCTTGGGTTCCTTTGCTGATTTCTTCGGGCTTCTTTTGTTCTTGAGTATTGGACTCCTATGCATCTTTTTATGTCTTCTTTTGAGGTGTTGCATCCTCATTGCCTTAGTCCAATTCTCTTCGCATCATGTGAACTATAAACACAAACACTAGAAAACTTATTAGTTCATGGATTGTGTTGTTCATCAAACACCAAAACTCAATTAGCCAAATGGGTCGGGGTCCATTTTCCTTACAATCTCCCCCTTTTTGGTGATTGATGACAACACAACCAAAGCAAGCAAATAATACAAGTAATTGAATGAAAATATGCAATCTACTTGCTAGAATGCATGTTTGTCCCCACAATGTGATGTTATGGACTTAAGCCTCCCCCTAACTCCATAATTCACTTACTTCCTATTTTAGGACCAAATAACCAAAACCACTTGAAAAAACATTTGTAGATATAAAATTTTAAAATTTGTGGTGTTTGGTGTTTGATATAGTTTTCATTGCTTTGGTTCCTAAACTTCTCCCCTTTGGCATCAACCATCGAAAAGGAAGACATTTAAAAGCATGTAGGAAGCGAATAAAAGCTTGCCCTAATATCAGATGATACCATTTGAAGGATAAAAAATTAAACCATATGAATGATATCAGTTGAAAGAATTACTCCCCCTAAACGAGTGTTCTCTTTAGAAAGAATTTTCTCCCCCTTTTTAGAGATGAAGAAATACTCCCCCTGACAGAGTTCCTCTACTTAGTAAAAAGCATGTGAAAGTTAGAGGTGCAAGACATGATTTGAAAAGACTAACTTCCCTTATGCATAGGTAACAGAATATGAGTTAACTACTTATGCATTTTTAGCAACATGGAAGCATATGATATGAGATATAGTCTAATCAAATGTTGGAGAAGACATGTAAATGATACTAAATGTAGTCTCAAAAGATACCAATTGAAGGTCAATGGTGAGCTTGAGAGACATGAGAGTTCTTGGAGATTTTGCAGTGGAAGATTGTTGTCTTTCTCCGGGGACTTCATTTTCCTTATAGTGAGACTATCACATGAAATAGACTTGAAAAGGTGTTAGTCTCAAAGTATTAGGTTATAGAGTAACCTCCCCCTAAAGGTGTGCATACAAGTTTTGAATACTTGTAGGAGACATGCACTTTGATTTGATATCAAGAGGGGCAAATTACCTATAATTCGAACTTTGGCACATATAAGTTAAATGATACAACTTGTAGAAATCAAAGTTTTCAATTGATGCATCATTTACTATGGAGTGATATAGAAGCTATGTGCCATGCTTAAGTAAACATTTTAAGCCATGTAGGTTTGCTTAAGTGTATGAATTGAAAACAAGCAATCCTACCATATGGTTTACCTAGTATGCATAATTTTAAACAAAGGTAAATAACAAATGTAATACTAGGCAAGAAGGGTAACTAGATACAAGGTAAAAAGATACGCATATCTAAAAACAAGAAATACAATAAATCTAGTTACCTTGGTCATGGATGGGAAATTTGGGTCCGAAATTTTCACTAACCCACTTGGCAATAATCTTGATCCAATATGATGTATCCCATGATATACATCCCAACTTTGCCAAGTCTCCAAATTTCCCGATGACCTTTGGTCCACTCACTTCCCTTTCAGGATCCAAACCTTCTTGGTGCTTTTCATGGTTGAAATTATCTCCTTTGGCACCCAGATGCGTTTGGCCCCTTTTCCTTTGTTGGCTTGCTTGTTGGCCTTGATTGCTATCACCTTTCCATTCTTTTTCTTCTTGATCAAATATGGTGTGGCATCCTTTTTGTTCACCTTTTTGATGTAGGTGTTGGAGATTTTGCTTGATGGCATTTTCTTGAGCTTTTGCCTTTGTTTATCCCCGGTCATCGCCTTGCATTGGAAAGACTTGTGGCCTTCCATGTGGCATAGCCTACAAATCACATTTTCTCCCTCCATAGGCTTGTTCACTCCTGTAGTGGTGTTATCCTGTGGAGGTCGGATTTGTTTGGCTTTGCCTTTCTTGTCATACAAAGCCTTGCCAAGGCGAGCCACTTCTTGCTTTAATTGCTCATTTTCTTTCGCAACCTCATCTGAACATGTTTCTACAACAATATTCTCAACAAGAACTTGGTTGCAGGAGTTAGAATCATCAATTAAATCAAAACAGGAAGTAGAAGCATCTTTCTTAATAATTTCAGGTATTTCAACTAAAGATATTGCTGGGGTGCTACCAATGTTTTCTAGCTTAGTATTTAGCTCATTATTGTGTATGCTAAGAATTTCCATTTTCTCTAGCAAATTTTCAATAGCTTCTTGGGAGCTAGCTAACTTAGCCTTGAGTTTTTCATTCTTTTTAATGAGACTATCATCGGTAGCAGTGGATGGAGCACTAGATTCTAATAGCTCAATTTTAGTTGATAGCTCACTATTTAAGTTTGCAAAAGTTTCAAATTTTTCTAGCAAACCTTTGTAATCATTTTGAGAGCTAACCAACTTATTTTTCAAAGTTTTAAGTTGAGCTTTTTGTTTAGTGCAAACATCCTGGAAAAATTCTACGGCTTCCACAAGCTCATCTAGAGAGGGCTTTCCCTCACCTTCATCATCACTACTACTTTCATCACTAGAGGATGGAATGCTTTTGTTACCTCTTGCCATAACGCATTTGTGTGATGACCGTGATGAGCATGACGAGGATCGGTGGCTGTGTGTCCTTGAAGGCTCACCTTCACTTGAAGAATCATCCCAAGTTCTAACACTTGTAAGCGCCTTGCCTTTGCTCCTCTCCTTTTTGGGTTTGGCCATATTTGGACAGTTGTCCCTAAAGTGGCCCTTCTCCCCACATGCGAAGCATCCTCTCTTCCTTTGCTTTTTCCTGTCAATGTTAAAGAGAAGATCCTCGACCTGCAAGGGCACACCCATTAGATTAATCTTGTGGATCATCCTCATTACCTTTCCGACGCGTCGGATTGTTTCTTCGTCCTCGGAGGATGATGTGCATGGTTGATTATCTTCATCATCATCACTTTCTTCTTCTTCCTCTTCTTCACTTGAGTAACTTGGAGTGGGAGCCTTCTTTTTGCCCTTCCTTTCATCACATGCAAAAGCATATGGCCTTGAGGAAGTTGGCTCCTCTCCCCGACTCATTTTTCGCGACATCTCAAAAGCCGCGATTTTCCGAATCACAATGGTCAGGGTCATGTTGCTCAAGTCCTCCATATTGTGAAGGATGGTGATGATGCTCCCATATCTTTGTTGTGGTAGCAGGGAGATAATTTTCCTCACAATGTCCGCATCACCTAGCTAATTAATGCCAATAGAATTGAGCTCATTGATTATTAGATTCAAACGAGAATACATGTTTCTAACAAGCTCATCATCTTTCATAGCAAAAGAATTATACTCATTTAAGACTACGCAATGTTTTTGCTCACGTACATTGGATGTGCCGTCATGGAGCTCATGCAATTTTAGCCAAATCTCATTAGCAGTTTTCAAGGTAAATACTTGATTAAAAATATCTATGCTAAGAGATTCATACAAGCAATTTTTGGCTCTAGCATTTAAATGAATTTCTTTTTCCTCACTCGTGGTGGGTTTCTCGGGATTCTTGAGGGGTTTCATCCCATCACGAGTGACTCTCCAAACACCTAGATCAATGGCCTCTAGGTAACAAGCCATTCTAGCACTATAGTATGGGAAGTTAGTTTCGTCGAAGTGTGGTGGCCTATGGGTATCCATCCCTTCCTCTAAAAAGCGTCGGCTCTTTTAGCGGTGAAGCTAAAGCGTTTCAAATGAGCCAAACCGGGCTCTGATACCACTTGTAGGAAACGGGTGACGCCTAAGAGGGGGGGGGGGTGAATTAGGACTTCTAAAACTTTTACTAAACTAGGCCACAATTAAATTCCTAGAGCAAAACCTATGCAAATAATCAAACTAGAAAGCGCAATCTAGGTTTTGTCTAAGTGTTGCTATCTCTACCGCAAAGGCTAAGTTTCTACACCAAATAAGTATGAATATAAGATTGAAAATTAAATGCTTAATATAAATGCGGAAACTTAAAGAGCAAAGTAGAGAAGCAAACTTTCATGGATGATGCTGGTATTTTTACCGAGGTATCCGGAACCATGCAAGGTTCCAACTAATCCTCGTTGGTGCCCCTACGCAAAGGGAAGCCCACGCGAGGGCAAGCACCACGGTCGAGTAACTCCGTAGAGAGCCGCGGGCCTTCTCCACGCGCAAGTGGTGCTCCGCTTTCGGCTCCTCTCGAACGCTCCCCGCCGTCTCCACTATTGAGCTTCCGGCCGAAACGCCGCGGGCCTCGTTCCCTCCGGTACACGGTGGCGGCCGTGACACAAACGCGGTTGTCACGGTCTCGCAAGACTCTCGC
This sequence comes from Zea luxurians, assembly GCA_029449295.1. Classification (NCBI taxonomy): domain Eukaryota; kingdom Viridiplantae; phylum Streptophyta; class Magnoliopsida; order Poales; family Poaceae; genus Zea; species Zea luxurians. The sequence continues at coordinate 6,438,863 of JAOPSE010000107.1, forward strand.
CCCACTCGGTACAATTACAACGACTCACGCAAGAGCCGAGGGGTTGTGTGGTTTTACAAAACTCACTCAACTAACTAGGGTTCACCTAGAGCAAGCGCTAAAGCGGTCTAACTAGCCTAAGCACTTCGCAAAGCACCTATGCTAATCACCGAGTGATTCTATTAAGCACTTGGGTGTTTGAGCTCTTGGAAATATGCACTATGTGTCTTGGTATGTTGCTTGGGCTCCCACACCTTCAAATGGCCGGTTGGGTGGTATTTATAGCCTCCAATCCCCAAACTAGCCGTTGGACAGAAAGCAGCATCTTTCTGTCGTCGGGTGCACCGGACAGTCCGGTGCACCACCGGACAGCCATTGTGCAGTGTTCGGTGCACGCCACGTCAGCCGATCGTTGGCGCCTGTAGCAGTCGACCGTTGGATCCGACCGTTGTCGTCTGTCCGGTGCACACCGGACAGTCCGGTGCTCCACCGGACAGACCGGTGCTATAGCCAAAGAGCGCCTGTCTGTGGCCTCTCTGTGCAGACTATCCGGTTGTCCACCGGACAGTCCGGTGCACACCGGACAGCACTGTCCGGTGCGCCACCAGGCGCTGGCTGACAGCCCGCTTCTTGGGTTCCTTTGCTGATTTCTTCAGGCTTCTTTTGTTCTTGAGTATTGGACACCTATGCATCTTTTTATGTCTTCTTTTGAGGTGTTGCATCCTCATTGCCTTGGTCCAATTCTCTTCGCATCCTGTGAACTATAAACACAAACACTAGAAAACTTATTAGTTCACGGATTGTGTTGTTCATCAAACACCAAAACTCAATTAGCCAAATGGGCCGGGGTCCATTTTCCTTACAGTGTGGGTTTGGGTGATGCAGAGGCGGAGGCGGGGGTGGAAGGACTTGTACTTCCTGGTGATGCTGATATGTGTGGTTGGGTGGGTGCTGAATATGGACGTTGTATGGTTGCTGGTGGTGATATGTGTGTGCGATAACTCTTTGATTGTTGGCTGGTTGTGCTCGAGACATTCTGTCCTTGGTGCCTTTTGTTTCTGGGCAGTCCCTTGTTGGGTGTGCATAGTCTTCACCGTGAAATAAACAGTAAAATCTGCGCGGTTGTTGCGCCCGTCCCCGGCCCCGGCCTCGCGTGCCATTACCGCAGCCCTGGGGGATATTCCTGACGGCGAACGGCTTCGTCGGCCGGATGCTGGTTGACTATGTTGTGCACCTGCTGCTGGTTGCGGCTGTCCCGTCCGGAGTTTGACTGCGAAGGCCTGGTCCAGGTTTGACTAGACTGCGGAGGGTCCTTGGGCTTTCTCTAGGACTCGACCTTTCGCTGGTGTAGCTCTTTAGATCTGGCGTACTTCTGGAATAGCTGATATAGCTCCTGGAGATTTTTGGGTGGGTCCCTAATGCAGTGACTGTATAGGACGCCAGCCCGAAGGCCGTTGATGGTGTAATGTATCGCGATGTGGTCGTCGACCGAAGGCAGTTGTGACTTGAGAGTTAGGAACTTGCGGTAGTACTCCAGTATGGTTTCCTTCTCTTGCTGCTTGCAGAGTGATAGTTCGGCCAAGGCGTCGGTATCGGGTCGGTACCCTTGGAAATTGAGCAGAAACTTATCCCAGAGTCCTTTCTAGGAGTCGATGGACAACGGCGGCAGTCTGGTGTACCAGGTCAAGGCCGGACCCTCGAGGGCAATGATGAACGACTTGGCCATTGTGGCGTCGTCCCCTCCGGCCGATGTGACGGCGACTTGGTAGCTCATAATGTATTGTGCTGGGTCGGTGCTGCCGTTGTACTTTGGGTACGTCCTTGCTCTGAAGTTGGCGGGCCACGGTGATGCTTGGAGTTGCGGGGCCAGGGGGCTTAGCTCATCAAGGTAATTGATGCCTTCGAAAGCTGTGGCATGCGGGATGAAGGGCCCGCGCTGGGGTATGAATAAGTCTCCGACTAGCACACGCTGTTGGAGAGGCGGGCCGTGCTGCAGATCATGCTGGCCTTCACTCTACATGAGCGCGATCTCTTGCTCGAGCTCCCGGGCTCTTTGTTCCTCGTCCTGTATCATCTGGCGCACTTTGGCTTGCGCGGTGACACGTTGGCGCTTGGCCTCGAGGATGTCTCTCTGTTTTTGGAGGTTGCGGTTCTTGATGTGCAGGGCCTGTATCTGTAGCTGTTCTTCGGCTGAGATGCCGATGACTTCGCTGTCCTTTGCTGCATCTTCGCCCTCTGGTAGAGCGAAGCCTGAGGGTGATGCTTGTGGTTGCCCTCTGGAGCTACAGGTGCGTACGGTGCCTTCGGGAGTGGGGTGTTCTTGGCGTTGTCTCTTGCTGAGAGCTTCGTCTTTGGAGGCTTCTTGGTGGGTGTTGTCTACGAGGGCCTTGCCTTTTTTCTCAGCCAGGAGCGCCGCCTTCGTCGCTTCGTCGGCGGATAGGGCTGCCTTCAAACTAGCTCTCTTGGGGGCCATCACGGGTGGTTTGTTCGTAGCACGAACGGTGGGCGCCAAATGTTGGAACTTGCTCTCCTGGGAAAGTGGATCCAACGGGGAAGTGGAAAGAGTGCAAGCAAAGTTTAACGTGGGATGACAATTGCTCTGTTAATCTGGCCTCTCAAGGGCACTGTACAGGGGTATTTATAGGTGCCCGAGTGTCCAACGTCCCAAGGCAAGGACGTTTATGCCCTCGGATACCCGGACTATCCCTAGAATATTCCCATAAAGAGATGTTACAGACCGTCATTATAGAAAAGCTATTACAGATGAGGCCCGTAACATGCTTGTTCACGCGGGGCCCGTTACAGTGGGCCGAATTCCACATGGGCCTCCGGGCGAGATTAGGACACAGAACGGCTAGACTTCGTCGGAGTCTGGCCTTCGTCTTGCAATGGAGAGGACAAAGGGCAACCGTGCCGATCATCTCGCCTTCGTTGGTATAGCGAGGCGACAAAGGCTTCACGCGAAGGGTAGTGTCTTCGCCTTCGCCCCAACATCTATCTATCTCCAAAGCTGAACAACCTAAAGTAGCTTTTGTTTTTTTATCTCCATGTGCCTCTAGATAGCTTCTAGCCCCTCAATCTCCAAATTGACACCATCCTATTCAACCAATAGCTTTACGACCGTTCTTTTCTCATGCCTTCAGTTGTTAGATTTGATATGCTTGTCTTCACTATAGCCTTGTTATTCGATATTGTTACGACAATCTGTTATGCTAACAATCCTTACACTTCTATGAGTCATGGCTATGGTCATTGTGAGTTCACCGTAGGTGAAAGCCAAATGTTGGATATCTATCAAAAATTTGAAAAGAACAACATTAGGACAACACCATTAATTTAAAAATCCTTCTTTCTTACTGTCGGGTACCATAATTAGGGGTACCCCCAACGCTCCTAATCACGGCTGGTAAACACCCTCTGACCAACTGACGGGCGCGGTTCAAGTCAAGGCTTCGTCTACCCAAGGGATGCGACCTCGCCCGAACTCAGCCTCGGGCTGGAATAGTAGTCCCAGACGAGTTTACGCCTCGCCCGAGGGCCTCCTTAGGCAGCGGGCACCTCCTCGGCTCTCCCGAAGCCCGGCTCGAGCAGGCTTCGTTGTGAAGCAACCTTGGCCGGACCGCCTCACCAACCGATCGCTTCACAGGCGCATTCAATGCAGGGGACGCCTGACGCCGTATCCTGACACACGCGCCTCAGTCGGCCAGGCCGAAGTGACCGCAGTCACTTCACCCCTCTCTTTTACTGTCCGATATGACGGGAAAATAGCACCGCCCGCCCTGCTCCGACTGCCGTGCCAACCACCCAGGCGAAGCTGACAACAAGTCACAATCAACCACCGAGTTCGATCTCGGGCGCAACAGGAAGCTCTGCCTCGCCCGACCTCAAGCTCCGGCCTCAGGAGGAGGTCTCCGCCTCGCCCGACCCCCGGACTCGGCCTCGACCTCGGTCTCAGGAGGAATCGCGTCCTCGCCCGACCCCGGCCGCGGCCTCAAGAGAAGTATCTGCCTCGCCCGACCTTGGGCTCGGACCGACCGTGCCAACAGGGGATACATCATTACCCTATCCCTAGCCAGCTCAGGCTACAAGGAACAAGACCCTTACGGTGCAACCATGACGCCGGTGGCTCTCAGCCCCTTACGGCAGCAAGGAGACGTCAGCAGGATCCTTGCCGCACTGCCAGCTGTGCTCCTACAGGGCTCAGGCGCTTCTGCGACGGCCATGCTATCACATGTACAGGGCTCAGGCTCTCCCCCGACAGCCATGTTGGCATGTACACAGGGCTTAGGCATTTCTCTGCCGGACACGTTAGCGCATAGCTACACCCCCCCATTGTACGACTGGACCCTCTCCTTGCGTCTATAAAAGGGAGGTCCAGGACCATCCTGGAGGGGGGTTCGCGCGGGGGAAGGAGCGAACGAATAGGCTCCCTCTCTCTCTCTTTCTCTCCCTATCGCGACGTGCTTGTAACCCCTACTACGAGCGGCACCCCTGGTGCAGGATAATACAAGGCTTGCCCCACCTCTTGTGTTCCATCCCGCACCAACCCATCTGGGCAGGGGCACGCAGCGACAATCTCACTCGTTGGTCCAGGGACCCCCCGGGTCCGAAATGCCAACAGTTAGCGCGCCAGGTAGGGGCCTGCTCCGTGTTAACGAACGCCTTCCCGTTGAGTTCCAGATGGGGAGTCTTCAGCAACCTCTTCAGCCCGAGACGGTGCTCCGCTTTGGGAGTCTCGAGTTCATGTCTCTCGATGGCAGCTACGACATGGTACTCCTCCCCTCACGGCGCGACGACAACGACGGTCTTCGACTCGCCCGACGTCGGCGAGCTCGGCGACAGCATCTCCCCACGGCAAAAGAGGAGCACCCTGGTCGTCCCCGCCACCCTCCTCGCCGTAGGAGGTGGAGACGGGGCAACCATGGCCACGCAGGAGGCGGCACCTTGTCGGCTGTCGCACCAGAGCGAGTCGACGACGCCGGCACTCCCTCGGGGGACATGTCGGGCAATGTCCTCGCACCTGAGACGACGGCGGGTGTCACTTCCCCGCAACGTGTCAACCCCAAGCGGACTGATGACGTCAGCACCCTCGCAAAGGACCTGTTGGGCGTTACCCTCGTACCTGAGATGATGGTGCGCTCCGCCCCCTACGCGACTTCACCACCGTCCATCGACCAAGAGGTACCGTCCATTTTCCATCCCGTACCCTTTCGATTCAGCTTCGATCCACCTAGCGACCTCGCTACGTTGAGCGCCTTCGTAAAGCCGTATCCAAACCTTCTGGGGTACCATATGTGGTCGACCTGGGACCGACTGATAGCCGTCTCAACCTTCGGACCGGCGGGTTCCGAGGAAGAGGACGGCCCCGACTCTGGTTGGGATTTCTCCGGCCTCGGTGGCCCCGGTGCCATGCGAGGCTTCATGTCCGCATGTGACCACTGTCTCTCCGGTTGTTCTGACGATGGCCACGGCCTTGACAACGAGGGTTACGGCCCAAGTCGCGAATGTTTCCATGTTGATCAGGGAGATCACAACAAAGGCAACCACCTCGGTATGCCGGAGGTTGACGATCCCCCTGGGCCTGCATCTCGCATTGACATCTCGCGGGAGCTAGCTGTGGTCCTAGTCCCTACGGGGGGTCGGGACATACAGCTCAAGCAAATCCGTGAGATGCAGGCCCAGGTCGACGGGGAAGTAGGCCGGCTTGTGCAGCTCTGACAGAACATCGAGCAGGAGTGGGCAGGCCGAACACTCGCCGGAGGAGCCTGTCATCGGGCCCAAGACGTCCATCGCCGCACCGTCGACAATGCTAGGGCAGCGCTGCCCCCGGCCGTCAGCAGGTCTGGCCAGGACCTAGCTGCAGCGGCGATGCTACTTCGAGCCATGCTAGAGCCATCCACCACCGAGGGACGACGTATCCAGGGCGAACTCAAGGATCTCCTGGAAGGCGCCGCGGTTCGACGAGCCAAGAGCTCTGCCTCCCGGAGGCGAGCCGACCCCTCGGAGCACCGTGCGGTGTCCTCCCGACGCATGCGGGAAGCCTCGGTCCATCCTGAGCGCACGCGGGAGGAGGCGCCTGCCGCCCGGGATCGCCTTGGCAACGAGCACCACCATCTCGACCGTCGAGCCTGCCTCGACGAGAAGGTGCACCGAGGCTACCATCCCAGGCGTGGGGGACGCTGCGACAGCGAGGAGGATCGGAGTCCTTCGCCCGAACCACCCGGTCCACGAGTCTTCAGCCGGGCCATACGATGAGCGTCGTTCCCTGCCCGTTTCCGAGCCCCGACTACCATCACCAAGTACTCGGGGGAGACGAGGCCGGAGCTGTGGCTCGCGGACTACCGACTGGCATGCCAGTTGGGAGGGGTGGATGATGACAACCTCATCATCCGTAATCTATCCCTTTTCCACTCCAAGGCACGTACGTGCGCCCTGGGAACTCGTGGGATCTCCGAAGCTGCCGCCAGCAGCCAGGGGAGTCCCTCCGAGAGTACATCCGGTGGTTTTCGAAGCAGCGCACCGAGCTACCCAACGTTACTGACTCGGATGTCATCGGGGCTTTCCTTGCCGGCACCGCTTGACGAGACCTGGTGGGCAAACTGGGGCGCAAGACTCTCACCAGTGCGAGCGAACTGATGGACATCGCCACCAAGTTCGTCTTGGGTCAGGAGGCGGTCGAAGCCATCTTCCGAAAGGACAAGCAGTCTTAGGGAGAGCCGAAGAAAGACGCCCCCGAGGCGTCCGCCCAGCGGGGCATGAAGAAGAAGGCCAAGAACAAGTCACAAGCGAAGCGCGACACCGCCGATGCGAATCTCGTCGCTGCGGTCGAGCACAGGAACCCTCGAAAACCTCCTGGAGGGGCCGGCATGTTCGACAAGATGCTCAAAGAGCCGTGCCCCTATCACCAGGGTCCCGTCAAGCACACCCTCGAAGAATGTGTCATGCTCCGGCGCTACTTTCGTAAGACCGGGCCTCCGACGAAAGATGGCAAAGGCCATGACAACGACAGGAAGGAGGGCGGCAAGGAAGAAGAGTTCCCGGAGGTCCACAATTGCTTCATGATCTACGGCGGGAAGGCGGCGAACACCTCGGCTCAGCACCGCAAGCAGGAGCGCTGGGAGGTCTGCTTGGTGAAGGTGGCAGCGCTAGTCTACCTAGACTGGTCCGACAAGCCTATCACCTTCGACCGAGGCGACCACCCCGACTTCGTGCCAAGCCCAGGAAGGTGCCCGCTCGTCGTCGATCCGATCATCGGCAACGTTAGGCTCTCCAAAGTCCTCATGGACGGAGGCAGTAGCCTTAACATCATCTACGCTGAGACCCTGGAACTCTTGGGGGTTGATAGGTCCGAGGTCCAGGCCGGTGCGGCACCCTTCCACGGGATCGCGCCCAGAAAGCGAATCCTGCCCCTCGGACGGATCGACTTACCCGTCTGCTTCGGGACTCCCTCCAACTCCCGAAAGGAAGCTCTTACCTTCGAGGTCGTCGGGTTCCGAGGAACCTACCATGCGGTGTTGGGAAGGCCGTGCTACGCCAAGCTCATGGCTGTCCCCAACTACACCTACCTCAAGCTCAAGATGCCGAGCCCGAACGGGATCATCACCATCGGATCCACGTACCGCCACGCGTACGAATGCGACGTGGAGTGCGTGGAGTACGCTGAGGCCCTCGCCGAGTCCGAGGCCCTCATCGCCGACCTGGAACGCCTCTCCAAGGAGGCGCCCAACGTGAAGCGGCACGCCAGCAACTTCGAACCAGTTGAGGCGGTCAAGTCCGTCTCTCTCGTCCCCAGCAACAACGCCAGCAAGAGGATCGGCTCTGAGCTCGACCCCAAATAGGAAGCGGTGCTCGTCGACTTTCTCCGCGCAAACGCCGAAGTCTTTGCATGGAGTCCCTCGGACATGCCCGGCATACCGAGGGATGTCGCCGAGCACTCACTAGACATCAGAGCTGGAGCTCGACCCATGAAGCAAACCCTGCGCCGTTTTGACGAAGAAAAGCGCAGGGCCATAGGCGAGGAGATCCACAAGCTACTCGCGGTAGGGTTCATCAAAGAGGTATTCCATCCCGAATGGTTAGCTAACCCTGTTCTTGTAATGAAGAAGGATGGGAAATGGAGGATGTGCATAGACTACACCAGTTTAAACAAAGCATGTTCGAAGGTTCCCTACCCTCTACCTCGCATCGATCAAATTGTGGACTCCACTGTTGGGTGCGAAACCCTGTCATTCCTCGATGCCTACTCAGGCTATCACGACTTCTTTTATCACACCTTTTGGCATGTACTGTTACACTACAATGCCGTTTGGTTTGAGGAATGCAGGCGCCACCTACCAGAGGTGCATGAACCACGTGTTCGGACAACACATCGGTAGAACGGTCGAGGCTTACGTCGATGACATCGTTGTCAAGACGAAGAAAGCCTCCGACCTCCTCTCTGACCTTGGAACGACATTCAAGTGTCTGAGAGCGAAAGGCGTGAAACTCAATCCCGAGAAGTGTGTCTTCGGAGTCCCCCGAGGCATGCTCCTAGGGTTCATCGTCTCCGAGCGGGGCATCGAGGCCAATCCGGAGAAAATCGCGGCCATCACCAACATGGGACCGATCAAAGATTTGAAAGGAGTACAGAGGGTCATGGGATGCCTTGCGGCTCTGAGCCGCTTCATCTCACACCTCGGTGAGAAAGGCTTGCCTTTGTACCGCCTCTTAAGGAAGACCGAGCGCTTCACTTGGACCCCCGAGGCCGAGGAAGCCCTCGAAAACCTTAAGGAGCTCCTTACAAATGCACCCATCCTGGTGCCCCTGCAGCAGGAGAAGCCCTCTTGATCTACGTAGCCGCAACCACTCAGGTGGTCAGCGCCGCGATCGTAGTCGAGAGACGAGAAGAAGGGCATGCACTGCTCGTCTAGAGGCCAGTCTACTTCATCAGCGAAGTGCTATCCGAGACCAAGATCCGCTACCCGCAAATCCAGAAGCTGCTCTACGCAGTGATTCTGACACGGCGAAAGTTGCGACACTACTTTGAGTCTCATCCGGTGACTGTGGTGTCATCCTTCCACCCTAGGGGAGATCATCCAGTGCCATGAGGCCTCGGGTAGGATAGCAAAGTGGACAGTGGAGCTCATGGGCGAAACGCTATCATTCGCCCCTCGGAAGGCCATAAAATCCCAGGCCTTGGCAGACTTCCTGGCTGAGTGGACTGACACCCAGTTACCAACAACTCCAATCCAACCCGAGCTTTGGACCATGTACTTCGATGGGTCACTCATGAAAACAGGAGCAGGCGCTGGCTTGCTCTTCGTTTCACCCCTTGGAAAGCATCTTCGCTACGTCATACGCCTCCATTTTTCGGCATCAAACAACATGGCCGGGTATGAGGCTCTGGTCAACGGGCTGTGCATCGCCGTCGAGCTAGGGGTCCGGTGCCTCGACGCTCGTGGCGACTCGCAGCTTGTCATCGACCAAGTCATGAAGAACTCCCACTGTCGCAACCAGAGGATGGAAGCCTACTGCGATGAAGTCCGACGCCTGGAAGACAAGTTCTACGGGCTGGAGCTCAACCACATCGCCCGATGGTACAACGAGACCGCGGATGAGCTAGCGAAGATAGCCTCGGGGTGGACGACGATTCCCCCGGACGTCTTCTCCAGAGACCTACATCAACCATCCGTCAAGATCGACGACACGCCCGAGCCCGAGGAAGCCTCGACCCAGCCCGAGGTACCCTCGCCCGAGCCCGAGGTACCCTCGGCCATCGAGGAGGAGGCCTTGTCCGTCGAGGGGGAACAGAATGGGGTTGCGCCAGATCCGAACTGGCAGACCCCATACCTGGAATATCTCCTCCGAGGAGAGCTTCCCCTCGACGAGACCAAAGCTCGGTGACTGGCTCGGCGCGCCAAGTCGTTCGTCTTGCTGGGTGATGAAAAGGAGCTCTATCACCGCAGCCCCTCGGGCATCCTCCAACGATGCATATCCATCGCCCAAGGACAAGAGCTGTTGCAAGAAATACACTCGGGGGCTTGCGGCCACCATGCAGCACCTCGAGCCCTCGTCGGGAATGCCTTCCGACAAGGTTTCTACTGGCCAACCGCGGTGGCCGACGCCACTAGGATTTTTCGCTCCTGCCGGGGGTGTCAATTCTACGCAAAGCAGACACGCCTGCCTGCTCAGGCCCTACAGACGATACCCATCACCTGGTCGTTTGCTGTGTGGGGTCTAGACCTCGTCGGTCCCTTGTAGAAGGCACCCGGGGGCTTCTCGCACCTGCTGGTCGCCATCAACAAATTGTCCAAGTGGATCGAGGTCCGACCCTTAACCAGCATCAGGTCCGAGCAGGCGGTGGCGTTCTTCACCAACATCATCCATCGATTCGGGGTCCCAAACTCCATCATCACCGACAATGGCACGTAGTTCACCGTAAAAAAGTTCCTGGACTTCTGCGACGACCACCACATCCATATGGACAGGGCCGTCGTAGCTCACCCCATGACGAATGGGCAGGTGGAGCGTGCCAACGGTATGATTTTGCAGGGACTCAAACCGAGGATCTACAACGACCTCAACAAGTTTGGCAAGCGGTGGATGAAAGAGCTACCCTCGGTGGTCTGGAGTCTAAGGACAACGCCGAGCTGTGCCACGGGTTTCTCGCCGTTTTTTCTAGTCTATGGGGCCGAGGATGTCCTCCCCACGGACTTAGAATACGGTTCCCCGAGGACCAGGGCGTACGACGACCGAAGCAACCAGACCAGCCGAGCGGACTCGCTGGACCAGCTCGAAGAGGCTAGAGACGTTACCTTACTACATTCGGCACGGTACCAGCAGTCACTGCGATGCTACCACGCCCGAAGCGTTCGGCCCCGAGGCTTCCAAGTGGGAGACTTGGTGCTTCGTCTGCGACAGGACGCCCGAGGGCACCACAAGCTCACTCCTCCCTGGGAAGGGCCCTTCATCATCGCTAAGATTTTGAAGCCCGGAACATACAAGCTGGCTAACGACCAAGGCAAGGTCTACAGCAACGCTTGTAACATCCAACAGCTACGTCGCTTCTACCCTTAAGATGTTTTAAGTCGTTCATGTACCTCGTTTTCTTTACATACATGAAGTCTAACCGTCAAGGAAGGGTCGGCCTTGCCTCAGCAAAGCCCGACCCTCCCTCGGGGGCTAGAAGGGGGAACCCCCTCTGCGTCAAAATTTTCCTCGGAAAAAATTTTCTACCAAAACGACCTTTCGTGCTTTCGACTTCTGTATCGATAGCAGAATCCTAAAAACGACGAGAGTACACGTAAGCGACAAGGCCGACCGAGTCGAGGAACTCCTACGCCTCCGGGATACGGATACCTCACTCATCACCTTCCGTGAGAAGTAACTCACGCTCGGATAAGCGATCCTGCTACCGAACAAGTCCAAACACTCGGGTAGAAAACGACTTTCGTGTCTTCTCGACTGTATCGATAACAGAATCCTACGACGAAATGAGAGTGCACGTAAGCGGCAAGGCCGACCGAGCCGAGGAACTCCTACACCTCCGGGATACGGATACCTCACTCATCACCTTTCGCGAGAAGTAACTCTCGCTTGGATAAACGATTTTGCTACTGACAGACAAGTCGTGATGCTCGAAACGAGAGGAAAGAAAATGCAGCTTTTTAACGCGACGATAAAGTGTTTAGGCCTCGGCGGCCGCAAAAAACATGCGCATACTACAGACAAACTGTTCCTGTAGGTTCAGGCATCGGCAGGGGGAGCAGCAGCACCCTCGGTGTTGTTTCCACCCTCGGCGAAACCTGGCCCGGCCTCGGACGGCGACCCGGGCGAAGGGACCTCCACCCAAGGGAGGACGCCAGCACCACGCCAGCGGATGTTTTGGCCAAGCTCCAGCTGCTGCTGCCACATCTTCCTCGGCCTGGGAAGCCGCCAGCTCCCGGGCCAACGAAGTCTCTTTTCGAGCCGACTCCGCCTCTGTTCGCGCCAACACCGCTGCCTCCGGCTCCGGCTCATCGCAGAGCAGTCGAGGGTTCTAAAAAACTGAGCAAGAGAGGCCTAGAGTGGCAAGGCCGACCGAGCCGAGGGACTCCTACGCCTCCGGGATACGGATACCTCACTCGTCACCTTCCGCGAAAGGCAACTCACGCTCGGTTAAGTGGTTCGGCTAGCCAACAGGCAAGTCCCAGCGCTCGAAATGAGGACGAAACGCAGCTTTATACTCGAATACCCAAATGTTCAGGCCTCGACAGCCACAAAGAACAAACACATATACTTGGGGTAACTATGCTACATAGGCTTAGACATCGGCAGAACCCTCGACGGTTCTCCCTACCTATAACAAATGTCGAAGTCCTTGAAGCGGTTACATTTTGCCCAGGCAAAAACCCAGTATATCCCCTTACAAACGGGACTCCAGTTCCATTCCCGCGGGTATGAACAACCTCCACACCAGAGGGCCTATGGGACAACAAACTCCAGGTGGCTCGCCGGCGACCACTACACCAGCAGCGACGATGACCCCCGCTTCGGGTGGCTAAACAGCAGCAGCGATGACCTCAGGGCAGACGCTGTTGTGACGAGGCCCTCGCCCACGTCTCCACTCGAGGGGCGAGGACAAGCCATCAAAGCCAAAGAGCCGGGGGTCCGGCCGCAGATGGCGTCGACGGTCTCGTCGGCGGAGAAACCTTCTCTGGCTGCCACCACCTCAGCACCGACGACAGCGGCCACCTGCGCGCCAGCGCCACGCTGACGAATGGCAGACACCCCAGCCTGCACCAGCAGATCCCCACTCAAGTCCTCGCGGACGGGCAGGCCCCGACCTCCGCGCGGAGGCGTCGTGTCGGAGTGAGGAAAAGACAATCCAAGAACACGAACGCCACCCATGCGGCGTACGGCGTCTTGGACGATCCCCCGGTGCGCACGGCGCGACAGTCGCCCGCACGATGGACGAACGGCTACGCCCGGATCAAGCGGCAGGAGGCAGCGTCGGAGGCCGCGATAGAGCCAGCTGAGCTAGCGAGCCAGGCACGCTGGAGCTGACGACGCTTGTGGCCGGCCGGTCCCGTGTTATCGAAGTTCGCCCCCTCCACAAGGCCAGTGTGCGCCCTCTCCCCTGAATGCTGAAGGAGGAGACGGCCTGCTGGCCCATGCGAGAGGTAGAACCCCGGCTCAGCTCGCCCTCCGCCTCAGCAAGGATGACGAAGATCCTTGAAGCTGAGGGTGGGGCGGAGGCCGCAGCCCGGCTTGCTTCTCCCCACCAAACTGACCATTGGTGAGGGAATGCAGCCGGGCTGCACGACAAAAATCCTTGAAGCCGAGCGATCGCTGAAGGGCGCCGATCTCCACGAGGTCGCGCTCCTCCAACGACAGCAAGAGCAAGGCGACGCTGGTGCACCCCATCCGGGGGCTCGAAAGGCGGAAGGGCGTAATGCATGAGGGGATGTAAGGAAAATAGACCCCGGGCCATTTGGCTAATTGAGTTTTGGTGTTTGATGAACAACACAATCCGTGAACTAATAAGTTTTCTAGTGTTTGTGTTTGTAGTTCACAGGATGCGAATTGGACCAAGGCAATGAGGATGCAACACCTCAAAAGAAGACATAAAAAGATGCATAGGAGTCCAAGACTCAAGAACAAAGAAGCCCGAAGAAATCAGCAAAGAAATCCAAGATGAGGGCTGTCAGCCAGCGCCTGGTGGCGCACCAGACATTGGTGTCCGGTGTGCACCGGACTGTCCGGTGAGCACCGGACAGTCTGCGCAGAGAGGCCACGGACAGGCGCTCTCTGGCTGTAGCACAGGACTGTCCGGTGTGCACCGGACTGTCCGGTGTGCCAACGGGCAGACGGCAACGGTCGGATCCAACGGTCGACTGCTACAAGCGCCAACGGTCGGCTGACATGGCGTGCACCGGACACTGTACAGTAGATGTCCGGTGGTGCACCGGACTGTCCGGTGCACCCGACGACAGAAAGCTGCTGCTTTCTGTCCAACGGCTAGTTTGGGGTGTGGAGGCTATAAATACCACCCCAACCGGCCATTCTCAAGTGTGAGAGCCCAAGCAACATACCAATACACATAGTGCATATTTCCAAGAGCTCAAACACCCAAGTGCTTAATAGAATCACTCGGTGATTAGCGTAGGTGCTTTGCGAAGTGCTTAGGTTAGTTAGACCGCTTTAGCGCTTGCTCTAGGTGAATCCTAGTTAGTTGAGTGAGTTTTGTAAAACCACACAACCCCTCGGCTCTTGCGTGAGTCGTTGTAATTGTACCGAGTGGGGCGAGAGTCTTGCGAGACCGTGACAACCGCGTTTGTGTCACGGCCGCCACCGTGTACCGGAGGGAACGAGGCCCGCGGCGTTTCGGCCGGAAGCTCGATAGTGGAGACGGCGGGGAGCGTCCGAGAGGAGCCGGAAGCGGAGCACCACTTGCGCGTGGAGAAGGCCCGCGGCTCTCTACGGAGTTACTCGACCGTGGTGCTTGGCCCTCGCGTGGGCTTCCCTTTGCGTAGGGGCACCAACGAGGATTAGTCGGGACCTTGCGTGGTTCCGGATACCTCGGTAAAAATACCGGCGTCATCCACGAGAGTTTGCTTCTCTACTTAGCTCTTTACATTCCGCATTTATATTAAGCATTTAAGTTTCAATCTTGTAGTCATACTTATTTAGTATAGATTGAAACTTAGCCTTTTGCGGTAGAGATAGCAACACTTAGACAAAACCTAGTTTGCACATTCTAGTTTTGATTATTTGCATAGGTTTTGCTCTAGGGATTTAATTGTGGCCTAGTTTAGTAAAAGTTTTAGAAGTCCTAATTCACCCCCCCCCCCCTCTTAGGCGTCACCCGTTTCCTACAAGTGGTATCAAAGCCCGGTTTGGCTCATTTGAAACGCTTTAGATTCACCGCTAAAAGAGCCGACGCTTTTTAGAGGAAGGAATGGATACCCATAGGCCACCACACTTCGACGGCACTAACTTCCCATATTATAGTGCTAGAATGGCTTGTTACCTAGAGGCCGTTGATCTAGGTGTTTGGAGAGTCACTCGTCACGGGATGAAACCTCTCAAGAATCCCGAGAAACCCACCACGAGTGAGGAAAAAGAAATCCATTTAAATGCTAGAGCCAAAAATTGCTTGTATGAATCTCTTAGCATGGATATTTTCAATCAAGTATTTACCTTGAAAACTGCTAATGAGATTTGGCTAAAATTGCATGAGCTCCATGACGGCACATCCAATGTCCGTGAGCAAAAACATTGCCTAGTCTTAAATGAGTATAATTCTTTTGCCATGAAAGATGATGAGCTTGTTAGAGACGTGTATTCTCGTTTGAATCTAATAATCAATGAGCTCAACTCTATTGGCATTAATAAGCTAGGTGATGCGGACATTGTGAGGAAGATTATCTCCCTGCTACCACAACAAAGATATGGGAGCATCATCACCATCCTTCACAATATGGAGGATTTGAGCAACATGACCCCGACCATTGTGATTGGGAAAATCGCGGCCTTTGAGATGTCGCGAAAAATGAGTCGGGGAGAGGAGCCAACTTCCTCAAGGCCATATGCTTTTTGATAGTCGCCTAGAGGGGGGGTGAATAGGGCGAAACTGAAATTTACAAAAATAATCACAACTACAAGCCGGGTTAGCGTTAGTAGTAAAGAAACGAGTCCGCGAGAGAGGGCGCAAAACAAATCGCAAGCAAATAAGAGTGTGACACGAGGATTTGTTTTACCGAGGTTCGGTTCTCGCAAACCTACTCCCCGTTGAGGAGGCCACAAAGGCCGGGTCTTTTTCAACCCTTCCCTCTCTCAAACGATCCCACGGATCGAGTGAGCTTTCTCTTCTTCTCAATCAACCGGGAACAAAACTTCCCCCGCAAGGGCCACCACACAATTGGTGCCTCTTGCCTTGGTTACAATTGAGTGATGATCTCAAGAACAAGTGAGAAAGAAAAGAATGCGATCCAAGCGCAAGAGCTCGAAAGAACACAAGCAAATCACTCTCTCTAGTCACTATGGAGTTGTGTGGGATTTGGAGAGGACTTGATCTATTTGGTGTGTCTAGAATTGAATGCTAGAGCTCTTGTAGAGGTTGAGAAGTGGAAAACTTGGATGGCAATGAATGTGGGGTGGTTGGGGTATTTATAGCCCCAACCACCAAAAGTGACCGTTGCTGGAACTCCTCTGTTCGATGGCGCACCGGACAGTCCGGTGCACACCGGACAGTCCGGTGCCCCTGCCACGTCACCATTGCCGTTGGATTCTGACCGTTGGAGCTTCTGACTTCTGGGCCCTCCTGGGTGTCCGGTGCACACCGGACATGTACTGTTTGATGTCCGGTGCACCGGTATGGGCGAGCCTGACGTCTGCGCGCGCTGCGCGCGCATTTAATGCACCGCAGGGAGCCGTTGGCGCCGCAGAGAGCCGTTGCTCCGCTGGCACACCGGACAGTCCGGTGCACACCGGACAGTCCGGTGAATTTTAGCGGAGCGGCTGCCGAGCGAACCCGAGGCTGGCGAGTTCCGGAGGCCGCGTTTCCTTGGAGCACCGGACATGTCCGGTGCACACCGGACAGTCCGGTGAATTATTGCGCGCCCGCTTCCGAGAATTCCCGAGGGCGAAGAGTTTGAGTCGAAGTCCTCTGGCCGCACCGGACATGTCCGGTGCACACCGGACAGTCCGGTGCCTCCAGCCAGAGGTGCCCTCGGTTGCCTTGCTGCTCCTTTGTTGAATCCAACACTTGGTCTTTTTATTGGCTAAATGTGAACCTTTTGCACCTGTATAACTTATGCACTAGAGCAAACTAGTTAGTCCAATATTTGTGTTGGGCAATTCAACCACCAAAATTATTTAGGAACTAGGTGTAAGCCTAATTCCCTTTCAATCTCCCCCTTTTTGGTGATTGATGCCAACACAAACCAAAGCAAATATAGAAGTGCATAATTGAACTAGTTTACATAATGTAGGTGCAAAGATTGCTTGGAATTGAGCCAATATACACTTATATGATGCGCATGGATTGTTTTCTTTATTTTTCACATATTGGACCACATTTGCACCAAGAGTTTTGTTTTTGCAAATTCTTTTGTAAATACTTTTCAAAGTTTTTTTGCAAGATAGTCAAAGGTAAATGAATAAGATTTGCAAAGCATTTTCAAGATTTGAAATTTTCTCCCCCTGTTTCAAATGCTTTTCCTTTGACTAAACAAAACTCCCCCTCAAATAAGGTCTCCTCTTAGTGTTCAAGAGGGTTTTCCATCAATTTCGAAAATACTACTTGCTCCCCCTTTAGAACACAAAGAGATACCAATTTTGAAATTTACCATTGAAAATCATCAAATTTAAAATTGGTGGTGGTGCGGTCCTTTTGCTTTGGGCTCATATTTTCTCCCCCTTTGGCATGAATCGCCAAAAACGAAATCATTAGAGCCCAATTAAGTCCTTTTCTCCCCCTTTGGTCATGAAATGAATGAGTGAAGAGTATACCAAAGTTGGAGAGATGATGCGGAGCGACGGCGAAGGATGAGTAGTGGAGCGGAGTGGAAGCCTTTGTCTTCGCCGAAGACTCCAATTCCCTTTCAATATACCTATGACTTGTTTGAAATACACTTGGAAACATATTAGTCATAGCATATATAAAAGAGACATGATCAAAGGTATATTTATGAGCTATTTGTGCAAGACTAGCAGAAGAAGTTCCTTGAATCAAGAATATTGAGCTCATGCCTAAGTCGGGTAAAAGATTGTTCATCAAGCGGCTTGGTAAAGATATCGGCTAATTGATCTTTAGTATTAATGTAAGAAATCTCGATATCCCCCTTTTGTTGGTGATCCCGAAGAAAATGATACCGAATGGCTATGTGCTTAGTGCGGCTGTGCTCGACGGGATTGTCGGCCATTTTGATTGCACTCTCATTGTCACATAGCAAAGGAACTTTGGTTAATTTGTAACCGTAGTCCCGCAGGGTTTGCCTCATCCAAAGTAATTGCGCGCAACAATGGCCTGCGGCAATATACTCGGCTTCGGCGGTAGAAAGAGCGACCGAATTTTGCTTCTTTGAAGCCCATGACACCAAGGATCTTCCCAAGAACTGGCAAGTCCCCGATGTGCTCTTTCTATTAATCCTACACCCCGCCCAATCGGCATCCGAATATCCAATCAAATCAAAGGTGGATCCCCGAGGGTACCAAAGTCCAAACTTAGGAGTATAAGCCAAATATCTCAAGATTCGCTTTACGGCCGTAAGGTGTGATTCCTTAGGGTCGGCTTGGAATCTTGCACACATGCAAACGGAAAGCATAATGTCCGGTCGAGATGCACATAAATAAAGCAATGAACCAATCATCGACCGGTATACCTTTTGATCCACGGAATTACCTCCCGTGTCGAGGTCGAGATGCCCATTAGTTCCCATGGGTGTCTTGATGGGCTTGGCATCCTTCATTCCAAACTTGCTTAGAATGTCTTGAGTATACTTCGTTTGGCTAATGAAGGTGCCTTCTTGGAGTTGCTTGACTTGAAATCCTAGAAAATACTTCAACTCCCCCATCATCGACATCTCGAATTTCTGTGTCATGATCCTACTAAATTCTTCACATGTAGATTTGTTAGTAGACCCAAATATGATATCATCAACATAAATTTGGCATACAAACAAATCATTGTCAAGAGTTTTAGTGAACAAAGTAGGATCGGCCTTGCCGACTTTGAAGCCATTTGCAATAAGGAAATCTCTAAGGCATTCATACCATGCTCTTGGGGCTTGCTTGAGCCCATAAAGCGCCTTTGAGAGCCTATAAACATGGTTAGGATACTCACTGTCTTCAAAGCCGGGAGGTTGCTCAACATAGACCTCCTCCTTGATTGGTCCATTGAGGAAGGCACTCTTCACGTCCATTTGATAAAGCTTGAAGCCATGGTAAGTAGCATAGGCTAATAATATACGAATTGACTCAAGCCTAGCTACGGGTGCATAGGTTTCACCAAAATCCAAACCTTCGACTTGTGAATATCCCTTGGCCACGAGTCGAGCTTTGTTCCTAGTCACCACACCATGCTCGTCTTGCTTGTTGCGGAAAACCCACTTGGTTCCTACAACATTTTGGTTAGGACGTGGAACTAAGTGCCATACCTCGTTCCTCGTGAAGTTGTTGAGCTCCTCTTGCATTGCCATCACCCAATCCGAATCTTGAAGTGCTTCCTCTACCCTGTGTGGCTCAATAGAGGAAACAAACGAGTAATGTTCACAAAAATGAGCAACACGAGATCGAGTAGTTACCCCCTTATGAATGTCGCCGAGGATGGTGTCGACGGGGTGATCTCGTTGGATTGCTTGGTGGACTCTTGGGTGTGGCGGCCTTGGTTGTTCATCGTCCTTGTCTTTATCATTTGAATCTCCCCCTTGATCGTTGCCGTCATTTTGAGGTGGCTCATCTTCTTGATCTTCTTGTTCACCATCTTGAGCCTCATCCTCAATTTGAGTTGGTGGAGATGCTTGCGTGGAGGAGAATGGTTGATCTTGTGCATTTGGAGGCTCTTCGGATTCCTTAGGACACACATCCCCAATGGACATGTTCCTTAGCGCTATGCATGGAGCCTGTTCTTCACCTATATCATCAAGATCAACTTGCTCTACTTGAGAGCCGTTAGTCTCATCAAACACAACGTTACAAGAAACTTCAACAAGTCCTGAGGACTTGTTAAAGACTCTATATGCCCTTGTGTTTGAGTCATATCCTAGTAAAAAGCCTTCTACTGTTTTAGGAGCAAATTTAGATTTTCTACCTCTTTTGACAAGAATAAAACATTTGCTACCAAAAACTCTAAAATATGAAATATTTGGCTTTTTACCGGTTAGGAGTTCATAAGATGTCTTCTTGAGGATTCGGTGAAGATATAACCGGTTGATGGCGTAGCAGGCGGTGTTGACCGCTTCGGCCCAAAACCGATCCGGTGTCTTGTACTCATCAAGCATGGTTCTTGCCATGTCCAATAGAGTTCGATTCTTCCTCTCCACTACACCATTTTGTTGTGGAGTGTAGGGAGAAGAAAACTCATGCTTGATGCCCTCCTCCTCAAGAAAGTCTTCAATTTGGGAATTTTTGAACTCCGTCCCATTGTCGCTTCTAATTTTCTTGATCCTTAAGCCGAACTCATTTTGAGCTCGTCTCAAGAATCCTTTTAAGGTCTCTTGGGTTTGTGATTTTTCCTGCAAAAAGAATACCCAAGTGAAGCGAGAATAATCATCCACAATTACAAGACAATACTTACTACCGCCGATGCTTATGTAAGCGATCGGGCCGAACAAATCCATGTGTAGGAGCTCCAGTGGCCTGTCGGTAGTCATGATGTTTTTGTGTGGATGATGGACACCAACTTGCTTCCCGGCTTGGCAAGCGCTACAAATCCTGTCTTTCTCAAAATGAACATCGGTTAGTCCCAAAATGTGTTCTCCCTTTAGAAGTTTGTGAAGATTCTTCATTCCAACATGGGCTAGTCGACGGTGCCAGAGCCAACCCAAGTTAGTCTTAGCAATTAAGCATGTGTCGAGTTCAGCCCTTTCAAAATCTACTAAGTATAGCTGACCCTCTAACACACCCTTAAATGCTATTGAATCATCACTCCTTCTAAAGACAGTAACACCTGTATCAGTAAAAAGACAGTTGTAGCCCATTTGACATAATTGGGATACGGAAAGCAAATTGTAATCTAAGGAATCTACAAGAAAAACATTGGAAATAGTATGGTCAGGAGATATAGCAATTTTACCCAAACCTTTGACCAAACCTTGATTTCCATCCCCGAATGTGATAGCTCGTTGGGGATCTTGGTTTTTCTCATATGAGGAGAACATCCTTTTCTCCCCTGTCATATGGTTTGTGCACCCGCTGTCGAGTATCCAACTTGAGCCCCCGGATGCATAAACCTACAAAACAAGTTTAGTTCTTTGTTTTAGGTACCCAAACGGTTTTGGGTCCTTTGGCATTAGAAACGAGAACTTTGGGTACCCAAACACAAGTCTTGGAGCCCTTGTGTTTGCCCCCAACAATTTTGGCAACTATCTTGCCGGATTTGCTAGTCAAAACATAAGATGCATCAAAAGTTTTAAATGAAATGACATGATCATTTGATGCATTAGTAGTTTTCTTTCTAGGCAACTTGGCATGGGTTGGTTGCCTAGATCTAGATGTCTCACCCTTATACATAAAAGCATAATTAGGGCCAGAGTGAGACTTCCTAGAATGAATTTTCTTAATTTTACTCTCAGGATACCTGGCAGGGTACAAAATGTAACCCTCGTTATCCTGAGACATGGGAGCCTTGCCCTTAACAAAGTTAGACAAGTTCTTAGGAGGGGCATTAATTTTGACATTGTCTCCCCTTTGGAAGCCAATGCCGTCCTTAATGCCCGGGCGTCTCCCATTATAGAGCATGCTTCTAGCAAGTTTAAATTTTTCATTTTCTAAGTCATGCTCTCTAATCTTAGCATTAAGTTGTGCTATGTGATCATTTTGTTTCTTAATTAAAGCTAGGTGATCATGGATAGCATCAACATTAATATCTCTACATCTAGTACAAATGGAAATATGCTCAACATTAGATGTAGAGGGTTTGCAAGATTTTAGTTCAACAACCTTAGCATGCAACAAATCATTTTTAGCTCTAAGGTCGGAAATAGTAGCATTGCAAACATCAAAATCCTTAGCCTTAGCAATTAATTTCTCATTCTCATTTCTAAGGCTAGCAATGGAAGCATTCAATTCATCAATCCTAGCAAGCAAATCAACATCATCATTTCTAGGATCAATGCAAACATGAGAATCAACCTTAGCAATTAAATTGGCATTTTCATTTCTAAGGTTGTCTAAAGTCTCATGGCAAATACTTAGCTCACTAGACAATTTTTCACATTTTTCTCTTTCTAGAGCATAAGCATTTTTAACCTTAACATGTTTCTTGTTTTCCTTGATTAGGAAGTCCTCTTGGGAGTCCAAGAGATCATCCTTTTCATGGATGGCACTAATTAGCTCATTTAATTTTTCTTTTTGTTCCATGTTAAGGTTGGCAAAAAGAATACGCAAATTATCTTCCTCATTTTTATCATTATCCTCATCACTAGATGTTTCATATTTAGTGGAGGACCTTGATTTTACCTTCTTTTTGCCGTCCTTGGCCATAAGACACTTGTGGCCGACGTTGGGGAAGAGAAGGCCCTTGGTGACGGCGATGTTGGCGGCGTCCTCGTCGTCGGAGGAGTCGCTTGAGCTTTCGTCGGAGTCCCATTCCCGACAAACATGGGCATCGCCGCCCTTCTTCTTGTAGTATTTCTTCTTCTCCTTCCTCTTGCCCTTCTTGTCGTCGCCCCTGTCACTATCACTAGACATAGGACATTTTGCAATAAAATGACCGGGCTTACCACACTTGTAGCAAACCTTCTTGGAACGGGATTTGTAATCTTTCCCTTTCCGTTGCTTGAGGATTCGCCGGAAGCTTTTGATGATTAGGGCCATCTCCTCGTTGTCGAGCTTGGAGGCGTCAATTGGTTGTCTACTTGGTGTAGACTCCTCCTTCTTCTCCTCCATTGCCTTGAAGGCCACGGGTTGCGCCTCGGATGTGGAGGGTTCATCAAGCTCGTTGATCTTCTTGGAGCCCTTAATCATGCATTCAAAACTCACAAAATTCCCGATAACTTCCTCGGGGGTCATTTGTGTATATCTAGGATTGCCACGAATTAATTGAACTTGTGTGGGGTTAAGGAAAATAAGGGCTCTTAGAATAACCTTAACCACTTCGTGGTCATCCCATTTTGCGCTCCCGAGGTTGCGCACTTGGTTCACCAAGGTCTTGAGCCGGTTGTACATGTCTTGTGGCTCCTCCCCTTGGCGAAGACGGAAGCGACCGAGCTCCCCCTCGATCGTTTCCCGCTTGGTGATCTTGGTGAGTTCATCACCCTCGTGCGCCGTCTTGAGTAGGTCCCAAATCTCCTTGGCGTTCTTCAACCCTTGAACTTTGTTGTATTCCTCCTTGCTTAGTGAGGCAAGAAGGATGGTTGTGGCTTGAGAGTTGAAGTGCTCGATTTGGGCCACTTCGTCCGTGTCGTAGTCCTCGTCCCCTACGGATGGTACCTGTACACCATACTCAACAACATCCCATAATCTTTTGTGGAGAGAGGTTAGATGAAATCACATCAAATTACTCCACATAGCATAATCTTCACCATTAAAAGTTGGTGGTTTGCCTAATGGGACGGAAAGTAAAGGTGTATGTCTAGGAATGCGAGGGTAGCGTAGGGGAATCTTACTATACTTCTTACGCTCTTGGCGTTTAGAAGTGACGGACGCTGCGTCGGAGCCGGAGGTAGATGTCGATGAAGTGTCGGTCTCATAGTAGACCACCTTCCTCATCCTCTTGTGTTTGTCCCCACTCCGATGCAGCTTGTGAGAAGAAGATTTTTCCTTCTTCTCTTTGTGGTGAGAAGAGGAAGATCTTTTCTCCTTCCGCTTGGAGGAGTTCTTCTTCTTCTCTCTTCTCTTGGTGCGGGACTCTTCCGATGAAGATGAAGTGCTCCCTTGGCTTGTAGTGGGCTTGTCGTCGCCGGTCTCCATCTCCCTCTTGGTGTGATCTCCCGACATCACTTCGAGCGGTTAGGCTCTAATGAAGCACTTGGCTCTGATACCAATTGATAGTCGCCTAGAGGGGGGGTGAATAGGGCAAAACTGAAATTTACAAAAATAATCACAACTACAAGCCGGGTTAGCGTTAGTAGTAAAGAAACGAGTCCGCGAGAGAGGGCGCAAAACAAATCGCAAGCAAATAAGAGTGTGACACGAGGATTTGTTTTACCGAGGTTCGGTTCTCGCAAACCTACTCCCCGTTGAGGAGGCCACAAAGGCCGGGTCTTTTTCAACCCTTCCCTCTCTCAAACGATCCCACGGATCGAGTGAGCTTTCTCTTCTTCTCAATCAACCGGGAACAAAACTTCCCCCGCAAGGGCCACCACACAATTGGTGCCTCTTGCCTTGGTTACAATTGAGTGATGATCTCAAGAACAAGTGAGAAAGAAAAGAATGCGATCCAAGCGCAAGAGCTCGAAAGAACACAAGCAAATCACTCTCTCTAGTCACTATGGAGTTGTGTGGGATTTGGAGAGGACTTGATCTATTTGGTGTGTCTAGAATTGAATGCTAGAGCTCTTGTAGAGGTTGAGAAGTGGAAAACTTGGATGGCAATGAATGTGGGGTGGTTGGGGTATTTATAGCCCCAACCACCAAAAGTGACCGTTGCTGGAACTCCTCTGTTCGATGGCGCACCGGACAGTCCGGTGCACACCGGACAGTCCGGTGCCCCTGCCACGTCACCATTGCCGTTGGATTCTGACCGTTGGAGCTTCTGACTTCTGGGCCCTCCTGGGTGTCCGGTGCACACCGGACATGTACTGTTTGATGTCCGGTGCACCGGTATGGGCGAGCCTGACGTCTGCGCGCGCTGCGCGCGCATTTAATGCACCGCAGGGAGCCGTTGGCGCCGCAGAGAGCCGTTGCTCCGCTGGCACACCGGACAGTCCGGTGCACACCGGACAGTCCGGTGAATTTTAGCGGAGCGGCTGCCGAGCGAACCCGAGGCTGGCGAGTTCCGGAGGCCGCGTTTCCTTGGAGCACCGGACATGTCCGGTGCACACCGGACAGTCCGGTGAATTATTGCGCGCCCGCTTCCGAGAATTCCCGAGGGCGAAGAGTTTGAGTCGAAGTCCTCTGGCCGCACCGGACATGTCCGGTGCACACCGGACAGTCCGGTGCCTCCAGCCAGAGGTGCCCTCGGTTGCCTTGCTGCTCCTTTGTTGAATCCAACACTTGGTCTTTTTATTGGCTAAATGTGAACCTTTTGCACCTGTATAACTTATGCACTAGAGCAAACTAGTTAGTCCAATATTTGTGTTGGGCAATTCAACCACCAAAATTATTTAGGAACTAGGTGTAAGCCTAATTCCCTTTCACTTTTGCATGTGATGAAAGGAAGGGCAAAAAGAAGGCTCCCACTCCAAGTTCCTCAAGTGAAGAAGAGGAGGAAGAAGAAAGTGATGATGATGAAGATAATCAACCATGCACATCATCCTCCGAGGACGAAGAAACAATCCGACGCGTCGGAAAGGTAATGAGGATGATCCGCAAGATTAATCTAATGGGTGTGCCCCTGCAGGTCGAGGATCTTCTCTTTAACATTGACAGGAAAAAGCAAAGGAAGAGAGGATGCTTCGCATGTGGGGAGAAGGGCCACTTCAGGGACAACTGTCCAAATATGGCCAAGCCCAAAAAGGAGAGGAGCAAAGGCAAGGCGCTAACAAGTGTTAGAACTTGGGATGATTCTTCAAGTGAAGATGAACCTCCAAGGACGCGTAGCCACCGGTCCTCGTCACGATCATCACGGTCATCACACAAATGCCTTATGGCAAGAGGTAACAAAAGCATTCCATCCTCTAGTGATGAAAGTAGTAGTGATGATGAAGGTGAGGGAAAGGCCTCTCTAGAAGAGCTTGCGGAAGCCGTAAAATTTTTCCAGGATGTTTGCACTAAGCAAAAAGGTCAACTTAAAACTTTGAAAAATAAGCTGGTTAGCTCTCAAAATGATTACAAAGGTTTGCTAGAAAAATTTGAAACTTTTGCAAACTTAAATAGTGAGCTATCAACTAAAATTGAGCTATTAGAATCTAGTGCTCCATCCACTGCTACCGATGATAGCCTTATTAAAAAGAATGAAAAACTTAAGGCTAAGTTAGCTAGCTCCCAAGAAGCTATTGAAAATTTGCTAGAGAAAATGGAAATTCTTAGCATACACAATAATGAGCTAACTACTAAGCTAGAAAACATTGGTAGCACCCCAGCAGCATCTTTAGTTGAAATACCTGAAATAATTAAGAAAGATGCTTCTACTTCCTGCTTTGATTTAATTGATGATTCTAACCCCTGCAACCAAGTCGTTGTTGAGAATATTGTTGTATAGACATGTACGGATGAGGTTGCAAAGGAAAATGAACAATTAAAGCAAGAAGTGGCTCGCCTTGGCAAGGCTTTGTATGACAAGAAAGGCAAAGCCAAACAAATCCGACCTCCACAGGATAACACCACTGCGGGAGTGGACAAGCCTGTAGAGGGAGAAATTGTGATTTGTAGGCTATGCCACAAGGAAGGCCACAAGTCTTTCCAATGCAAGGCGATGACCGGGGATAAACAAAGGCAAAAGCTCAAGCAAAAGCCATCAAGCAAAATCTCCAACACCTACATCAAAAAGGTGAACAAAAAGGATGCTACACCATATTTGATCAAGAAGAAAAAGAACGGAAAGGTGGTAGCAATCAAGGCCAACAAGCAAGCCAACAAAGGAAAAGGGGCCAAACGCATCTGGGTGCCAAAAGAGATAATTTCAACCATGAAAAGCACCAAGAAGGTTTGGATCCCGAAAGGGAAGTGAGTGGACCAAAGGTCTACGGGAAATTTGGAGACTTGGCAAAGTTGGGATGTATATCATGGGATACATCATATTGGATCAAGCTTATTGCCAAGTGGGTTAGTGAAAATTTTGGACCCAAATTTCCCACCCATGACTAAGGTAACTAGTTTTATTGTATTCTTCATTTTTAGATATGCGTATCTATTTACCTTCTATCTAGTTTACCTTTCTTGCCTAGTATTACAATTGTTATGTACTTTTGTTTAAAATCATGCATACTAGGTAAATCACATGGTAGGATTGCTTGCTTTCAATTCATATACTTAAGCAAACCTACATGGTTTAAAATGTTTATTTAAGCACGGCACATAGCTTCTATATCACTCCATAGTAAATGATGCATCAATTGAAAATTTTGATTTCTACAAATTGTATCATTTAACTTATATGTGCCAAAGTTTGGATTATGGATAATTTGCCCCTCTTGATATCAAATCAAAGTGCATGTCTCCTACAAGTATTCAAAACTTGTATGCACACCTTTAGGGGGAGGTTACTCTATAATCTAACACTTTGAGACTAACACCTTTTCAAGTCTATTTCATGTGATAGTCTCATTGTAAGGAAAATGAAGTCCCCAGAGAAAGACAACAATCTTCCACTGCAAAATCTCCAAGAACTCTCATGTCTCTCAAGCTCGCCATTGATCTCCAATTGGTATCTTTTGAGACTACATTCAGTATCATTTACATGTCTTCTCCAATATTTGATTAGACTATATTTCATATCATATGCTTCCGTGTTGCCAAAAATGCATAAGTAGTTAACTCATATTCTGTTACCTATGCATAAGGGAAGTTAGTCTTTTCAAATCATGTCTTGCACCTCTAATTTTTCACATGCTTTTTCCTAAGTAGAGGATCTCTGTCAGGGGGAGTATCTCTTCATCTCTAAAGGGGAAGAAAAACTCTTTCTAAAGGAGAATACTCATTTAGGGGGAGTAATCTTTTGAGGACTCCTTCAAGTGGTATCATTCACAAAGTTTAATTTAATATCCTTCTAGTGATATCATTTGATACAATTCTTGATGAGGGCAAGCTTTTATTTACTTCCTACATGCTTTTAATGTCTTCCTTTTCGGTGGTTGATGCCAAAGGGGGAGAAGTTTAGGGACCAAAGCAATGAAAACTATATCAAACACCAAACACCACCAATTTAAAATTTTATATCTACAAATGGCTTTTCAAGTGGTTTTGGTTATTTGGTCCAAAAATAGGAAGTAAGTGAATTATGGAGTTAGGGGGAGGCTTAAGTCCATAATATCACATTGTGGGGACAATCATGCATCTTAGCAAGTAGATTGCATATTTTCACTCAAATACTTGTATTATTTGCTTGCTTTGGTTGTGTTGTCATCAATCACCAAAAAGGGGGAGATTGTAAGGAAAATAGACCCCGGGCCATTTGGCTAATTGAGTTTTGGTGTTTGATGAACAACACAATCCGTGAACTAATAAGTTTTCTAGTGTTTGTGTTTGTAGTTCACAGGATGCGAATTGGACCAAGGCAATGAGGATGCAACACCTCAAAAGAAGACATAAAAAGATGCATAGGAGTCCAAGACTCAAGAACAAAGAAGCCCGAAGAAATCAGCAAAGAAATCCAAGATGAGGGCTGTCAGCCAACGCCTGGTGGCGCACCGGACATTGGTGTCCGGTGTGCACCGGACTGTCCGGTGAGCACCGGACAGTCTGCGCAGAGAGGCCACGGACAGGCGCTCTCTGGCTGTAGCACAGGACTGTCCGGTGTGCACCGGACTGTCCGGTGTGCCAACGGGCAGACGACAACGGTCGGATCCAACGGTCGACTGCTACAGGCGCCAACGGTCGGCTGACGTGGCGTGCACCGGACACTGTACAGTAGATGTCCGGTGGTGCACCGGACTGTCCGGTGCACCCGACGACAGAAAGCTGCTGCTTTCTGTCCAACGGCTAGTTTGGGGTGTGGAGGCTATAAATACCACCCCAACCGGCCATTCTCAAGTGTGAGAGCCCAAGCAACATACCAATACACATAGTGCATATTTCCAAGAGCTCAAACACCCAAGTGCTTAATAGAATCACTCGGTGATTAGCGTAGGTGCTTTGCGAAGTGCTTAGGTTAGTTAGACCGCTTTAGCGCTTGCTCTAGGTGAATCCTAGTTAGTTGAGTGAGTTTTGTAAAACCACACAACCCCTCGGCTCTTGCGTGAGTCGTTGTAATTGTACCGAGTGGGGCGAGAGTCTTGCGAGACCGTGACAACCGCGTTTGTGTCACGGCCGCCACCGTGTACCGGAGGGAACGAGGCCCGTGGCGTTTCGGCCGGAAGCTCGATAGTGGAGACGGCGGGGAGCATCCGAGAGGAGCCGGAAGCGGAGCACCACTTGCACGTGGAGAAGGCCCGCGGCTCTCTACGGAGTTACTCGACCGTGGTGCTTGGCCCTCGCGTGGGCTTCCCTTTGCGTAGGGGCACCAACGAGGATTAGTCGGGACCTTGCGTGGTTCCGGATACCTCGGTAAAAATACCGGCGTCATCCACGAGAGTTTGCTTCTCTACTTAGCTCTTTACATTCCGCATTTATATTAAGCATTTAAGTTTCAATCTTGTAGTCATACTTATTTAGTATAGATTGAAACTTAGCCTTTTGCGGTAGAGATAGCAACACTTAGACAAAACCTAGTTTGCACATTCTAGTTTTGATTATTTGCATAGGTTTTGCTCTAGGGATTTAATTGTGGCCTAGTTTAGTAAAAGTTTTAGAAGTCCTAATTCACCCCCCCCCTCTTAGGCGTCACCCGTTTCCTACAGGGGAGAACGAAGGCATGGCCACTGCCCGGGGGATCGATCCCCTTTTATAGGCAGACCTCCTCACTTGCACCCCTTAGCGTCACGGGCAAAGTCTCCACTGACATACTCTAGGGTTCTCCCCCTACGACACGGGGGCTGGGTCCCACACGTCATACAAGCTGGTCCGAAGCGCAAAGAAGGCGAACCGCCGCACGCGAGGCATGCAACCGCCCCGCAGTTACAGGCGCTCTCCCATCTTCGCAGAAACCGGTGGCCGAAAGGGTGGACTGCCACATGACAGGCATCCAACCACACCGTGACTGTGCGCCCTTTCGTCTTCAACCACATCCAGTGGACCAGCGCAAAGGAAGCGGGCCCACATGTCATGTAACTGGCGCGCTGGTTACGACGTGCAAGAAACTGCACCGCCACTTGCACCGAATGCTGCGCCTCCTCGACTGTGGAACCGGTGCCGCGACTCAAGGGAGCCCCGTGCATGACCCAACAGTGCCAATTCAGGGCAACGATCACGGGTCAGTCAGCTGCAGGGATAGGCGCGGCGGTTGGCATGGCCCCAAATGTGGGTCGGTAGTAATGGCAGCAGCAGACGAACGGAAGCAGCGGTCAAATCGTCCGCAGGCTCGCGTCCCCTCCTGAAGCGACGGGAGAGCTCTCTCCCACGGCGTGAAGACGACGCACCCGTGTCCCATTCCTTGAATGGCTCGTACGCACAACGGGCGCCACGTAGATCGCCCGTCCCGTCGCATTAACTCCACGGCAGAGCAAGCGACACCTCTGGCAGGCGAGGCGGGCGTCGTTTTGCCTCCGCCATGACGACCGCGTCGAAAAAGGTGCGCCACCTTATTTAAATTCGTATCCTTCCCCTCCTCCTCCTCTCTCTCTCTTGCTACAGGGACCGGGAAAGGAGATGTTGTGGAAAGGATCCTTCTCGGCGAAGGAAGCGGGCCCCGAGCCCTCCTGCTGATCAGGGGTTCGAAGGCTGGCCCCTCGGAAGGGTTTCGACAACCGCCCTAGAGCACTCGGGCTTCAAGCCCATTACTGATCAAGTGTTCGAAGGTTGGCCCCTCGGAAGGGTTCGATAGCCGCCCCAGAGCGCTCGGGCTCCGCGCCCATTACTGATCATGGGTTCGAAGGCTGGCCCCTCGGAAGGGTTTGACAGTCGCCCCAGAGCACGCAGAGTGAGGGATGACTCTAGGTACGTCCGATACATGGCCGAGGCTCGGGCTACGCTCTCGAGGTACCCTAGGACATTTCCGAGACCAGCGGGAACGATTTGTAACGGAATCCCACCGGAGGGAGGCATCGAGCCCTCGGACCCTGTTGAAGGGTTCCGGGTCCAGCGAATCACCCGCAAGTACTTTTGGAGCGCGCCTCTGGGCCACCAGCCGACCCCTAACGAATGGGGCACAGGCGTCCACTCGGATCACCCATTAGCAGCTCATTGGAAACACCATGTTCGGCGCCCTCCGAGGGAAACATGGCGCTTTCCCCCTCCTCTTTGCGGAAAGGCGACGCAGGGGCGTATGATAAAAGTCGGGAAAGTCCTTGATCGTCCTCTCGCTCCGTGCAGAGGCTTGGGGGCTGCTCTCGCACCCGGCTACAGCCAAACTGTTGACAGCGTCAACCTACCAGCTTGATAACTTGGAACCTGAACATGCACCCGGGCTACGGCTAGGCCGCATGAGGGAACGATCAGACCGGCCCAGGCACCACGAAAAGCATTCAGACCTCGGAGGAGTCAAACCACTCCTCTGAGGCCTCGGAGGCTACACCCGGCGGGTGCGCTCACGCGCACCCACCAGAACAAAGCAAAACCGAGAAAGGCCGGTCCCCTCACCGAAAATGCGACAAAAGCCTCCAAGCGAGTACCAACACTCCCTTCGAGGCTCGGGGGCTACTGTCGGGTACCATAATTAGGGGTACCCCCAATGCTCCTAATAACGGCTGGTAAACACCCTCTGACCAACTGACGGGCGCGGTTCAAGTCAAGGCTTCGTCTACCCAAGGGACGCGACCTCGCCCGAACCCAGCCTCGGGCTGGAACAGTAGTCCCAGACGAGTTCACGCCTCGCCTGAGGGCCTCCTTAGGCAGCGGGCACCTCCTCGGCTCTCCCGAAGCCCGGCTCGGGCAGGCTTCGTTGTGAAGCAACCTTGGCCGGACCGCCTCACCAACCGACCGCTTCGCAGGCACATTCAATGCAGGGGACGCCTGACGCCGTATCCTGACACACGCGCCTCAGTCGGCCAGGCCGAAGTGACCGCAGTCACTTCGCCCCTCTCTTTCACTGTCCGATATGACGGGAAAACAGCGCCGCTCGCCCTGCTCCGACTGCGGCGCCAACAACCCAGGCGAAGCTGACAACAAGTCACAATCAACCACCGAGTTTGGTCTCGGGCGCAACAGGAAGCTCCGCCTCGCCCGACCTCAAGCTCCGGCCTCAGGAGGAGGTCTCCGCCTCGCCCGACCCCCGGACTCGGCCTCGACCTCGGTCTCGGGAGGAATCGCGTCCTCGCCCGACCCCGGCCTCGGCCTCAAGAGAAGTATCTGCCTCGCCCGACCTTGGGCTCGGACCGACCGCGCCAACAGGGGATACATCATTACCCTATCCCTAGCCAGCTCAGGCTACAAGGAACAAGACCGGCGTCCCATCTGGCTTACCCCGGCGACGGGTAATGATGGTGCCCCGCGTGCAACCATGACGCCGGTGGCTCTCAGCCCCTTACGGCAGCAAGGAGACGTCAGCAGGATCCTTGCCGCACTGCTAGCTGTGCTCCTACAGGGCTCAGGCGCTTCTCCGACGGCCACGCTATCACATGTACAGGGCTCAGGCTCTCCCCCGACAGCCACGTTGGCATGTACACAGGGCTTAGGCATTTCTCTGCCGGACACGTTAGCGCATAGCTACACCCCCATTGTACGGCTGAACCCTCTCCTTGCGTCTATAAAAGGGAGGTCCAGGACCATCCTGGAGGGGGGTTCGCGCAGGAGAAGGAGCGAATGAACATACTCCCTCCCTCTCTCTTTCTCTCCCTCTCGCAACGTGCTTGTAACCCCTACTACGAGCGGCACCCCTGGTGCAGGATAATACAAGGCTTGCCCCACCTCTTGTGTTCCATCCCGCGCCAACCCATCTGGGCAGAGGCACGCAGCGACAATCTCACTCGTCAGTCCAGGGACCCCCGGGTCCGAAACGCCGACACTTACAAAGGTTTTAGAAGGAGAAGGTATCAAATAGAGTTGCGACTATTTTAACAAGTGTGTAAAATAAGAACAACAATAAGAGTTCGACACCATTTGATTGATCATTACTCCAATGGTTATAGTTTCCACTCATATATATGTGAGCATGTTATAGACATATACTAATGGAGGAGCTTTAGTACATTAGTACCATCGAAGGCTCTTCACTCACAAGAATGGCACCAACGATATTTATAAATAGTCTATCTCTTTAGCTGTGGTATTGTTTATCTATTTATATGGATGAGTGTGTATACATCTTTGTACGAAATTACAATTTTACCCCAGTTACTACATTGTAATTCTTCATAAATGAGGGAGTATTTTTAAGATAATAATATAAGTTTAATATATAGTTAAAGTTGGCATAAAAAAAGAGATAATTGAATCAATTATTTTTAAAATAGAATAAGAGTAGACTTGTATTTATGCATAAAAAACTAGAAACTGGCTTTTAAACACGTACACTTAGTTTGTTTCCATAAACCAGTTTCTCGAAACCGGAGATTAAAACTGTTTCTTAGCCCTGCGGGGCTTCTCAAGAGGCCCTTATTTCAGCCGTATTCAAAAGCGTTTTTTTTTCACCGCAGTAACAAGGACGGCATATATCGGCTGGGATCGCAAGCGAGCAGGCAACGCTGTGCGGGAGTGCGGCCTGCGGGAGTGCCCACACGTCAGCAACGCACCAAGCTGGTGGGGCCGTGTCCGGGTTTGTCCGCACGCGCGTCCCGGATCTGGAAACGTCCCCAATGATACGGGCAGGCAGAGAGCGGAGGATCGAGGACGAGGGCACGAGGCGGCCGGCCATCACCCGAGCCCGACACAGCACGTGCGCACGCGAGACCCCTCCGCCCATGTGCCTCCAGTCCTCCACATTTATTATTGTTTATGCACGGACCATCCGTGCCGAGTCCCCGCCCCAGCTCGCCGACGCCGCACCGCCGGCGGCGGCGCCGCACCATCCGCCATGCCGATGCTGCTGCAGTGCATGCGATCCGAGCGCAGCTTTCCCGACGTCCAATGCATCTTGAGTTCTTGACGACGGGGAAGGAGACGCATGACTTTGACGCGAGTGAACGATACGGATGATCTTCCTGTCGATCCATGCCGACGGCCGACGGGCGTCGTGCCTGTGTGAAATCGTCGATGCAATGCCGACGGGCGTCTACGTGCGCGTGCCTATCTTTTTGTTCGTGCCGTACCGGCTCCCAAAAGCGGGGGCGGCGTAAAGGAGGTGCAAAGATGGTTGCACGTTGCAGGGCAGGTTCGTACGCCTCTCAAACAGAGGAAAAAATCTCCGTGCAACTGCAAGACCACGTCCAGCAGTAAAAGCCGAGAGTTGCGCTCAATACGACGTATACTATGCCCCCGTAGGAATACACGTATTTTACGGACGTGTCGCCACGCCAGCCGAACCCAAGCTGCTTCATCGTCCTAGCTGAAGGAGCTACACGTATTGGAGCAGTACTAGTGTACTACAGATCTGGTGCAGCGAGACAGACTGCTTTCACAGGATACTGCAACAGCACACGCTTTTATACTTGGCGCACACACACTACCACGCACACAGAAAAGGCGCCAGCGACTGTTTTCGCGCCATATTCATCGATTGCATTGCATCTCTCTCAGATGTTCTGCTTGACGTGACCATCGGCAAACTACCTTCCAATCCGAACTCGACACTGACACTGCTATATATACAGAACGCGCACAAACAACGAAGATAAAAAAAAATGCTCGCAGACATGAACACGACGAACATGTAGCAAATCAATCTCCTGGCCCGATCTCTGGTTTCCTTTCGATTTTTACCTTTTGCGGGGGAGGAGCCTTTTGACGATGACTTTTCACCGAGAGAACACGGGGTTGAGGGTTTTGGTGAGCCCGTGAAGCGCGCCGTAGCCGCGGGAGCTGAAGCCCAGGCAACCCAGGAGGCCCTGCCGGTAGGGAAGGAACGTGCGCCGCCGCATCTCCTCCGCCTGCGCACGGTTCGGCGCCGCGTAGAGCCTCTCGTGCGCCGCCGCCACCGTAGTGGAACGTCGCCGCCTGCCCCGGCCCCGGCTCCTGCCCTGCCCCCGCGGCCGGCCATCCTCGCCACCGGGACCGCAAGCGTTCTCCGTCGCTGGCGGCGCGCGAGAGGGGCGGAGCCTCGCGGCGAGCCTGTCCCTGGTTACCCAGGACGGGGAGGAGAACGGCCATGCTCGTTCGGGCTTGCTAGCGGCGGGCGCCCCGGGGGCGTCGTGCGCGTGGGCGCCGCTGCCTGGCTCGCTCTTGCTGCGGTGGAGGAGCATGTCCCTGATGAACACCCAGCGCCGGGACCCGCGCGCTGACGACGTGCCCGACGAGGACGAGGAGGACGTGGAGGAGGACGAGGACGAGCGGGACGAGGCGGTTACCGGCGGGGCTGCCTCCCCGTGCGTTCCCGTCGCGTCGGGGCCGGGGCCGAGATCCGGCGCCGGGACGACGAGCGCATTGATCAGCTTGAGCCGCGGTGACGCGCTGCGGAGCGGGGACATGGACCGCGCGCGGCGGTGCACGGACGCGCTCCGGGGCGTGAGGTCGCGGCCGCGCGTCGGCGCGCGGCCGCCCACGCAGTCCTCGTCGTCGTCGCTTCCGGGGTCGAGATCCGGGAGTGGGGGCAGCGTGAGCGGCCGGATCTGGCCGTTGTGGAAGAGCTCGTCGGCGGAGATCATGGGCCCGCCAGGCCCGCCGAACTCGAACTCCGCGTCGCCCCCGCACCCACGAACACCGGAGCTGGGGGTCGCGGAGGCGGAGCACGAGGTCGAGAGGAGGAGGTGGTGGATGGGGCTGGCCGGCGCGCTGAAGAAGTAGCCGCCGCCGCCGAGGGCATGGGGACGTCCCGGGCTGGACGGCGCGCTGGCGAACGGGGTGGAGCAGGAGCTGTCGATGTCATCGTCCATGGCCTGCGGCTGCGGGTGCCTTTGCTCCGCTGGACGGTTCCTGTTCGTGCTCCTTGCGCCGGGTTGACCTGGTTATGGTGAAGTGGTGGGAACTGGGAACTGGGAAGGGGAGGCTGGGGAGAGGTTATAAATAAATGGAGAAAGAACGGAATGGGAGCGGTGATAACTGTCCGGAACGAACCAAGGTTGGGTCTAGGCGTGGCGAATGGTGATGGGACGGGGAATCGGGGATGGCCGGATGGGGCTGCAAGCTGCATGGGGTGAGGCGGCGTCAGTCACTCAGCCGAACGGGTTGGGCCCGATTGGATTTACTGCAGTCCTATGTCAACTTGGGCGGTGTGCCTTGTTTTAGCTGGCTGGTAGTAAGTTTCTGCCCCCAACCACCACGCTGCTATGGTGCTATCACCATTGTCCGATGGGTAAAAAACTCAGAAACCATGTCAAGCAGGGCAAGCAGATTCAGCAATCGAGCTGAAAAGTGAAAACTATCTATCTCATTGGGTAAACAACATTTATCACTGTTCTGAACAACATGTCTGG
The DNA here is from genome assembly GCA_029449295.1 of Zea luxurians. Taxonomy (NCBI): domain Eukaryota; kingdom Viridiplantae; phylum Streptophyta; class Magnoliopsida; order Poales; family Poaceae; genus Zea; species Zea luxurians. Next base: position 6,474,823 of record JAOPSE010000107.1, read on the forward strand.
GGTGACAGAATAAATAGGGGATATGTAACAGCAAAATTACAGACCAACAACCACACGATTCATCTCAAACTACAAATTTACACTCCTGCCGTGGCGTCCCACCACCATGTCGGCGACGACCTCGTCAAGCAGCGAGCCCAGTACGTGGTTCTCCACCTCCACACCAGCCTCGAACTCCTCCACCCGGAAGTCGACCCATGTGCCCAGCCCGCTGCTCATGTCCCTGTCGACAAGCTCATCCTCCGTCCAGTCTCCCATGCCCTTCCAGCTGGTGATCTCACTGCAGACTTGGGCCTCAACGCCCCGGATCAGCGCTGCTGCTCCCTTGCTCCATGCTGCATATCCTGCCCGGAAGTAGGCCGTGCGCCTTGTCTCCAGGCACTCATTTACGCAGTCGAACAACAGCCGCCTGTACCCTCCACGGCAAAAGGGCTCTTTCCCTTGTTTGTTGTACACATGCATGTTCTCCAATTTCTCGAAGAGGGACGAGTCCAAAGCTGGTCTATCCTGATCGACAAAGAGTGGTCCCAGTTCATCTGTTGTCAAGTTGACACTGCTTAACACGTCTGCAATGTAGTCCAGCTCTGTGTGTCTTGATGTTTTAGAACATTGGGTGACATCTGAAATGTCTGATGTATCTACAGATGCGGAAGAGGCTGAGTCTACTGTTGTCTTTGCCTCGATATCAACCGATGCTGGGTTAATCAAGAAATTCCCTTCGCCATTCTTAACATCAAAAATTGATGAATAACTCTTACCCCCTGTCATGAGGCAAGAATGATTAATCTTCAGGGGTACAAAAATGTCAACAGTTCAAGAATATATCAGAAGTTCATGTTAGGTGAATTACCACTGCTGCTGCCTGAACACTCGGAAGACCAGCAACTCTCACTTAGAGAGGTTGGTTCAAGTACAGATAGGGGACTTAGCTCTTCATTTTCCTGTTCCTTCCTTGCATTACTTATGCTGCTGCATTCTTGTTCTTCCACCTAAATGCATGTGAAATATTGTATTAAGATTGCATCTACACCTAAGGAAGTGGCACATAAGGATTCATGCAGTCATGTGCATACTAAACTGCCACGCATAGTAAGCCCACAATTATGACTCCAGAATGTAAGTCTAAGTAGCTAAGGAACCTTCAGCACATCCCCAAAAAAAACTACAACTCCCTGCCATTATCATTATTCTACATGCTAGAATTAAAAAAACTCCCTGCATTTTCATTATTCCACATGTTAATTGTTCCTCCTTGATGGGTTCAGCAGACAGGGTCTCTGTGTATATTTACAAGGAGCTGTAACTAAAGCTGAGAGGCAAGCACCACAGAAGAAATATACAACTCATGATTATATGTCAGACACAATACACTGATGAAATCCATTTCCAGATATTAAAGTTGCCGTTAGAATAGTCACCACAGAACAGCTACAGAGGTGCCTTAATTCTTTTGCAAGAAGATTTCATTAATGATATTAAGCTATAAACAATCAATCACATTGAGCAATGAGCAAGCACATGAAGTACACTATTCTACTATGACATAGAATTCTTCACAAAATCCACTTCTCAAAGAAATAATTGGTGCAAAATGTAAAATGATAGTTCCTATAATTAGATTGTATTGGTGTGCTATCAAATTATTCACAAAGATACTCAACATATTCAGGAATTGTTGGTGTGATATACCATAAGGTAATGCAAAGAAATATGTACCTTTATTTTACTGCCTCGGAAAATTTGGCCTTTTGTAGATGACTGAGCTGAAGGGCAGTAATCATATTGAGAAGGTTTGACTTCAGAAGGGCTACAGTCAAACACTCCACTTTCCGAGCCCCAATTGCTGCATGAAGAGGTTGGTGGTTCCTCCAAGGTAAAAGTAGCAGGCACAAACGTGTCACCTCTCGTAAAGGTGATTGATGGATCAATTTTTGATGTTAGCTCCTTCAGCTTCTTTTCTAGGAGAAGGCTCAATGCATCACCATTTACAAAGTTCAGCCCCACTGATGACAGACCTTCAGCCTTGTTATCTGAATCATCTTTATCACATCCTGCATCCATATCAAGGTTGCTTCTTGTATCCCACTTACCCACCAGTCTGGACAGTCCTGCCGACGGTTTGACCAAGGGTGAGGTGAAAGTAAATGACACAACATCTGTAGTATCTTTACTTTCCTTGTTCCACTTAATGTGCTCATCCATAACAACATTAGGTTGAACCTGCTTCTTAAGTTTACCCACTGGTTTTTCAGGAACAAATGTACCCTTCTCGTTTGTGGAGTTCCTCTCTATCAACCGTTTCTTCTGTGGGAAGTCCTTGTTGTTTGATGACGATCCTTCTCTATCACCACTTATGCTTTCCACAATGTCTTTTCTGCCACCAACTTTAGATACCTTGCTTCCACTCTTGATCTTCCCAGAAGAGGAATCTCCTGCCATTAGTTTTCTGCCTTGTTGTGTTGAGACGGTCTTGTTTGCTGGCACCTTGCCTCTGGTCACCAACGAATTCTGTTTCTGATTATTTTGCCGAAGGACAGGGGAAGAAGTGCCAGATGATGATGGCTTCTTTCTCTGGAGATTAGACTGAGTCCTAAATGGTTGGTTTGCTCTTTGCTCATCATGCTCTTTTTGTACTCCTGAATTCCTCCCAGAACCAGTTACACCTTCCCTCTTCTGGACATTGTTCTTTGCCTGGACTGCCAAAGAAATAGACTTTCCCTTGTTTTTCGAACAACTCGGATTATTGATCTCATAAGAATCAATCGAAGGTCTGAATATGACAATATCTTCCTCGCTATTCCAGCTTCGGTTCATCTGCTGCGCTCTAGAGAACCTCACATCTGGCAGCTCAGGAGCGGTCCTGGATGATTGCGGCTTCAGAGGCACAGTCCTCTGAGAAGGAGGAATGCTCTCCCTTGGCTCCGAAACTCTCAAAGGAATCCGTGCCGGGCTAAAAGAGCAGATTTTCTCCCTAGAGCTGGCTTGTGCCCTTGGCTGAAGAATCTTGGCTGCTTCCTCCATGATCTGGGCAGCATTCCTCGCTGAACTGAAACCTGGATTCTTGATGGGGGACAACAATCTATGGTGAGACATGGGTAGGTGCTTTGCCGACCTTGGTGGCAATGCTTCCATCTGGAACCTTTCAATCGGGCTGCTTGGCATCTTTGGTGCTCGGAGATCCAATGGCTTCCTGATATAGCCATCGACTCTTTGAGGAACATGACTGAACTGGTCATTCATTGAGTACTCAGGGCTCCTCTTGAGGCTGTGGCTGTCCCTGAACAATCTTGTGTCTCGGAAAGGTGTGCAGTACGGTTCTGGAACGCCCGAGGTGGGCATGGCGTCCAAGCCCATGAGCCTGGCCACCACACCTGGCGCCTTCATCTCACGCACTTCATCATCGGTCACTGAAGACGCACAGCTGTAGTCGCTGCTCCCCTTGAAGCTTGATACACCAATCCCTTCATCATCATCACCCTACACAAATGCATCCACCTAAACGTTAGTGAACGCAAGCCACTTCACACGTATAACAGCAACAACGGTTTGCTGTTCAGAGCAAGGTTGAGGACGCCAAATATAACTCACCAAGTGGAGACGCCCTGATAGCAAGGTTTCTTCGCTCCTCTTAACAAGCTTGGACCCCTCTGCGAACAGATCACGAGATCAGATTAAGAAAGCATTAGCCAGGTAGAGAAGCTCTTCCCGGAAGCGAGGCATTCTTACAAACACATACCGGGCGAGTTGGAGAACAGCTTCTTGCGTGACTTTCGCTTCCAATCAAATAGGTTGAAGATCCCGCCGCCGCCAATAACCTTCGCTCCACCCTTCTCCGACCCCATCGATTCTAGAAACCCTCTACACCTGAATCAAAACTCGTCGCCGCTCCTCAGCGTTCGCTCCGCAGCATCCCCCCAAAAGGAAGAGAAAATCACCTATACAGCCTGCTTCAGATCGAACAAGAAAATATACCTGAGCGAAACAGACTATCAACTCATGAATCTTAAGGTCAATGGCGGGGTACGGCGCCCTCGAATCGAAAGCATTCGTCTACTAGTGAAGCTCACCGACGCGGTCTCGAGCTCGAGGCAGCCGCGCAGCGCGGGCGAAGCGGAGGCGGAGGCGGCCGGGAGCATCGGATCGGGGACGCCGCTAAAGGCCGGGCATTTATGCTGCCTGCTGGGAGAGTCGATCCGAGAGTGGTACATTAAAAACGCACGCTAGAATTGGTGCTTTCGAACTTGGGGAGCCGGTGGGCCCCGTTCTGCCGTTCGATCCAAGCGGCACGGGAGGCTGAGGCGCGGGCCAGGAGCTGGACTGGGCCCCACCTGGCTGTGGTTTGGAAACGGGCAACGGCTCTTTTTAAACACGGCATTTTTCAAATTCTGATCGATGCGGCATGCGGTTCGATCACGAGAGGGCACACGCCGCGCGGATCTTGATGCGTGCGATGGACGGTTGTGACGGGTGGTATAGCGGAGTGGTTGGGTTGTCTCCGTACGAGAAAAGCTGTCGCTCTACTACGATTTGGAACAGCAAACAGTGTGGCCACTGGCGTGGCCTCACGCGATTGGGTGACCGGCTGGCGACTCGACGGAGCGGAGCGCTGTGTGGACTGAGATGGTGAGACTGAGAACTGAGCCCGACTAGTTTGAAATCATTGTGCTGGGAGTACGTACGAGGTGTGGGCTGTGGCTCTATGACAGCTGGGGGCTATCTTGCTGAGCCGTTGGAGGGAGCCGGTTGGTTTGCGTGGCATGTGGTGCTGGTGGGGGCTGCACCACGCTCGTTGCTGCATCAGCAGTTCAACAATCAACGCCCACCATTGCCACCAGCGAGATTTGAATCTGAACTAGTGGACCCAATAGGTTGAAGAGCGAAATCAAGTGATCAAACGATATTTATTGAAAAGTGTAAAATTTTAAATCATGTTTAATTGCTCAAACTATTATAGCATACTCAGTGGCAAAGAGATTTGAGACAGAGACAAAGAGAATGACAAATGACAGTCACCCCTTTGTTTATTGCAGGGGATCTTATTTATATACAAGTGATAGGGGTCATCCCCAAGGGGTGTGTCCCTTGGGGATGTGTTCGTCGAGCCCCTTAGATTGGTCACAAAATATTGTAACACTCCCCCTTGAGCAATCCAAGTTTATTTGATCATCTGTCAGCTGTCTTCCAAGATATTATCTCCTCAAAAACCCTGTGGGAAAAATAAGGAGTACACAATGCTTTTGGATCATGAGAGAATCTCACTTAAACTCCAAAAGGTAAATATGCTTGTAATCATCATGCATAAAAACCTCTGTGGGGAAAAATCAATGATGAAGCATATAATTTAGTTGATATTACCTCGATAAAAACTTTGAATGAGAAAACCTCAACAAGGCAAAACTCATACAAAGAAAAGAGTGTAATATGATGATTCAAAACAGGTTAAACATCACAGAGAATTTCTCCCCCTGATCCTTGCAAGTCTATACGCCTTCTCTACCAATCCCCTCAACACATTTCTGAAACGTGGAGTATGGTAGAGATTTGTGAATAAATCAGTAAGATTATCACAAGACTTTGTTTGCAAGATGTTTATATTTCCATTTTTCTGTTTCCATCTGAACAACACAAGCTCAATTATCCTTATAGATAATTGTCGATGGTTCAATTGAACCATGGTATGCCATTGTTCTCCCATGGACCTCTAGCCCAAAGAACAATAATATGTCTATAGCCATCATCTCAAAAACCCCCGTGGGAAAATAAATGATGAGACATATAACTCAGGCTAATATTTCTCTAAGATAATCTAGTCAGAAAATCTGAGAAATCAACATATGAGCCGAGTCTTCTTAAAAACCCAACGGGAAAAATAAGGAGTGTAGTCATACTCTATTGTTGATCCATTTGAACTCTAGGGAGATAAACTCATAACCTAGTTCAAATACAACAATAGCTATGTCATAATGTATCATCCCCGAAAACCTCTACGAGAAAAATAGATGATACAACATAGGCTTTGTGTTGATGTTGCCTCGTTAAAAACTTTGAATGAGAAACCCAAACAGGGGAAAAACTCATGCAAAGAAAGAGTATAACATGATATGAAAACAAGTTCTTCCGATCAAGAGGAAAACTCCCCCTGATCTTTACAAATCACTAAGTCATCCCATACCTGCTCTCAAACAAATTTAAAATGTGGAGTAAGATAGTGACTTAGTTCGTAACTTGTTTTTCATCTAAACAACACAAAGTAATATTATCTTTATAGATAATAAGGTCGGTGATATAAAAATCATGACCACCGCATACCCTCAGTATGTAGTATATCATTCTGTACAATCCCATGAAGTGTGCTACAGAATGATTAGTGTAAGTGACCAATAATCTCTGTTGATCGACATTTATCAAACAGTAGGTCCAACTTACCAGAAGTATGTCATTGATCTTGTACCTGGGGATCTTATATAAATATCCAAGATCAGTATATCCAAACATAAGGAGAGCATGAGTACACCTGGAGATCATAACTCGATCTCATGTGCTATTAGCTAGCAAATCATTGCAAAGCAATATCCGGCCGGATGCTCTTGCAAGATACAATAGCACATCTCATGATCTGAAAGATTCAAATAACCATGATTCTTTCATATTGAATTTCTTCAATATATGTTGGATATAGACAACTTTGTATCTAAGATACTCAAGATAGTTTTACTTTGAACTGAAAATCTCTTACAATTCATATCATCTATCTTGAACTCCGTCGATAAGTAATGTATGTTTATAAATATGCTACACATATTTACATTAAACATACCACTCTTCGTGTATCCCTTCGGAAGGAAGGATTCACTAGGTCGAATGTACCGTATTTGACCGGGATGCTCTAAGTCGCAAAGACTTTCCAAGCATTGCAAATTTGTGATTGGTGATTATGTATTTGGAATCCTTCAAGACTTCACAAATACCATAATTCAGTGACCACATATGCATATGTTGTCACTACATCTATCAACTGCACAGGTAGATGATTTACTGCCCATATGATTGTATCAGAATTTTACTACTCACAGTAGAAGAGAATTTATAGCATTAAAATAATGCTTGGGTTTGCGTATAAACCCAGTTGCTACTAGCCATGCTTTCTCACCACCTCAATGTTTCCAAGTCTATGAAAACAAACTTGTGTGCACAGTAAGATACCTTGAAGTGAAAATAATTCAACACTTCATTTCGGTGAGCAAGGCTATCTCTGCAACATTGTATCACTCAACAAGATCCAATTTGAGCATACTCGTGCTCTGCTATGGCCATAGTCTTTTGGATCACTTGGAGCGCATATACAATTGCTAAGATGTATGTGTCGACACTTGTAGCTTTCAAATAACACAATTCTCTAGTTGACATTAAGTCATTTTCTTATGTACCCTTATGATTCCTCGTGAAATCCCAAAACAAGAATCAAGGGCTTCCGATAACCTAGCCTCACCAGTGCGCACTGAGCTAGGTTGTGAACCAAGTTTTGTGGCTATTAGTTTTTGATTTATTCAGGATCACCTATTCACCCCCCTCTAGGTGCTCTCAATTGGTATCAGAGCCGTTCTCTTCATGTAAGGGACTAACCGCTCGAAGAGATGGATCCTAAGGGAAGGGAATGGTGGTCAACGACAAGAAGAAGGAGTCCATCGTCAACGAGCTAAGGGATGACAACCCCACTAACTTTGGCTTGAGTCATAAGAAGAGGGATGGGAAGAAGAAGAGGCGTATCAAGAAGATCGTCTACTACGACAGCGATGAATCTTCTTCCTCACCACACGACGACTACTCCTCGTCAAAAAGAAAGCCGGTGAATCAAAACTTTTCATTTTATTATTCTCGCATTCCATTCAACTCTAATGCTCATTTGCTATCTACCACTCTTGGGAAACCCCCACACTTTGATGGAGAAGACTACTCTTTTTGGAGTCACAAAATGCGTAGTCACCTTTTCTCTCTCCATCCTAGTATTTGGGAGATAGTTGAAAATGGAGTGCAATTCGATAGTTCGGATAACCCTGTATTTATTAATGAGCAAATTCATAAGAATACGCAAGCTACCACTGTTTTGCTAGCATCCTTGTGCAAGGACGAATACAACAAGGTGAGTGGCTTGGACAACGCCAAGCAAATTTAGGATACCCTCAAAATATCACATGAGGGAAACGACACCACCATGATCACCAAAATGGAGTTGGTGGAAGGCGAGCTAGGGAGGTTTGCAATGATCAGGGGAGAGGAGCCAACACAAACGTACAACAGGCTCAAGACCCTGGTCAACAAGATCAGGAGCTATGGAAGCACAAGATGGATGGACCACGACGTCGTCCGACTTATGCTCAGGTCTTTTACTGTTATTGACCCTCATCTTGTGAACCTCATCCATAAAAATCCCAGGTACACAAAGATGATGCCCGAGGAGATACTCGGAAAGTTTGTAAGCGGGCGTATGATGGTCAAGGAAGCAAGATATGTTGATGATGCATTGAATGGCCCAATGCCCATCTATGAGCCCCAGCCCGTTGCACTCAAGGCAACAAGCAACAACAGGGAGGCACTACCTAGCAAGGTGGCACAAGTTGAGGCTGCCGGGCTAAACGAAGATGAGATGGCCCTAATCATAAAGCACTTCAAGACCGCATTAAAAGGACGCAAGGAGCACCCTAACAAGAACAAGGCAAAGGGAAAGCACTCCTGTTTCAAATGCGGTAAGACTGGTCATTTTATAGCACAATGCCCCGATAATAACAATGACCAGGTACAAGAAAATCATGGGAAGAGGGAGAAGAAGAAGACCTACAAGAAGGCGAAGGGCGAGGCGCACCTTGGCAAAGAATGGGATTCGGACTGCTCTTCTTCCGACTCCGACAACGAAGGACTTGCTGCCTCAGCCTTCAACAAGTCTTCTCTCTTCCCCAACGAACGCCATACTTGCCTCATGGCCAAGGAGAAAAAGGTAAGCGTTCGGGATACTCCTAAGTATACTACTTCAAGCGATAATGATTCTAGTGATGATGAAGTAGATTACTCTAGTCTATTTAAAGGATTAGATAGAGCTAAAGTAGAAAAGATTAATGAACTAATTGATGCTTTAAATGAAAAAGATAGACTGTTAGAGAAGCAAGAAGACATATTATATGAAGAACATGACAAACTTGTTAGTGTACAAAAGTGACTTTGATAAATTAAAATTTGCTAGGGATGCCTACACTGTTGGTAGACACCCCTCAATTAAGGATGGGCTTGGCTTTCAAAAGGAAGCCAAGAACTTAACAAGCCAAAGGGCTCCCATTCCCAACAAGGAGAAATGGAAGGCCCCTATGGCTAGTAGCATTCAAAGGAATCATGCTTTCATTTATGATAGAAAAATTTCTAGGAATGCTCATTATAATAGGAGTCATGATGCTTATGATTCACATGCTATGATTGCTTCAAGCTCTACTTTTGTGCATGGTAGAAATATGCCTAGGAAAAATCATGTTTTGCATCATGTACCTAGGAAAATGCGTAATGAATCTGCTACTGTTTTCCATATGTGTAACACTACTTTTGTACTCACATATTGTAGCATCCCAAAAATTCAAATCTTGAAATTTTCTCAAACTCGCTCTAAATTTAAAATGAATTTCAAATTTCATTTCAAAATGTTTGTTTGCGAGTTGATATCAACAAATAAAATATAGTCGTATATATTTTCTCCAAAATCCTCCTCAAAATATCCTACAAATATTTCCCTAGTGATCACCCTCAAATTCTTTCCAGAAATATTGTCCAGATATTTCCCCAGTAACCCCCCCTCAAATTCTTTCCAGAAATATTGCCTAGATATTCCACCGATAACTCTCCAAATATTTTCTTCCTCAAAAATACCTTCAGAATCATTTCTCAAGTCCCTATAAATATTTTCTTCATAACTTTCCTCATGCTCTGTCACACCCGGGTTTTAGGGGTCCAAAACCCGGGCGCGAACATAATCACCAGGTGTGCTGGGACCAAGTCTCACACATATGATGAATCATGGCACAGGATCGAATGTCACATCTTTATATATAACAGGAGTTCTATACAAAATAAATAATTACATTATAAGGAGACAACGGTCCAGCAACCCAAAGTTGACTGGGAGACGACGGCCTAGACCTCTCACGAACTCATCGCAACATCCTCCAAGCGCCTCCTCCTGCGGTACCTGTTCTTGACCTGTGGGGGGGGGGTGTGAGACAGCAAGAGTGAGCTCACATACGTTCATCGCTCAACAAGTCGTGGGGAATAATGTGCATGAACTCGCCAAAGGTGGGAGCTCACGTGAAGTGTAAGGCTTACCAAAGAAGATGGTTAGAGCTGAGCATTGCTTTTAAAGTTGGTCAAAATTTTATTAGCAATTACTAAGTATAAGTAAATACCAAACCCAATTAAGTAGTAGAACAAAAGTAGTAACAACATCACCTGCGATGCAATGCATATGACAAATTGAATTTAGTTCCATAATTTAATCATGTGAGTGTCCGAGCTGCTCTTGACCGTGAGCACGGCTAGTATACCAGTTTTACACTCTGCAGAGGTTGCGCATCTTTACCCACAAGTCATGTTACCCATCTGCCAAGGGATCGCGACTTCCCATACACCTCTACCGAGGAGGCGAGGCAGGGTAACACTACGAGGCCTTTACAAAGTTCCACTAGCTTCAGAAAACCCGCTACAGTTTATAGGAAGCTCCAATGCAGGAATCCCTTGCAGGACCGCCATCGCAGCAAAATCCTCCCGAGGGCCTCCCTACACTGACCACTCCCCTACTGCCCTTGCCCCTTTCGGGTAAGGTAGTCTTCCACTAGCTTTCCTAATTAATCAGCCAAGGGGTCCCATTCCTCCCTTGTGGTAGCACTGTTTTCCCGGGTGGTTCTCCATGTTCCAATTAACATAATGATCTTATCATGAACAGTAAATAACAACTGACAATAAAAGTATAATCATGAATAGTAATATGTATCTCTATACCCAAAACCACATAAAGCGATAGCAAGTACTACCCAAAGATTCAGTGGTGAACAAGGTATAAAGATAGTCAAACTAGGGTAACCTATTGGGTCCCATCAAAATTAACCTATGCAGATCATTATGATTAACTAGAACATGAGTGGGTAAAAAGAAGTGATCAAGGGCACAACTTGCCTGGGCCTTGAGAATCCAGGTACCAACTTGCTCTTCAGATGACACGTGACCTCGCTCTAGTCGTAGCAATACAAACAAACATTGTATAGGCAAAATTAACATTACACCAAACATAAGTACAAACTGAATAATAATAATCTACGCGTTGCTACGAGATCGTAGGAACAAGAATCACTAAATTTGGAGTTATAGTTATTTAGTTATGAATTTATGAAGTTATTAAGCACCTAGAACAGATTAATTCAAATGAACAATTTTGCTTCAAGTTTCATGGCTAAACAGTGTTACTAGTTGATATACAATATTAAAATAAAATTATTGCAACTGGAATGACTCAATTTGGAGTTAAAATGAATTAAATATGAATTATACAAGTTTTAAGATTTATTTTTATACTAAAAATCAATTTCTAATATTAATTATCTAGTTTCTCTGTTATCTGGACTGCGCGTCAAATCCTGGAAAAGTCAGGGGCCTAAACTGAAGTTTTCTAAGACTCAGTGAATAATGAATGTGGACGGCGGGTTGGTTTCTGTATTCTATAAGGGCTCATATGCAAAAAGGCCAGGCCGAAGGGGTACGCGCTAATCTGCACCATCCGATCAAGAGTGGGCGGCCCAGATTAGATCCCCATATCAGTGAATCGGTACGCGATACAGACCGTTGGATCAAAAGGCTACGGTCACGATTTAAAACACTAGCGATAGAATCTCATACGCCCGATCCAAATCCAACGGCACAGATGAAATCCCGAAAGGGTATCATCTGATCTAATCACAGCCGTCCACGCATGGATCGACGGTCGAAGGCCCTGTCTTCCTCCCCACGACGGACTGGGCAGCAGTGCAGCCCACCCACGGCGGAGCTTCGCCGGCGGACGCGCAATCCGATGCCCGGACGCCCCTAACCTAAAATTGGTCGATGCTAAACCTAGAGGGGATGATGGCGAACTCGATTAGAGCACGTACCGCATATGGAGGTCAACGGGACGAAGGGGCCACGGCGAATGGCGGCTCGCAGGCTACGGCGAGCGATTCGCCGCGAAACCGCACTGTCCCGAGCCCCGATGCCCACGGTATGGTCTCAGCGACGCTTGATGATGCTCCCAGACCCGAGAGCGAGATCGCGACGAGGGTGTATGCGTGACTTCAACCACGGCGGATCGATTCCTCACACACGGTGCGCACGACAGTGGCGATGGCGGTATCTAGTATGAACTGCGAGAGCAAGGGGAGAAACGGGTTGCGGCTAGGGCCCTTTTATACGGCGAGATGGTACGCAGGTCCCGGTAACGGAGTCCGAGGTCACCGGCGAGCACCGCCGCGGATTTCGCGAGCGTTCTGTTGGGGATCTGGTGGAAGAGGCGGAGCTGACATGCATGGCCCACCGGTCAGTGACCAAGCGCGTGTGACGGGGGAACGGTGGCTGACGATGCGGCCCACTTGTCGGCGCCAACGCCCGACGGTGCGCGCACGAAAGGCACCGGCTGAGGAGGGGGCCCGCGAGGTCAGCGATAGTGATGCTAGAGAGCGGGCGGGGCTGGTGCAGTGGAGAACAGAAATGGGCCGCGTAGGGGATTGTTAGTTGGGCCCAAATCTGTAGTTCGAGGCCTAATTAGGGTTTTTCTCCTTTTCCCTTTTCATTTGAATACCTATTTTAAATCCAAATTTTCCTATGAACTTTGTTCCTAGATTCAAATGTACAAATTAACAAACAAGTATGGAAGGATTTTATTTATTTATTTAATTATTTTCTTTATTTTGTATAGTATTTTTCTTCCCCTTCTCCAAATTCTAATTTGCAAACTAGGGCTTAAATCCAAATGTGAACATTAATGTATTTCTATTAATATTATTATTGTTTTAAATGCACAAACCAAAAATCCAATATGAGGCAATGGTTTATTTGTGTTTTAGTAAAGAACTACTCATCATCATTTTTTTTTACCTGACCAGTCAGATGTGATGATAAGTAATGGATACTAAACATTGAGATCCACACTAATTCCATTGTTTACATATTTGGGTATTACAAATCCTACCCCCCTTAAAAATAATCTCGTCCTCGAGATTTGTAAGAAAAGGGATGTATACTCATATTGTTCTCGGAACATATGCACAAACAAAGAAATCTCGGCATGATGCATAATCCTTTAACAAAACATAGGGTTAATAGACCTTACTATTATCACTAAAATAGTAATAATACTAACTAATAGCTAAACTAATATTTAGGTCTTACAAATAGTAATATATATATATATATATATATATATGTATCTATATCTATGTTTATCTCTATTCTTGCTGCTCGTTGACTTCTTCACCGACTACTTCATCTCCAACTGGCTCTTCTTCTTGAATTTCAAATTCACCAGGTTCAGCTTCTACTTCTGCATGATGGGCATGTCCCCGGTTGATAGATAGGGGCTGACTCTTTCCTGCCGAGGCTTGTCCTTGCTTCATCGGAGCCGGTGTAGTGTAGGCAGCTCTGTTGGGACAGTAGTTGGCGTAGTGTCCCGGTTGTCCACACTTGTAGCATGTCCTGTTGGTGGTTGTGTTAGGAGCAACGGGTCCTGCTGGGGTGCTTGCTTTTGGAGGAGCAGTTGGTGCCTGTTGAGTTTGTTGTCCAGAACTGCCACTAGCTGGTGTACTTGGAGTGGTAGTATAGCGAGGACGGGAACTACTTCCAGCCTGCCCTTGGTTGACAGCCTTTCTTTTCTCTCCAAATATACTCCTCTTGTTTTCTACAGCAATAGCTTTGTCAAGTAGCCTTTGGAAGGATGGGAATGTGTGCGATACCAGTTGATATTGCAAGGGTCCAATCAATCCGTCCAGAAAAAGCTCCTGCTTTTGCTCATCATCCTCAACATCTCTAGGAGCATATCGAGATAACTGGATGAATTTGTCTCTATATTCACTCACGGACATACTTCCTTGCTTGAGGGAGAGAAACTCCTTTCTCTTAATCTTCATGAGTCCAGCGGGAATATGGTAATTCCTGAATTGTGTGGAGAATTCTGCCCAGGTAATTGTATCGACAGCAGCATGAGCAGCGCAGTACGCATCCCACCAATCCGCAGCGGGACCAGCAAGACGACCTGATGCATAGAGTACTTTCTCTCTATCCGAGCACTGAGCTATGTTGAGCATCTTCTCTATGGACTTTAACCAGTCATCTGCTTGCAGCGGATCTGCGGAGTTGGAGAAGGTTGGTGGTTTGTGGCTCATGAATTCCCGGTGCTTATCTCGGGGTGGAACTGGTGGTGGAGGCAATGGCACCTGTTGCTGTTGCTGCTGTTGTTGAAGTTGTTGTTGCAACTGCTGTTGTTGCACCCTTCTCTCCTGGCGTATCTCTTCCCGCTCTTGGCGCATTTCCCGACGTGCATCCTCTCTTTCCTGGTGCATTTCCTGGCGTTCTTGCTGCATTTGGGTGCGCATATCTGCCATAGTGTCAGCCATTTGCTGCATCATCCTCATTTGAGCTGCAATTAGTGGATCGACTCCGCCTGGTGGGGGATTAGGAGGATTCATCTCTGCTGGCTGTGGTTGGGGTTGTCGATATATCCACCGAGTGTGTCGATTAGGAGGTAAATCAATTCCACCACCCCGCCTGGTATTGACCATCTAAGTTAGAAGCATATGGTAAGATAGCTTTGCAAGGGAATCATTTAGTAGACAGAATGAATAAGCTAATAGTTGGTTATGTATTGAAACTTCTTTGGCAGGGCTGGGCCAGATATTCTATGTCAAGACTAGGGTAATTAGTTGTACGAGGTGAATGTCCAAAGGTAAGATAGAATATGTCAAGATGAGATAGATACGGAATACTATATATATATATATATATATATATATATATATATTTTCTAAGGGGATAATCTAGATTGTCTAGTTATCTTACAAATGCTATCCTTTATGCCTAGATGTATATGCAGATGTAATTGTGGACATTGATCCACAACCCATCACACTCAAACAAAGATCCAAATCAGACATATATCATAAGAGCAAACATTCAAATACATAGACACTTATAAAAATAGTTTTGTTTTTGTTCCTAAGAGTAGGCCCCCTAGTCCTAAAGGTCACTTTAGGTATAGGATTTCAAAGTGTGAAATCCACATTTGTCTTTAGAAAAGAAAAGGTAGGATTAATCAGAGTAAAGCGGAAATAGATGAGATAAGATTAAGAAAAGTTTAGAAAAGATCAGAGTAGCAAAGGTAAGTAGACAATGGTTGTCCAGTTCTATCTAGGTTTCGTCCTACAGTCAACATTCCTCTGATACCACTTCTGTCACACCCGGGTTTTAGGGGTCCAAAACCCGGGCGCGAACATAATCACCAGGTGTGCTGGGACCAAGTCTCACACATATGATGAATCATGGCACAGGATCGAATGTCACATCTTTATATATAACAGGAGTTCTATACAAAATAAATAATTACATTATAAGGAGACAACGGTCCAGCAACCCAAAGTTGACTGGGAGACGACGGCCTAGACCTCTCACGAACTCATCGCAGCATCCTCCAAGCGCCTCCTCCTGCGGTACCTGTTCTTGACCTGTGGGGGGGGTGTGAGACAGCAAGAGTGAGCTCACATACGTTCATCGCTCAACAAGTTGTGGGGAATAATGTGCATGAACTCGCCAAAGGTGGGAGCTCACGTGAAGTGTAAGGCTTACCAAAGAAGATGGTTAGAGCTGAGCATTGCTTTTAAAGTTGGTCAAAATTTTATTAGCAATTACTAAGTATAAGTAAATACCAAACCCAATTAAGTAGTAGAACAAAAGTAGTAACAACATCACCTACGATGCAATGCATATGACAAATTGAATTTACTTCCATAATTTAATCATGTGAGTGTCCGAGCTGCTCTTGACCGTGAGCACGGCTAGTATACCAGTTTTACACTCTGCAGAGGTTGCACATCTTTACCCACAAGTCATGTTACCCATCTGCCAAGGGATCGCGACTTCCCATACACCTCTACCGAGGAGGCGAGGCAGGGTAACACTATGAGGCCTTTACAAAGTTCCACTAGCTTCAGAAAACCCGCTACAGTTTATAGGAAGCTCCAATGCAGGAATCCCTTGCAGGACCGCCATCGCAGCAAAATCCTCCAGAGGGCCTCCCTACACTGACCACTCCCCTACTGCCCTTGCCCCTTTCGGGTAAGGTAGTCTTCCACTAGCTTTCCTAATTAATCAGCCAAGGGGTCCCATTCCTCCCTTGTGGTAGCACTGTTTTCCCGGGTGGTTCTCCATGTTCCAATTAACATAATGATCTTATCATGAACAGTAAATAATAACTGACAATAAAAGTATAATCATGAATAGTAATATATCTCTATACCCAAAACCACATAAAGCGATAGCAAGTACTACCCAAAGATTCAGTGGTGAACAAGGTATAAAGATAGTCAAACTAGGGTAACCTATTGGGTCCCATCAAAATTAACCTATGCAGATCATTATGATTAATTAGAACATGAGTGGGTAAAAAGAAGTGATCAAGGGCACAACTTGCCTAGGCCTTGAGAATCCAGGTACCAACTTGCTCTTCAGATGACACGTGACCTCGCTCTAGTCGTAGCAATACAAACAAACATTGTATAGGCAAAATTAACATTACACCAAACATAAGTACAAACTGAATAATAATAATCTACGCGTTGCTACGAGATCGTAGGAACAAGAATCACTAAATTTGGAGTTATAGTTATTTAGTTATGAATTTCTGAAGTTATTAAGCACCTAGAACAGATTAATTCAAATGAACAATTTTGCTTCAAGTTTCATGGCTAAACAGTGTTACTAGTTGATATACAATATTAAAATAAAATTATTGCAACTGGAATGACTCAATTTGGAGTTAAAATGAATTAAATATGAATTATACAAGTTTTAAGATTTATTTTTATACTAAAAATCAATTTCTAATATTAATTATCTAGTTTCTCTGTTATCTGGACTGCGCGTCAAATCCTGGAAAAGTCAGGGGCCTAAACTGAAGTTTTCTAAGACTCAGTGAATAATGAATGTGGACGGCGGGTTGGTTTCTGTATTCTATAAGGGCTCATATGCAAAAAGGCCAGGCCGAAGGGGTACGCGCTAATCTGCACCATCCGATCAAGAGTGGGCGGCCCAGATTAGATCCCCATATCAGTGAATCGGTACGCGATACAGACCGTTGGATCAAAAGGCTACGGTCACGATTTAAAACACTAGCGATAGAATCTCATACGCCCGATCCAAATCCAACGGCACAGATGAAATCCCGAAAGGGTATCATCTGATCTAATCACAGCCGTCCACGCATGGATCGACGGTCGGAGGCCCTGTCTTCCTCCCCACGACGGACTGGGCAGCAGCGCAGCCCACCCACGGTGGAGCTTCGCCGGCGGACGCGCAATCCGATGCCCGGACGCCCCTAACCTAAAATTGGTCGGTGCTAAACCTAGAGGGGATGATGGCGAACTCGATTAGAGCACGTACCGCATATGGAGGTCAACGGGACGAAGGGGCCACGGCGAATGGCGGCTCGCAGGCTACGGCGAGCGATTCGCCGCGAAACCGCACTGTCCCGAGCCCCGATGCCCACGGTATGGTCTCAGCGACGCTTGATGATGCTCCCAGACCCGAGAGCGAGATCGCGACGAGGGTGTATGCGTGACTTCAACCACGGCGGATCGATTCCTCACACACGGTGCGCACGACAGTGGCGATGGCGGTATCTAGTATGAACTGCGAGAGCAAGGGGAGAAACGGGTTGCGGCTAGGGCCCTTTTATACGGCGAGATGGTACGCAGGTCCCGGTAACGGAGTCCGAGGTCACCGGCGAGCACCGCCGCGGATTTCGCGAGCGTTCTGTTGGGGATCTGGTGGAAGAGGCGGAGCTGACATGCATGGCCCACCGGTCAGTGACCAAGCGCGTGTGACGGGGGAACGGTGGCTGACGATGCGGCCCACTTGTCGGCGCCAACGCCCGACGGTGCGCGCACGAAAGGCACCGGCTGAGGAGGGGGCCCGCGAGGTCAGCGATAGTGATGCTAGAGAGCGGGCGGGGCTGGTGCAGTGGAGAACAGAAATGGGCCGCGTAGGGGATTGTTAGTTGGGCCCAAATCTGTAGTTCGAGGCCTAATTAGGGTTTTTCTCCTTTTCCCTTTTCATTTGAATACCTATTTTAAATCCAAATTTTCCTATGAACTTTGTTCCTAGATTCAAATGTACAAATTAACAAACAAGTATGGAAAGATTTTATTTATTTATTTAATTATTTTCTTTATTTTGTATAGTATTTTTCTTCCCCTTCTCCAAATTCTAATTTGCAAACTAGGGCTTAAATCCAAATGTGAACATTAATGTATTTCTATTAATATTATTATTGTTTTAAATGCACAAACCAAAAATCCAATATGAGGCAATGGTTTATTTGTGTTTTAGTAAAGAACTACTCATCATCATTTTTTTTACCTGACCAGTCAGATGTGATGATAAGTAATGGATACCAAACATTGAGATCCACACTAATTCCATTGTTTACATATTTGGGTATTACATGCTCATACGTATACGTATGCCTCCAATGTCATACGGTGAACTCTACAAGCTAATCTCACTTATACAAGACAAATACATGCTAACCTCCCACTAATCCTCTCATCCCTCCCCCTAATCCCCCACCATGGCTATAAATAGAGGGGCAAGGGCCTCCTCTCATCCCACCCAAGCCATTTCATGGCAACTCTCTTCCCACCCCACACACACCCACTCCATGTTCCACACAAGCACACACTAGCACAAGGATCGTTCGGTCGTTCTTCGATCATTCGTCCCCATGTTCTTAGTTTGTTCGTTCGTTTGTTCGATCGTTCATGGTTCGTTCGTCCGTTCGTCCGATCGTTCGATCGTTCGTCCGTTCGTTCGTCCAAATAATCTTTTTCCTGCCGTTATGCTGCCGAAATTCCGATCGTTCGTTCGTTCGATCATTCGATCGTTAATCGTTCGTTCATAGTTCCTATTCATCGTTCATCATTCGTTCATAGTCCCTATTCATCATTCATCCAGATAATCTTTATCCTGCCATTATGCTGCCGAAATTCCGATCGTTCGTTCGTCCGATCATTCGATCGTTCGTCCGTTCGTTCATAGTTCCTATTCATTGTTCATAGTTCCTATTCATCGTTCATCATTCGTTCATAGTTCCTATTCATCGTTTATCGTTCGTTCATAGTCCCTATTCATCGTTCTTACAGATAATCTTTGTCCTGCCGTTATGCTGCCGAAATTTCGATCGTTCGTTCATCCGATCATTCGATCGTTCGTCCGTTCGTTCATAGTTCCTATTCATCGTTCATCGTTCGTTCAACATCACTATTCATCGTTCATCGTTCGTTCATGCGAACTATTCACATCACTATTCACCATTACTATTCACCATCACTATTCATCGTTACTATTCACCGTTACTATTCATCATTACTATTCATCGTCCATCCGATCACCCCCAAATTTCAACTACTCATCCATCATGTTGTCCAGTCCACCTAAGACCAGCCAGACCTATATTTCAGTCATACAAACTCTGGTGACTGTGATTTTCCTTCCAGTAGGGAACTTCCCATCTGGTCACCCATCCCAGGTTTCTCCATGTTGAGCACACTTAGCTTTGAGATTCCTTTGAACCAGGCTTCTAAACTCAGATTCCAATAATTCTTGTTTCTAAATTCTTATCAAACTATTCCCTATCCAACCACGTCATCCCTTGAGCATGGTTCATATTCCAGAAAACTCCCAAAATACTCTTGTCCCATATTCTGCCTATAACTCTCCTATTCATACTAAGTTAGACGATTCATTCGTCACTATTCTCACCAACAGTGAACTTCACTGTGCTACACCACATACACCCAGCTATAAATACACCCAGCTACCCTCTCCCTCTCCACACACTCAACACCCTCAGCCAAGGCAAACCCCCACCCACTTAGATACTCCGCTCCGCTGGCTACACGCATAGTGTCGCTTCGCCTCCAATCCACTCTCCTGGTAAGCACCTCCGCTCCACCACTAGTAGTATCTCAACACCATATGACACAGATTCTACTCAAGACTCTACCCATCCATATATCGCTATTCTAACCACTATACTAAATATTTGTTGGTATACTTGTTGGTTTGTATGTTTGCTTGTTCATAGTTATCGGAGCGTTCGTACCGTCTCGTGGAGGCCAGATCTGCAAGTCTATGCCAGGCAGTGGAGCTAGAAGCCAGTTCTGTGAGCTCCCCTTCCCCCTTCACCGGATAAGCACGACAAGCTCACTGGATCCCTTTGATGCATAAATTACCTATGATTTTTCAACCACAACCCTTAGCCTGTTATTTTATGCATGATATGATTTTGAGACAAGTTATTATGGCCACCCAGCCGCTTGCCGCAATCAATCCCTGATATATTTGTTACAAATGATTCAAGAAAAGGTGTGAGTTTTCAAAAGAAAATGCTTTTCAAAATGTGTATGATGAAGGGTTTTCACCCTTATCACCTTTGAGTAGGGATGATCAGGGACTCCCTGGTTTAGGGGAGGGCCTAAGGTGATGGCTCAGCTGGTTTAGGCGTGAGCAGAAGGATTGTCCCCTCGTATAAGGACCGGTTTGTCATCTTTCACTACCTGTACTCATGATAAGTACAACCACTCGAGAGTGTGTGGGCAGTCACTCAATCTGAACTCGTACGGTCCAACCCTAGGGTTATGAAGGCTAGGGAGCACCGGGAGGATAAGGAGGGGGAATGTTTTGTCCGGTTTGGACATGGCGGTGGCCTGACTCCTTCCGGTATAACCGTTAAGGTTAGGACGTGCGAGGAAAGAAAGAGATTCGGATTCGGGTCTCACTAGCTATTAGATTGCAGAGCCGAACTAGTGGGTAAAGTGTACACCTCTGCGCAGAGTTCAAACCTATTCGAATAGTCTGTGTCCACAGGAATGGACGAGTCTGGTGTGGTATGACAATTAGTGTTTTGTTTTCCCAAAAAAAGGGTGCTTTTGAGAAAAGTGGTTTTTAAAAGGTCCGGCGGTTGAGCCGTGAGCTATGGTGGACGGGAAGTCCAGTAGCTGTTTTTGAAAATGAAAACCAGTGGGAAACCGCTGAGATACCTAGATGGTTTAGTCCAGGGGATTTTATTCTATATTGAAAAACTTCCTGCTCCTTTGGGAGAGGATGCACTTTGAAAAATACAAAATGCTTTACAAAACAACCCTGCATAAAATATTGTTGTTTCTGCAAAATATCTTGAGCTCCACATATTCCATGCATTATATCTGATTTCCCCATTCCGCGGGTGAAGGTGGGCTGCTGAGTACGTTTGTACTCACCCTTGCTTATTTGTTGCTTTTCAGAAAAAGGAGATTGGGTAAGAGTTATGACTTTTCCCAACCTTGCCTGTGGCTGTTGGACCGCTGATTTGCTTCACTGCATATATCGGGCTGCTTCAGCCCCACTCTGATGATATGTCCCGAGTTGTGGACCAACTCTTAAAGTTGATCGCCACCTTTATAGGTTTGTCTCGTTTAAGCAGATCTGGAATCATCTGTTGTATAAATGTGTTTACTAGCCTCTTGGGACTAGTAATTGTATCACATTTGAGTCCCAAAGGATTGGGGACGCTTCACATGTAAAAATAAAAAGGTGGTTGCTAGGAAGTTGGGGGCCAAATGCAAGGGAGACAAGACTTGCATTTGGGTCCCAAAGGCTATTGTAACTAACCTCGTAGGACCCAGCAAAATTTGGGTACCTAAAACCCAAGTGTAAATTGCCTTGCAGGTTTATGCATCCGGGGGCTCAAGCTGGATTATCGACAGCGGATGCACAAACCACATGACGGGGGAGAAGAAGATGTTCACCTTCTACGTCAAGAACAAGGATTCCCAGGACTCGATCATCTTTAGAGATGGGAACCAAGGCAAGGTTAAAGGACTAGGAAAGATAGCCATTTCATCCGAGCATTCCATATCCAATGTGTTCTTAGTTGAATCGCTCGGGTACAACTTATTGTCTATCAGTCAACTATGTAATATGGGTTATAATTGTCTATTTACCAATGTAGATGTGTCTGTCTTTAGAAGGAGTGATGGTTCATTAGCTTTTAAGGGTGTACTAGACGACAAACTCTACTTAGTTGATTTTTCGAAAGAGGAGGCCGATCTAGATGCATGCTTAATTGCTAAGACTAGCATGGGCTGGCTGTGGCATCGCCATCTAGCACATGTTGGGATGAAGAACCTTCATAAACTTCTAAAGGGAGAAGATGTGTTAGGACTAATAAATGTATTTTTCGAAAAAGATAGACCTTGTGCAGCTTGTCAAGCAGGTAAACAGGTGGGAAGCACTCATCATAGCAAGAATGTGATGACCACATCAAGACCTCTGGAGCTACTTCATATGGACCTCTTCGGACCCATCGCCTACCTCAACATCGGGGCAAGTAAGTATGGTCTTGTTATTGTTGATGATTTTTCCCACTTCACTTGGGTATTCTTTTTGCAGGATAAATCAGAAACCCAAGGGACCCTAAAGCGCTTTCTAAGGAGAGCTCAAAACGAATTTGAGCTCAAGGTGAAAAAGATAAGAAGCGACAACAGGTCCGAGTTCAAGAACTTACAAGTGGAGGAGTACCTTGAGGAGGAAGGAATCAAGCACGAGTTCTCCGCTCCCTACACACCACAGCAAAACGGTGTGGTAGAGAGGAAGAACAGGACGCTTATCGACATGGCAAGGACGATGCTTGGAGAGTTCAAGACACCTGAGCGGTTTTGGTCGGAGGCTGTGAATACAGCTTGCCACGCCATAAATCGGGTCTACCTTCATCGTCTCCTCAAGAAGACCTCGTATGAACTTCTAATCGGTAACAAACCCAACGTTTCATACTTTCGTGTATTTGGGAGTAAATGTTACATTCTAGTAAAGAAAGGTAGAAATTCCAAATTTGCTCCCAAAGCTGTAGAAGGGTTTTTGCTAGGTTATGACTCAAATACAAAGGCGTATAGAGTCTTCAACAAATCATCGGGTTTGGTTGAAGTCTCTAGCGATGTTGTATTTGATGAAATTAATGGCTCTCCAAGAGAGCAAGTTGATCTTGATGATGTAGATGAAGATGATGTTCCAACGACCGCAATACGCACGATGGCAATAGGTGATGTGCGACCGCAGGAAGAACAAGAGCAAGATCAGCCTTCTTCCTCAACAACGGTGCACCCCCAACTCAAGATGATGAACAAGTTCCTCAAGAGGTGGCGTGTGATCAAGGGGGAGCATAAGAAGACCAAGTTATGGAGGAAGAAGCACCACGGGCCCCTCCAACTCAAGTCCGAGCGACGATCCAACGACATCACCCCGTCGATCAGATATTGGGTGACATAAGCAAGGGAGTGACAACTTGCTCATGTCTAGCTAATTTTTGTGAGCATTACTCGTTTGTCTCTTCTATTGAGCCTTTCAGGGTAGAAGAGGCCTTGCAGGATCCGGACTAGGTGTTGGCCATGCAGGAAGAGCTCAACAACTTCAAGAGGAATGAAGTTTGGAGCCTGGTGCCACGTCCAAAGCAAAACGTTGTGGGAACCAAGTGGGTGTTCCGCAACAAGCAAGACGAGCACGGGGTGGTGACACGAAACAAGGCTCGTCTTGTGGCAAAAGGTTATGCCCAAGTCGCAGGTTTGGATTTTGAGGAGACTTTTGCTCCTGTGGCTAGGCTAGAGTCTATTCGAATATTGTTAGCCTATGCCGCTCACCACTCTTTTAGGTTGTTTCAAATGGATGTGAAGAGCGCTTTCCTCAATGGGCCAATCAAGGAGGAGGTGTATGTGGAACAACCCCTGGCTTTGAGGATGACAGGTATCCCGACCACGTTTTTAAGCTCTCTAAGGCGCTCTATGGACTTAAGCAAGCCCCAAGAGCATGGTATGAATGCCTTAGAGATTTCTTAATTGCTAATGCTTTCAAGGTTGGGAAAGCCGATCCCACTCTTTTCACTAAGACTTGTGACGGTGATCTTTTTGTGTGCCAAATTTATGTCGATGACATAATATTTGGTTCTACTAACCAAAAGTCTTTTGAGGAGTTTAGCAGGGTGATGACACAGAAATTTGAGATGTCGATGATGGGCGAGTTGAACTACTTCCTTGGGTTCCAAGTGAAGCAACTCAAGGACGACACCTTCATCTCCCAAACGAAGTACACGCAAGATCTGCTCAAGCGGTTCGGGATGAAGGACGCTGTCGGGGACCATAATTAGGGGTACCCTCAAGACCCCTAAATCTCAGCTGGTAACCCCCATCAGCACAAAGCTGCAAAGGCCTGATGGGTGCGATTAAGTCAAGGATCGGTCCATTCAAGGGACATGATCGTGCCTCGCCCGAGCCTAGCCTCGGGCAAGAGAAGCCGACCCCGGAGAACCTACGTCTCGCCCGAGGACCCCCCCTCCAGCAACGGGCACACTATCGGCTCGCCCGAGGCCCGGTCTTCACCGAGAAGCAACCTTGGCCACATCGCCACGCCGACCGATTAAATCGCAGGGGCATTTAATGCAAAGGTGGCCTGACACCTTTATCCTGACACACGCCCTCCAGTCGACAGAGCCGAAGTGACCACAGTCACTTCGCCGCTCTACTGACCGGTCTGACAAGAGGACAGCGCCGCCTGCGCCGTTCCGACTGCTGAGCCACCCGACAGAGTGAAGCTGACAGCAGCCAAGGCCGGCCTCAGGCGTCATAGGAAACTCCGCCTCGCCCGACCCCAGGGCTCGGACTCGGGCTCAGCCCCGGAAGACGGCGAACTCCGCTCCGCCCGACCCAGGGCTCGGACTCGGGCTCAGCCCCAGAAGACAGCGAACTCCGCTCCGCCCGACCCAGGGCTCGGACTCGGGCTCAGCCCCGGAAGACGGCGAACTCCGCTCCGCCCGACCTAGGGCTCGGACTCGGGCTCAGCCCCAGAAGACGGCGAACTCTACTCCGCCCGACCCAGGGCTCGGACATGGGCTCAACCCCGGAAGACGACGAACTCCGCCTCGCCCGACCCCAGGGCTCGGACTTGGGCTCAGCCCCAGGAGACGACGGACTCCGCTTCGCCTGACCCCAGGGCTCGGACTCAGCCCTGGCCTCAGCCGACGGTCTCCGCCTCGCCCAACCCAGGGGCTCGGACTCGACCACGGCCACGGAAGACAGACTCGACCTCGACCTCGGAGGAGCCTCCACATCGCCCAACCTAGGGCGCGGACCGACCACGTCGACAGGAGGCGCCATCATTACCCTACCCCGAGCTGACTCAGGCTATGGGGAACAAGACCGGCGTCCCATCTGGCTCGCTCCGCCAGATAGGCAATGATGGCGCCCTGCACGCTCTGTGACGACGGCGGCTCTCGGCCCCCTTACGGAAGCAAGAGGACGTCAGCAAGGACTCGACAGCCCCGACAGCTGTCCTTCCGCAAGGCTCCAGCGCTCCTCCGACGGCCACGACACCACACGAACCGGGTGCCAAAACCTCTCCGGCTGCCATGATGGCATGTACTTAGGGCGCTAGCTCCCCACCGCTAGACACGTTAGCACATTGCTACACTCCCCATTGTACACCTGGATCCTCTCCTTACGCCTATAAAAGGGAGGACCAGGGCCCTCTTACAGAGGGTTGGCCCGCGCGGAGAAGAACGGGACGGCACTCGCGCAAGGCCGCTCGCTCCCACTCCCGCGTGGATGCTTGTATCCCCCTACTGCAAGCGCACCCGACTCAGGCACGGGGCTAACACGAAGGCCGCGGGATCCACTCTCTCACGCCTGCCTCCCTCCGGCTGCTTCCTTTCCCCCCTTCGCGTTCCGCCTCGCGTCGACCCATCTGCGCTGGGGCACGCGGCGACAATTCACTCGTCGGTCCAGGGAACCCCCGGGTTTTGAAACACCGATAGTTGGCGTGCCAGGTAGGGGCCTGCTGCGTGTTGACGAACAGCTTCCCGTCAAGCTCCAGATGGGCAGTCTCCAGCAACCTTTCCAGCCCGGGACGGTGCTCCGTTTCGGGAATCTTGAGTTCATGTCCCTCGACGGCAGCTACGACATGATACTCCTTCCCCCACCGTGCGACAGCGACAATGGCGGTCGACAACCCGCTCGCCGGCGGGGAAATCGACGACGCCTTCCCCACGAGGTGGAAGGATGACATTCGGGCTTGTCCCGTCCCCTCCCCCGTCGACGGAGGAGGAGGCGGGGCAACCAAGGCCAAGCGGGAAGCAGCACCTCGTTGGCTGTCGAGCGAGTCGACGGCGCCGGCGCCCCAATGGAGGGCGCGTCGGGCATCGATCTCGCGTCTGAGACGAAGGCGAGCGCCGCCTCCCCGCAACACGCCAATCTCAAGCAAACGCACGACGCCAGCACGCTCGCGAGGGACTTGCTGGGCATCACCCTCGTACCTGAGACAACGGTGCAGTCAGTCCCAGACGCGACCTCGTCACCGACCGACGACCGAAAGGTACCGACCGATTCCCATCTCGTGTCTTTTGGATTCGGCCTCGACCCACCGAGCGACTCTGCTTCGGTGAGCACTCCCTTAGAGGCGAGTCCAAACCCTCTGGGGATCGTGTGCGGTCACCCTGGGACCGACTGACGGCCGACTCGACCTACGAGCCCTCGAGGTCCGAGGAAGATGGCGAGCCCGACCTCTGTTGGGATTTCTCCGGACTTGGTAACCCCAGTGCCGTGCGGGACTTCATGACCGCATGTGACTACCGCCTTTCCGACTGTTCCGACGGCAGCCGCGGCCCCGACAATGAGGACCGCGGCCCAAGTCGTGAATGTTTCCACGTCGATCTAGGGGGTCCCAGCGAAGGCAACCATCTTGGTATGCCGGAAAACGGTGATCCCCCTAGGCCCGTGCCTCGCGTTGACATCCTTCGGGAGCTAGCTGTGGTCCCCGTCCCGGCGGGGGGTCCTGACCCACAGCTCGAGCAAATCCGCGAGAGGCAGGCCAGGCTCGACGAGGGAGCAGGAACGCTTGTGCCGATCCGCCGGGACATCGGGCAGGAATGGGCGGTCCAACCCCCGGCCGGAGAAGCGCGTCATCTCCCTCAGGACATCCAGCACCGCATCGCCGACGACGTTAGGGTGAGGCCGCCGCCGGATTCCAGCGGAGTCGGCCAAAACCTGGCTGCAGCGACAATACTCCTCCGCGCGATGCCGGAGCCATCAACCACCGAGGGGCGGCGAATCCAGGGAGAGCTCAAGAATCTCCTGGAGGACGCCGCGGTCCGACGGGCCGAAAGCTCTGCCTCCCGAAGGCAGGGGTTTCCCTCGGAACATCGCGCCGCTTCCCGATTTATGCGGGAAGCCTCGGTCCACTCCGGGCGCACGCGCAACACAGCGCCTGCGGCCCCGGGTCGCCTCGGCAACGAGCGCCATTATCACAGCCGTCGGGCCCACCTCGACGACAGGGCGCGCCGAGGCTACCACCCCAGGCGTGGGGGACGCTACTGAAAGGGAATTAGGCTTACACCTAGTCCCTAAATAATTTTGGTGGTTGAATTGCCCAACACAAATATTGGACTAACTAGTTTGCTCTAGTGTATAAGTTATACAGGTGCAAAAGGTTCACACTTAGCCAATAAAATGACCCTGTGTTGGGTTCAACAAAAGGGCAAAGGAGCAACCAAAGGCTTCTCTGGTCTGGCGCACCGGACTGTCCGGTGTGCCACCGGACAGTGTCCGGTGCACCAGAGGACTTCAGCTCAAACTCGTCGCCCTCGGGAAATTTCCAGAGCCTGCGCACTAAAATTCACCGGACTGTCCGGTGTACACCGGACAGTGTCCGGTGCTCATTTGAGACGCGGCTCAGGAACTCGCCAGTCTCGGGAATTCGCAAAGGCTGCTCCGTATAATTCACCGGACATGTCCGGTGTACACCGGACTGTCCGGTGCAACCTCGGGGCAACGGCTACTTCGCGCCAACGGTCACCTGCAGGCGCATTTAATGCGCGCCAGAAGCGCGCAGTCGTCAGGCACGCGGGAGCAGGCGCACCGGACACTCTACAGTGCATGTCCGGTGCGCCACCGGACATCAAGGCGGGCCCAGAGATAGAACTCCAACGGTCAAATTGCAACGGTTTTGGTGACGTGGCTGTCGCACCGGACATGTCCGGTGTGCACCGGACTGTCCGGTGCGCCATCGAACAGACAGCCTCACCAAACGGCTAGTTTGGTGGTTGGGGCTATAAATACCCCCAACCACCCACCATTCATTGCATCCAAGTTTTCCAGCTTCCAACCACTATACAAGAGCTAGCATTCATTGCAAAGCACACCAAAAGAGATCAAATCCTCTCCCAACTCCACACAAAGCCCTAGTGACTAGAGAGAGTGATTTGTAGTGTTCATTTGAGCTCTTGCGCTTGGATCGCTTCTTTTTCTTTGGCATTCTTTCTTGTGATCAAACACTCACTTGTAATTGAGGCAAGAGACACCAATTGTGTGGTGGTCCTTGCGGGAAGTTTGATTCCCAAGTGATTTGAGAAAGAGAAGCTCACTCGGTCCGAGGGACCGTTTGAGAGAGGGAAGGGTTGAAAGAGACCCGGCCTTTGTGGCCTCCTCAACGGGGAGTAGGTTTGAGAGAACCGAACCTCGGTAAAACAAATCCGCGTGTCTCACTTCATTATTCGCTTGCGATTTGTTTTGCGCCCTCTCTCGCGGACTCTATTATATTTCTAACGCTAACCCGGCTTGTAGTTGTGATTATTTTTGAGATTTTCAGTTTCACCCTATTCACCCCCCTCTAGGCGACTTTCAATTGGTATCGGAGCCCGGTGCTTCATTAGAGCCTAACCGCTCGAAGTAATGTCGGGAGATCACACCAAGAGGGAGATGGAGACCGGCGACAAGCCCACTACAAGCCAAGGGAGCACTTCATCGGAAGAGTCCCGCACCAAGAGGAGGGAGAAGAAGAAGGACTCCTCCAAACGGAAGGAGAAAAGATCTTCCTCTTCTCACCACAAAGAGAAGAAGGAAAAATCCTCTTCTCACAAGTCGCATCGGAAAGGCGACAAGCACAAGAGGATGAGGAAGGTGGTCTACTACGAGACCGACACTTCATCAACATCGACCTCTGACTCCGATGCGGCGTCCGTAACTTCTAAGCGCCAAGAGCGCAAGAAGTTTAGTAAGATCCCCTTACACTATCCCCGCACATCTAGACATACTCCATTACTTTCCGTTCCATTAGGCAAACCGCCAACTTTTGATGGTGAAGATTATGCTAGGTGGAGTGATTTAATGAAATTTCATCTAACCTCACTCCACAAAAGTATATGGAATGTTGTTGAGTTTGGAGCACAGGTACCATCAATAGGGGGTGAGGATTATGATACGGACGAAGTGGCCCAAATCGAGCACTTCAACTCCCAAGCCACAACCATTCTCCTCGCCTCTCTAAGCAAGGAGGAATACAACAAAGTGCAAGGGTTGAAGAATGCAAAGGAGATTTGGGACCTACTCAAGACGGCGCACGAGGGTGATGAACTCACCAAGATCACCAAGCGGGAAACGATCGAGGGGGAGCTCGGTCGCTTTCGTCTTCGCCAAGGGGAGGAGCCACAAGATATGTACAACCGGCTCAAAACCTTGGTGAACCAAGTGCGCAACCTCGGGAGCAAAAAGTGGGACGACCACGAGGTGGTTAAGGTTATTTTAAGAGCTCTTATTTTCCTTAACCCTACTCAAGTGCAATTAATTCGTGGTAATCCTAGATATCCACTAATGACCCCCGAGGAAGTTATCGGGAATTTTGTGAGCTTTGAATGTATGATCAAGGGCTCAAAGAAGATCAACGAGCTTGATGATCCCTCCACGTCCGAGGCGCAACCGGTGGCCTTCAAGGCAACGGAAGAGAAGAAGGAGGAGTCTACACCAAGTAGACAACCAATTGACGCCTCCAAGCTCGACAATGAGGAGATGGCTTTAATCATCAAAAGCTTTCGCCAAATCCTCAAGCAACGGAGGGGGAAGGACTACAAACCCCGCTCCAAGAAAGTGTGCTACAAATGTGGTAAGCCCGGTCATTTTATTGCAAAATGTCCTATGTCTAGTGACAGTGACAGGGGCGACGACAAGAAGGGAAAAGGGAGAGAAAAAAGAAGTACTACAAGAAGAAGGGTGGCGATGCCCATGTTTGCCGGGAATGGGACTCCGACGAGAGCTCCACCGAGTCCTCCTCCGATGAGGACGCCGCCAACATCGCCGTCACCAAGGGACTCCTCTTCCCCAACGTCGGCCACAAGTGCCTCATGGCAAAGGACGGCAAAAGGAAGAAGGTTAAATCTAAATCCTCCACTAAATATGAATCTTCTAGTGATGATAATGCTAGTGGTGAGGAAGACAATTTGCATAACCTTTTTGCCAACCTTAACATGGAACAAAAAGAAAAATTAAATGAGCTAATTAGTGCTATCCATGAAAAGGATGATCTCTTGGACTCCCAAGAGGATTTCCTAATCAAGGAAAACAAGAAACATGTTAAGGTTAAAAACGCTTATGCTCTAGAGGTAGAAAAATGTGAAAAATTGTCTAGTGAGCTAAGCACTTGCCATGAGACCATTAACAACCTTAGAAATGAAAATGCTAGATTAATTGCTAAGGTTGATTCTCATGTTTGTATTGATTCAATTCCCAATCTTAGAAATGATAATGATGATTTGCTTGCTAAGATTAAGGAATTGAATGAGTCTCTTGCTAGCCTTAGAGTAGAAAATGAAAATTTGATTGCTAAGGCTAAAAATTTTGATGTTTGCAATACTATTATTTCCGACCTTAGAACTAAGAATGATATGTTACATGCTAAGGTTGTAGAACTAAAATCTTGCAAACCCTCTACATCTAATGTTGAGCATGTTTCTATTTGTACTAGATGTAGAGATGTTGATATCAATGCTATTCATGATCACATGGCTTTAATTAAACAACAAAATGATCATATAGCATTATTAGATGCAAAAATTGCCGAGCATAACTTGGAAAATGAAAAGTTTAAATTTGCTAGAAGTATGCTCTATAATGGGAGACGCCCGGGCATTAAGGATGGCATTGGCTTCCAAAGGGGAGACAATGTCAAACTTAATGCCCCTCCAAAGAATTTATCTAACTTTGTTAAAGGCAAGGCTCCCATGCCTCAGGATAACGAGGGTTACATTTTGTACCCTGTCGGCTATCCTGAGAGCAAAATTAGGAGAACTCATTCTAGGAAGTCTCACTCTGGCCCTAACCATGCTTTTATGTATAAGGGTGAGACATCTAGCTCTAGGCAACCAACCCGTGCCAAGGTGCCTAGAAAGAAAACTCCTAATGCATCAAATGATCATGTTATTTCATTCAAAACTTTTGATGCATCATATGTTTTAACTAACAAATCCGGCAAAGTTGTTGCCAAGTTTGTTGGGGGCAAACACAAGGGTTCAAAGACTTGTGTTTGGGTACCCAAAGTTCTTGTTTCTAATGCCAAAGGACCCAAAACCGTTTGGGTACCTAAAGTCAAGAACTAAAATTGTTTTGTAGGTTTATGCATCCGGGGGTTCAAGTTGGATACTCAACAGCGGGTGCACAAACCACATGACAGGGGAGAAAAAGATGTTCTCCTCATATGAGAAAAACCAAGATCCCCAACGAGCTATCACATTCGGGGATGGAAATCAAGGTTTGGTCAAAGGATTGGGTAAAATTGCTATATCACCTGACCATACTATTTCCAATGTTTTTCTTGTAGATTCTTTAGATTACAATTTGCTTTCCGTATCCCAATTATGTCAAATGGGCTACAACTGTCTATTTACTGATATAGGTGTTACTGTCTTTAGAAGAAGTGATGATTCAATAGCATTTAAGGGAGTGTTAGAGGGTCAGCTATACTTGGTAGATTTTGATAGAGCTGAACTCGACACTTGCTTGGTTGCTAAGACTAACTTGGGTTGGCTCTGGCACCGCCGACTAGCCCATGTTGGAATGAAGAATCTTCACAAGCTTCTAAAGGGAGAACACATTTTAGGACTAACCAATGTTCATTTTGAGAAAGACAGGATTTGTAGCGCATGCCAAGCCGGGAAGCAAGTTGGCACTCATCATCCACACAAGAACATCATGACTAGTGACAGGCCACTGGAGCTCCTACACATGGACCTATTCGGCCCGATCGCTTACATAAGCATCGGCGGGATTAAGTACTGTCTAGTTATTGTGGATGATTATTCTCGCTTCACTTGGGTGTTCTTTTTGCAGGACAAATCTCATACCCAAGAGACCTTAAAGGGATTCTTGAGACGGGCTCAAAATGAGTTCGGCTTAAGGATCAAGAAAATTAGAAGCGACAATGGGACGGAGTTCAAGAACTCTCAAATTGAAGGCTTCCTTGAGGAAGAGGGCATCAAGCATGAGTTCTCTTCTCCCTACACTCCACAACAAAATGGTGTAGTGGAGAGGAAGAATCGAACTCTATTGGATATGGCAAGAACCATGCTTGATGAGTACAAGACACCGGATCGGTTTTGGGCCGAAGCAGTCAACACCGCTTGCTACGCCATCAACCGGTTATATCTTCACCGAATCCTCAAGAAGACATCCTATGAACTCCTAACTGGTAAAAAGCCAAATATTTCATATTTTAGAGTTTTTGGTAGCAAATGTTTTATACTTGTTAAAAGAGGTAGAAAATCTAAATTTGCTCCTAAAACTGTAGAAGGCTTTTTACTAGGATATGACTCAAACACAAGGGCATATAGAGTCTTTAACAAGTCCTCAGGACTTGTTGAAGTTTCTTGTGACGTTGTGTTTGATGAGACTAACGGCTCTCAAGTAGAGCAAGTTGATCTTGATGAGATAGGTGAAGAACAGGCTCCATGCATAGCGCTAAGGAACATGTCCATTGGGGATGTGTGTCCTAAGGAATCCGAAGAGCCTCCACATGCACAAGATCAACCATCCTCCTCCATGCAAGCATCTCCACCAACTCAAATTGAGGATGAGGCTCAAGATGTTGAACAAGAAGATCAAGAAGATGAGCCACCTCAAAATGACGACAACGATCAAGGGGGAGATGCAAATGATGAAGACAAGGAGGATGAACAACCAAGGCCGCCACACCTAAGAGTCCACCAAGCAATACAACGAGATCACCCCATCGACACCATCCTCGGCGACATTCATAAGGGGGTAACTACTCGATCTCGTGTTGCACATTTTTGTGAACATTACTCTTTTGTTTCCTCTATTGAGCCACACAGGGTAGAGGAAGCACTTCAAGATTCGGATTGGGTGATGGCGATGCAAGAGGAGCTCAACAATTTCACAAGGAATGAGGTATGGCATTTAGTTCCACGTCCTAATCAAAATGTTGTAGGAACCAAGTGGGTCTTCCGCAACAAGCAAGACGAGCATGGTGTGGTGACAAGGAACAAAGCTCGACTCGTGGCCAAGGGGTATTCACAAGTCGAAGGTTTGGATTTTGGTGAAACCTATGCACCCGTAGCTAGGCTTGAGTCAATTCGCATATTATTGGCCTATGCTACTTACCATGGCTTCAAGCTTTATCAAATGGACGTGAAGAGTGCCTTCCTCAATGGACCAATCAAGGAGGAGGTCTATGTTGAGCAACCTCCCGGCTTTGAAGACAGTGAGTACCCTAACCATGTTTATAGGCTCTCTAAGGCGCTTTATGGGCTCAAGCAAGCCCCAAGAGCATGGTATGAATGCCTTAGAGATTTCCTTATTGCAAATGGCTTCAAAGTCGGCAAAGCCGATCCTACTTTATTCACCAAAACACTTGATAATGATTTGTTTGTATGCCAAATTTATGTTGATGATATTATATTTGGGTCTACTAACAAATCTACATGTGAAGAATTTAGTAGGATCATGACACAGAAATTCGAGATGTCTATGATGGGGGAGTTGAAGTATTTTCTAGGATTTCAAGTCAAACAACTCCAAGAGGGCACATTCATTTGCCAAACAAAGTATACTCAAGACATTCTAAGCAAGTTTGGAATGAAGGATGCCAAGCCCATCAAGACTCCCATGGGAACAAATGGGCATCTCGACCTCGACACGGGAGGTAAGTCCGTGGATCAAAAGGTATACCGGTCGATGATTGGTTCATTGCTTTATTTATGTGCATCTCGACCGGACATTATGCTTTCCGTATGCATATGTGCAAGATTTCAAGCCGACCCTAAGGAATCACACCTTACGGCCGTAAAACGAATCTTGAGATATTTGGCTTATACTCCTAAGTTTGGGCTTTGGTACCCTCGGGGATCCACTTTTGATTTGATTGGTTATTCGGATGCCGATTGGGCGGGGTGTAAGATTAATAGGAAGAGCACATCGGGGACTTGCCAGTTCTTGGGAAGATCCTTGGTGTCATGGGCTTCAAAGAAGCAAAATTCGGTCGCTCTTTCTACCGCCGAAGTCGAGTATATTGCCGCAGGCCATTGTTGCGCGCAATTGCTTTGGATGAGGCAAACCCTGCGGGACTACGGTTACAAATTAACCAAAGTTCCTCTTCTATGTGATAATGAGAGTGCAATCCGCATGGCGGATAATCCCGTTGAGCATAGCCGCACTAAACACATAGCCATTCGGTGTCATTTTCTTCGGGATCACCAACAAAACGGGGATATCGAGATTTCATACATTAACACTAAAGATCAATTAGCCGATATCTTTACCAAGCCACTTGATGAACAATCTTTTACCAGACTTAGGCATGAGCTTAATATTCTTGATTCTAGGAATTTCTTTTGCTAAACTTGCACACATAGCTCATAAGAATACCTTTGATCATGTCTCTTTTATATACTATGACTAATGTGTTTTCAAGTGTATTCCAAACCAAGTCATAGGTATATTGAAAGGGAATTGGAGTCTTCGGCGAAGACAAAGGCTTCCACTCCGCTCTACTACTCATCCTTCGCCGTAGCTCCGCATCACTCTCCAACGTTGGTATAATCTTCACTCATTTATTTTATGACCAAAGGAGGAGAAAGTACTTCTAAGGGCTCTAATAATTCCGTTTTTGGCGATTCATGCCAAAGGGGGAGAAAATATGAGTCAAAAGCAAAAGGACCGCACCACCACCCTAATTTTAAAACTAATGTTTGTCAATCGGATGAAAAATTTCAAAATTGGTATCTCTTTGTGCTCTAAAAGGGGAGCAAGTAGTATTTTCAAAATTGATGTCTTAAAACCCTCTTGAACACTAAGAGGAGACTTTATTTTAGGGGGAGTTTTGTTTAGTCAAAGGAAAAGCATTTCGAACAAAGGAAGAAAATTTCAAAACTTGAAAATGCTTTGCAAAATCTTATTCATTTACCTTTGACTATCTTGCAAAAGGACTTTGAAAAGAATTTACAAAAGAGTTTGCAAAAACAAAACTTGTGGTGCAAATATGGTCCAATATGTCAAAAACAAAGAAAACAATCCATGCGCATCATGTAAGTATTTATATTGGCTCAATTCCAAGCAACCTTTGCACTTACATTATGCAAACTAGTTCAATTATGCACTTCTATATTTGCTTTGGTTTGTGTTGGCATCAATCACCAAAAAGGAGGAGATTGAAAGGGAATTAGGCTTACACCTAGTCCCTAAATAATTTTGGTGGTTGAATTGCCCAACACAAATATTGGACTAACTAGTTTGCTCTAGT
Source organism: Zea luxurians (assembly GCA_029449295.1). Classification (NCBI taxonomy): domain Eukaryota; kingdom Viridiplantae; phylum Streptophyta; class Magnoliopsida; order Poales; family Poaceae; genus Zea; species Zea luxurians. The sequence continues at coordinate 6,510,745 of JAOPSE010000107.1, forward strand.
GTATAAGTTATACAGGTGCAAAAGGTTCACACTTAGCCAATAAAATGACCCTGTGTGGGTTCAACAAAAGGGCAAATGAGCAACCAAAGGCTTCTCTGGTCTGGCGCACCGGACTGTCCGGTGTGCCACCGGACAGTGTCCGGTGCACCAGAGGACTTCAGCTCAAACTCGTCGCCCTCGGGAAATTTCCAGAGCCTGCGCACTAAAATTCACCGGACTGTCCGGTGTACACCGGACAGTGTCCGGTGCTCATTTGAGACGCGGCTCAGGAACTCGCCAGTCTCGGGAATTCGCAAAGGCTGCTCCGCTATAATTCACCGGACATGTCCGGTGTACACCGGACTGTCCGGTGCAACCTCGGGGCAACGGCTACTTCGCGCCAACGGTCACCTGCAGGCGCATTTAATGCGCGCCAGAAGCGCGCAGTCGTCAGGCACGCGGGAGCAGGCGCACCGGACACTCTACAGTGCATGTCCGGTGCGCCACCGGACATCAAGGCGGGCCCAGAGACAGAACTCCAACGGTCAAATTGCAACGGTTTTGGTGACGTGGCTGTCGCACCGGACATGTCCGGTGTGCACCGGACTGTCCGGTGCGCCATCGAACAGACAGCCTCACCAAACGGCTAGTTTGGTGGTTGGGGCTATAAATACCCCAACCACCCACCATTCATTGCATCCAAGTTTTCCAGCTTCCAACCACTATACAAGAGCTAGCATTCATTGCAAAGCACACCAAAAGAGATCAAATCCTCTCCCAACTCCACACAAAGCCCTAGTGACTAGAGAGAGTGATTTATAGTGTTCATTTGAGCTCTTGCGCTTGGATCGCTTCTTTTTCTTTGGCATTCTTTCTTGTGATCAAACACTCACTTGTAATTGAGGCAAGAGACACCAATTGTGTGGTGGTCCTTGCGGGAAGTTTGATTCCCAAGTGATTTGAGAAAGAGAAGCTCACTCGGTCCGAGGGACCGTTTGAGAGAGGGAAGGGTTGAAAGAGACCCGGCCTTTGTGGCCTCCTCAACGGGGAGTAGGTTTGAGAGAACCGAACCTCGGTAAAACAAATCCGCGTGTCTCACTTCATTATTCGCTTGCGATTTGTTTTGCGCCCTCTCTCGCGGACTCTATTATATTTCTAACGGTAACCCGGCTTGTAGTTGTGATTATTTTTGAGATTTTCAGTTTCGCCCTATTCACCCCCCCCTCTAGGCGACTTTCAGCTACGACAGCGGGGAGGATCGGAGTCCTTCGCCCAAACCACCCGGTCCGCAGGCTTTCAGCCGCGCCATACGACGGGCACCGTTCCCGACCCGGTTCCGAACCCCGACCACTATCACAAAGTACTCGGGGGAGACGAGACCAGAACTGTGGCTCGCGGACTATCGGCTGGCCTGTCAACTGGGTGGAACGGACGATGACAACCTCATCATCCGCAACCTCCCCCTGTTCCTCTCCGACACCGCTCGAGCCTGGCTGGAGCACCTGCCCCCGAGGCAGATCTCCAACTGGGACGACCTGGTCCAAGCCTTCGCCGGCAATTTCCAGGGCACGTACGTGCGCCCTGGGAACTCCTGGGATCTCCGAAGCTGCCACCAGCAGCCGGGAGAGTCTCTCCGGGATTACATCCGGCGATTCTCGAAGCAGCGCACAGAGCTGCCCAACGTCACCGATTCAGATGTCATCGGCGCGTTCCTCGCCGGCACCACCTGCCGCGACCTGGTGAGCAAGCTGGGTCACAAGACCCCCACCAGGGCGAGCGAGCTGATGGACATCGCCACCAAGTTCGCCTCTGGCCAAGAGGCGGTTGAGGCCATTTTCCGGAAGGACAAGCAGCCCCTAGGCCGCCCACCGGAAGATGCTCCCGAGGCGTCAACTCAGCGCGGCGCCAAGAAGAAGGGCAAGAAGAAGTCGCAAGCGAAACGCGATGCCGCCGACGCGGACCTTGTCGCCGCCGCCGAGTACAAGAACCCTCGGAAACCTCCGGAGATGCCAACCTCTTCGACAAGATGCTCAAGGAGCCGTGCCCCTATCATCAGGGGCCCGTCAAGCACACCCTTGAGGAGTGTGCCATGCTTCGACGACACTTCCACAAGGCCGGGCCACCCGCGGAGGGTGGCAAGGCCCTCGACGACACAAAAGAGGAAGATCACAAGGCAGGAGGGTTCCTCGAGGTCCGCGACTGCTTCATGATCTACGGCGGGCAAGTGGCGAACGCCTCGGCTCGGCACCGTAAGCAAGAGCGTCGGGAGGTTTGCTCGGTAAAGGTGGCGGCGCCAGTCTACCTAGACTGGTCCGACAAGCCCATCACCTTCGACCAGGCCGACCATCCAGACTACGTGCCGAGCCCGGGGAGATACCCACTCGTTGTCGACCCCATCATCGGCAACGTCAGGCTCACCAAGGTCCTCATGGACGGAGGCAGCAGCCTCAACATCATCTACGCCGAGACCCTCGGGCTCCTGCGGATCGATCTGTCCTCGGTCCGGATGGGCGCTGCGCCTTTCCACGGGATCGTCCTCGGGAAGCGCGTTCGACCCCTCGGACAACTCGACCTACCCGTCTGCTTCGGGACACCCTCCAACTTTCGAAAGGAGACCCTCACGTTCGAAGTGGTCGGGTTTCGAGGAACCTACCACGCAGTGCTGGGGAGGCCATGCTACGCCAAGTTCATGGTCGTCCCCAACTACACCTACCTCAAGCTCAAGATGCCGGGCCCCAACGGGGTCATCACCGTCGGGCCCACGTACCGACACGCATACGAATGCGATGTGGAGTGTGTGGAGTACGCCGAGCCTCATCGCTGACCTGGAGAGCCTCTCTAGGGAGGCGCCCGACGTGAAGCGCCACGCCGGCAACTTCGAACCAGCGGAGACGGTCAATTTCGTCCCTCTCGACCCCTACAACGACGCCTCCAAGCAGATCCGGATCGGCTCCGAGCTCGATCCCAAATAGGAAGCAGTGCTCGTCGACTTTCTCCGCGCAAACGCCGACGTTTTCGCGCTTCATCTCACGCCTCAGCGAAAGAGGCCTGCCTCTGTACCGCCTCTTATGGAAGGCCGAGTGCTTCACGTGGACCCCTGGGGCCGAAGAAGCCCTCGGGAACCTGAAGGCGCTCCTCACGAACGTGCCCGTCTTGGTGCCCCCCGTTGCTGGAGGAGCAGGCTAAAATAGCCTCGGGGCGAACAACGTTTCCCCCGGACGCTTTCACCTGAGACCCGCATCAACCCTTCGTCAAGATCGACGACACGCCCGAGCCCGAGGCGCCCTCGACCCAGCCCGAGGCATCCTCGGCTCGGCCCGGGGCATCCTTGATTCAGCCCGAGGTACCCTCGGCCCCCGAGGGCGAGGCACTGCGCGTCGAGGAGGAGCGAAGCGGGGTCACGCCTAATCAAAACTGGCAAACCCCGTACCTAAAATATCTCCACCGAGGAGAGCTACCCCTCGACCGAGCCGAGGCTCGGCGGTTGGCGCGACGCGCCAAGTCGTTCGTCTTGCTGGGAGATGGGAAGGAGCTCTACCACCGCAGCCCCTCGGGCATCCCCCAGCAATGCATTTCCATCGCCGAAGGTCAGGAACTCCTACGAGAGATACACTCGGGGGCTTGCGACCATCGCGCAGCACCCCGAGCCCTTGTTAGAGACGCCTTCCGACAAGGTCTCTAATGACCGACGGCGGTGGGCGACGCCACTCGAATTGTCCACACCCGCGAAGGGCGTCAGTTCTACGCAAGGCAGACCCACCCCTTGCGGAAGACGCCCGGGGGCTACACGCACCCCTGGGAAGGGCCGCTCGTCATCGCCAAAGTTCTGAAGCCCGGAACAAACAAACTGGCCAACAGTCAAGGCGAGGTCTGCACCAACACTTGGAACGTCTAACAGCTACGTCGCCTCTACCCTTAAGATGCTTTCAAGTTATTCATATACCTCGCTCCCACGCAAGGTTTAGTCATCAAGGAAGGGTCAGCCTTGCCTCGGCAGAGCCCGACCCTCCCTCGGGGGCTAAAAGGGGGGAACCCCCTCTGCGTCAAAATTTTCAATCAAAAAGGCTTTTGCGTTCCCCTGGCTATGTCGGAAGCAGGACCCCAAGGAGCGAACGCGGGTGCATCTAAGTGGCAAGGCTGACTGAGCCAAGGGACTCCTACGCCTCTGGGTTACGGATACCTCACTCGTCACCCACCACGAAAAGTGACTCCTACTTGGGGAAGCCACCCTGCTACTGACGGACGGGGCCGGACACGCAAAATGAAAGGAAAAGGGGCACGACTTTATGCAACGATAGTAAGGTGTTCAGGCCTCAGCGGCCGCAAAAAGACACACGTGCATCCAACAGAAACTGCTCCGACATAGTTAGGCGTCGCCCGGGGAAGGAGCCGCGCCTTCGGCTTCGTCCCCGCCCTCGGCAAAGTCCACCCCGGCTTCGGACGACGGTGCAGGCGGGAGGATCTCTGCCTCGAAGGTGGTCGCCAGCACTGCGCTCGGACCTGCGACGGCCGCGTCGAGCCTCTGGACTTCTGGCAGGGCGGCTTCATCTTCGTCAGGAAGGCAATACCCCTCGCTGACCCGCTCCAGGTCCACGACGTAGTGGGAAGCGAGCACGGCGAAGGCCCGCCTGACGCCATGGTGTAGCGCCTCGCGGAGTCTGCCGCGCACATGATCGCCCAAGGCCTGCAGGCGACTTTGAGGGGAGCTTCCTGAGGGGACGTCGCTGAAGCCAAAGACCCGGCAGAAGTCCGAGATGGCCTCGGACATGGCCACGTGGTCGGTCTCCCTCTGCTCGGCCGCCCCGACAAGCACCCTGGTGGACTCATCAAGGGCGGACTCAAGCTCTACGAATAGCCAGAACGCAAGGCCTCAAACACAAGCGGAGGAAACAAGCTGAAACGAAAACCGGAAATGGCCAGGACATACCTCCGGCTCGGGCACGCTGCTCCAAAGCTGTGGCCTAGGCTACGGCTAGGTCCGCTGCAAGGGCTCCAGCCCGGCTTTCGGCCTCGGCAGCCCGGCCCCGGGATTGGTCTCGCTCATCGACGACCTGGTCGAACTCCGACTGCCGTCGCTGCACCTCTGCGCGTGCTGCTGCCGCCTCTGCTCTCAGATCGGCGCAGAGCAACCGAAGGTCCGCCACTTCGGCGCCTTGCTGGGAGAGGCGCGTAGTAGCCCCAGCAAGCGAGGTCCTCAGGGATCGCAGCGAGCCCCAGATATCGACCTCGTGGCGGATGAACGACAACTTGGCGGCGCTCAGATCCGTCAGATCCTAAGGGAAGGAAGCGGGGCGTCACAAGAGACGCCTTGGTCACAAAAAGGTACGCCTGAAACCATTACCTGGAGGATTTTGGGGATGTCCCTGCAGAAGACCTCCAGCGATGACCGGAGCGACCCCACCGTTGCTTCGGCGCACTTGCGGAGCTCGTCCCAAGACTGCTCCTCCCGCTCGTCGTCGAGAACGAAGAAGGGATCCGAGGCCCCACGGGTCTGGAACCGGAGCAACTGGGGCCGCTCCTCGGAGCTCCGTCGCGCAGCGACAAGGCCGCCGCTCGGTGGGACGGATCGCGCTTCCACGCCCCCCTCCTCCGAGACACCGAGCACCGACACCTCGACCATCTCAGCGTCGGCAGCAACGGGTCGCTCCCCGACTGGGATGGCAGCGGCTTCAGCAGCAGTAGGCGCCGACACCGGCGGCATGTCCGGTGGGCCCGGGGCCACGTCAGTGCCAGCCGCCTCCTCCAGCACGATGGCCGCCTCGGCAGAAGAGCCGGCCTCGGGAACTCGCTCCACGACGGCTGGTGCCGCCAGAGCCCCCCGCTGTGGAGCGCCTTGCGAGAAGGCCGGCTGAACAGCGAGGCCCAGCGCGACACTGGCTGCGGAAGCCGACGCCGTCTTAAGGGCCTTCCGGGGAGCCAGATCGGTCAGGCCATGGCTTCGCTTGCTGAGGAGGAAAGGAAAGTCGCGGTCGGGACATACGAATGAGAAGCTAGGACGAAGACGCTCCAAGATACTTACCCGCTCCGGGCCATGAGCAACCGCGCTTAAGGGGAGGTCTCTCGGATCTCGACCCCCGAAGATACCGCCGAGGTCCGCCTCGCCGCCAGCTTCGGCATCACCCTCGCCTTGGGCACCTTGGACGCCCGGGAGACGGACTGCCCGGGCGTTGCCACGGCGACCTGAGGGTCACCCTCCTGCGCTGACGGCGTGGCCGACGGCTCCCAAGAAACAGACGCCTCGGCCTGACTCCCCAGGGTCACCTCGACTTCCTCGGCCGAGGGGTCAAGTACCCCCTCGGTCTGCCCCCGCTCGTCAGGCCGGGACCTCGTCGTCCCGACTCCGGGAACTGACGGCGCCAGCCCACTCGGGGGCTGGCTTGACGACTCCTGGCCTAGCCTCAAACCCGGGCTGAGGCCGAGGCGGGCAGCCATGTCGTCGTCCTCGTCATCATCTTCATCGTCGTCGTCGTCAGGCGTCTCCGGCGACGGCTCCCTCGGGAGCCCCTCCCTCTCCTGCCGATGACGGAGCTTCTCCAAGGCGTCTCGGGCCCGCATCCGCTCGCGGGCCCGGGCTTTCTTCGCGTCCTTCTTCTTCTTCTCCTCCACGACAACCCGCCGCGCTGCTCGGTCCACCGCGTCCTCCGGGACCCGTGGCCGGGAAGGCTTGTGCCACCCTACCTCCTGGAGGCGGACGGAAGTCCCGACCGTAAGGACCAAAGGCAACCTGACGCAAGGAGAAGGAAGGAGCGGATACTCACCAGGGTCACACACCCGTGGTCGGGGCGCATCAAGGGCTGAGAGAAGGCGCTGGCGTCCGGTTTTCCCAACGCGACGGCCACCCGCCCGTGGAGAACGTCGATGGGAAGAGGATCCGAGGACATCCGCGAGCCCTCCAAGTCAGCCTCCGGTGTCATCTCCCAAAGCGGCAACCGCCGCTCCGCCAAGGAAAGCACCCTACGGCGGTGAATGGCAGCAATCACTCCCGCGGCAGTAAGTCCTCCTTTCCGCAACACCTCTAGGGCCTTGAGAAGGGGCTCGATGTTTTTCTGCCTGTCGTGCGGGGTCCCGTAGCGCCAGGTATCGGCAGCGGTGGTGACCACTCGTTGAGAAAACGGTGGAAGCATCTCGCCGTCATTACAGAGGTAGAACCACCGGTGCTGCCACCCTTTGTTCGAGGACGCGAGGATGGCGAGGATGTACAGCGATGCCCGCGACTGCCTCAGCTGGAGAATGCAACCGCCAGCCCGCACTGCCGCGCGGACCCTTCTCTCTCCCGTCGGCGAAGCAAAAAGCTCCGCGGAGAAGAGATGAGTCCACAAGTCCCAGTGGGGGGCGATCCCCTAGTATCCTTCGCACAACGCTACGAAGATGGCGGCCTGCGAAATGGAGTTGGGACTAAGGTTGTGCAACTCCACCTAATAGTTGTACAGAATCGCCCGCATAAAGCGGCTTGCCGGCACACCGAACCCCCGCTCGTGGAAGGAGACGAAGCTCACGACGTACCCCGGCGGCGGGGACGGGGCGGTTCCGCTCGCGGGAGGAATCCACTCCGGCTGCCTCTCTTCAGAGAGAGGGCGAAGTAAACCCTCGGCAACAAGATCCTCCAGGTCCTCCATTGTGACTGTGGAGAAGGGCCATGGATCGCGCGGCGAGCTGATGGTCACTCGGTCGACCATCGCCGAGCAAAAGGGGTGGCGGCGGAAAGGACTGGGTGGGCGGTTTCCTTTTCTCCGGCTAAACCTCTCAGGTTGCGAAAACCTAAGAAGGAGGCAAGAAGCGGAGCAAAGGACCGTCGCCAGACCCTCCCCCGAGTATATAAAGACCAAGGCGAGACCCGTTCAACGTTTCGCCCGGACCCGCCGCGGGATTCAAAAACCCAAGGCGAAACGGCCGTTCCTCGAACGGCTCGCGCACGCGCAACGGCCGCCCCGCGAACCGCTCGCCCCGTCGCATTAACTCCGCGGCGAGACAGGCGGTGCCTCAGGCGGGAGAAGCAAGCGACGCTTCGACTTCGCCATAATGACCGCGTCGAAAAAGGTACGCCACGTCATTTGACTTCGCATCCTTTTCCTTTTCCTCTTTCTCTCTCTTACAACAGGGACCGGGAAAGGGGGATACCCCGAAAAGGACCCTTCTCCGTGAAAGAAACAGGCTCCGAGCCTCCCTACTGATCAGAGGTTCGAAGGCCGGCCCCTCGGAGGGGTTCAACGGCCGCCTCAGATCGATTGGGTTCTGCGCCCACTACTGGTCCGAGGTTCGATGGCCGGCCCCTCGAAGGGTTCAACGGCCGCCTCAGGCCACTCGGGCTCCGCGCCCACTACTGATCAGGGGTTCACAGCCGCCTCAGACACAGAGCGAGGGATGACCATGGGTACATTCGATACATAACCAAGGCTCGGGCTATGCTCCCGAGGTACCCTAGGACATTTCCAAGACCAGCGGGAACGATCTTGTAACGGAATCCCATCAGAGGGAGGCATCGAGCCCTCGGACCCTGTCGACAGGGGACCGGGTCCGGCAGATCACCCGCAGGTACTTTTGGGCGCGCCTCTGGGCCTCTAGCCGACCCCTAACAAATGGGGCACGGACGTCCGCTCGGATTACCCGCCAGCAGCTCACCGGAAACACCATGTTCGGCGCCCTCCGAGGACAACATGGCGCTTTCCCCCCTCCTCCTTGCGGAAAGGCGACGCAGGGGCGTATGTAAAAAATACGAGTCTGTCCTTGACCGTCCTCTCGCCCTGTGCAGAGGCTCGGGGGCTGCTCTCGCAAACCCGGCTCCGGCCAAACCGTTGACAGCATCAACATACCAGCCCGAGAACTTGGGACCCGACCGTGCACTCGGGCTACGGCCAGCTCGCATGAGGGAACAACTAGACCAGCCGAAGTGTTGCGAAACGCACTAAGACCTCAAAGGAGTAGAGGCCTCAGGGGCTACACCCGGCGGGTGCGCTCGCGCGCACCCACCGGAACAGAATGCAACCGAAAAAGCTGGTCCCCTTGCAAAAAAGTGCGGCAAAAGCCTCCAAGCGGGTATTAGTACTCCCTTGGAGGCTCGGGGGCTACTGTCGGGGACCATAATTAGGGGTACCCTCAAGACCCCTAAATCTCAGCTGGTAACCCCCATCAGAACAAAGCTGCAAAGGCCTGATGGGTGCGATTAAGTCAAGGATCGGTCCATTCAAGGGACATGATCGTGCCTCGCCCGAGCCTAGCCTCGGGCAAGAGAAGCCGACCCCGGAGAACCTACGTCTCGCCCGAGGACCCCCTCCAGCAACAGGCACACTATCGGCTCGCCCGAGGCCCAGTCTTCACCGAGAAGCAACCTTGGCCACATCGCCACGCCGACCGACCAAATCGCAGGGGCATTTAATGCAAAGGTGGCCTGACACCTTTATCCTGACACACGCCCTCCAGTCGACAGAGCCGAAGTTACCGCAGTCACTTCGCCGCTCTACTGACCGGTCTGACAAGAGGACAGCGCCGCCTGCGCCGTTCCGACTGCTGAGCCACCTGACAGAGTGAAGCTGACAGCAGCCAAGGCCGGCCTCGGGCGTCATAGGAAACTCCGCCTCGCCCGACCCTAGGGCTCGGACTCGGGCTCAGCCCCGGAAGACGGCGAACTCCGCTCCGCCCGACCCAGGGCTCGGACTCGGGCTCAGCCCCGGAAGACGACGAACTCCGCTCCACCCGACCCAGGGCTCGGACTCGGGCTCGAGCTCAGCCCCGGAAGACGGCGAACTCCGCTCCGCCCGACCCAGGGCTCGGACTCGGGCTCAGCCCCGGAAGACGGCGAACTCCGCTCTGCCCGACCCAGGGCTCGGACTCGGGCTCAGCCCTGGAAGACGACGAACTTCGCTCCGCCCGACCCAGGGCTCAGACTCGGGCTCAGCCCCGGAAGACGGCGAACTCCGCTCCGCCCGACCCAGGGCTCGGACATGGGCTCAACCGCGGAAGACGACGAACTCCGCCTCGCCCGACCCCAGGGCTCGGACTTGGGCTCAGCCCCAGGAGACAACGGACTCCGCTTTGCCCGACCCCAGGGCTCGGACTCAGCCCTGGCCTCAGCCGACGGTCTCCGCCTCGCCCGACCCAGGGGCTCGGACTCGACCACGGCCACGGAAGACAGACTCGACCTCGACCTCGGAGGAGTCTCCACATTGCCCAACCTAGGGCGCGGACCGACCACGTCGACAGGAGGCGCCATCATTACCCTACCCCGAGCTGACTCAGGCTACGGGGAACAAGACCGGCGTCCCATCTGGCTCGCTCCGCCAGATAGGCAATGATGGCGCCCCGCACGCTCTGTGACGACGGCGGCTCTCGGCCCCCTTACGGAAGCAAGAGGACGTCAGCAAGGACTCGACAGCCCCGATAGCTGTCGTTCCGCCAGGCTCCAGCGCTCCTCCGACGGCCACGACACCACACGAACCGGGTGCCAAAACCTCTCCGGCTGGCACGATGGCATGTACTTAGGGCGCTAGCTCCCCACCGCTAGACACGTTAGCACATTGCTACACTCCCCATTGTACACCTGGATCCTCTCCTTATGCCTATAAAAGGGAGGACCAGGGCCCTCTTACAGAGGGTTGGCCCGCGCGGAGAAGAACGGGACGGCGCTCGCGCAAGGCCGCTCGCTCCCACTCCCGCGTGGACGCTTGTATCCCCCTACTGCAAGCGCACCCGACTCAGGCGCGGGGCTAACACGAAGGCCGCGGGATCCACTCTCTCACGCCTGCCTCCCTCCGGCTGCTTCCTTTCCCCCCTTCGCGTTCCGCCTCGCGTCGACCCATCTGGGCTGGGGCACGAGGCGACAATTCACTCGTCGGTCCAGGGACCCCCCGGGTTTTGAAACACCAACAGACGCCAAGCCCGCAAAGACACCAATGGGAACCGACGGACATGTCGACCTCAACAAAGGGGTAAGTCTGTTGATCAAAAGGCATACTGGTCTATGATAGGTTCCTTGCTTTATTTATGTGCTAGTAGACCGAATATTATGCTAAGTGTATGCATGTGTGCTAGATACCAATCCGATCCCAAGGAATGTCACCTTGTGGCCGTTAAGTGGATTCTTAGATATTTAGTTGCTACGCCTTGCTTTGGGATCTGGTATCCAAAGGGGTATACCTTTGACTTGATTGGATATTCAGACTCTGATTATGCCAGATGCAAGGTTGATAGGAAGAGTACATCAGGGATGTACCAATTCCTAGGAAGGTCCCTGGAGTCTTGGAGTTCAAAGAAACAGACATCCGTTGCCCTATCCACCGCTGAGGCCGAGTATGTTGCCGCAGGACAGTGCTGTGCGCAACTAGTTTGGATGAGGCAAACCCTCCGGGACTTTGGCTACAATCAGAGCAAAGTCCCACTCCTATGTGACAATGAGAGTGCAATCCGCATGGCGGATAATCCTGTTGAACATAGCCGCACTAAGCACATAGACATCCGGCATCACTTCCTGAGAGACCACCAGCAAAAGGGGGATATCGAGGTGTACCATATTAACACCGAGAACCAGCTAGCCGATATCTTCACCAAGCCTTTAGAGGAGAAAAGGTTTTGTAGGTTGCGTAGTGAGCTAAATGTCTTAGATTCGCGTAACTTGGATTGATCTATAGCATACATGTGTTTTATGCCTTTGATCATGTTAATTTATGCATTTCAATCTATTTTTGTTCATTTGTGGTGCTCAAGTTGTACACATGATCCCCGAACCTCACAAGTCTATTTGCAAGTGATGCACTTATTTAGGGGGAGGCATGCTACAACTTGACCCTTTGAGACTAACCTTTGTGTTTGAGTTTACTTGATTTAGTCTCAAAAGTGAATTGAAAGGGAAAGGTGAACTTGGACCATGCAAAGACTTCCACTGCACTCCGGTATTAACTCCAAGTTCATATCTATGCTCTTATTGCCTTTTTGCTCTTAATTGACAATTTTGGTGAGGCAATGGGGTTAAAGGGCCAAGAATGATCCCATTTTGGTGCTTAATGCCAAAGGGGGAGAAATTAAGGCCAAAGCAAATGGATCAGCTACCACTTGTGAAATTTCGAAAAGAGTAGAGTTAGAACTTTTTGATTTGTCCAGAACACTCTTATTGCAAAATTTGGTCTCTTGTGGGGAGAATTTATGACTATGGGAAAAAGGGGGAGTTTTTGGCTCTTAATCAATTTTACTCTTGGATTATCTCTCTTTGTGCCCAAACAAGTGAGTTTGTTGTAGAGATAGGAAAATGAATTTGATTCGCAAAAACAAACCAAGTGGTGGCAAAGTATGATCCAAATATGCCAAATTAGAGTCAAAAACAATTTGGTTCTCTTTTGCATTGATATTGCACTTTTTTTGGTTGCTTTTGGATGTGTTAGCATAAATCACCAAAAAGGGGGAGATTGAAAGGGAAATGTGCCCTTGGGCCATTTCTAAAGTGTTTTGGTGATTAAGTGCCCAACACATATTCTCTAAGTGTTAATTTGTGCTAAAGATTGAAGAAGTGCAAATCATGTAACAAGATACATTTCTAGACTTAGTACATTGATTTGGGTACTAATGTATTGTGTCTAAGTGCTAGAAACATGAGAAAATAGAGTGGAAAAGAGTTGGCTATGTATAGCCAACTGCTACTCGGTCTGGGTGCATCGGACTGTCCGGTGGTGCACTGGACAGTGTCTGGTGCGCTAGGCTAGTCTTGGTGAACAGGCCGCTCTCGGGACTCGACGGCGGCGTACGACTATAATTCACCGGACTGTCCGGTGGTGCACCGGACTGTCCGGTGAGTCATCCGCGGCGAAGTCGTCGCTCTCGAGAAAAGTTCAACGGCGTACGGCTAAAATTCACTGGACTGTCCGGTGAGCCAACGGTCGACTGCGCAACGGTCGGCAGCGAAATTGGCGGGCGACACGTGGCCCACACCAACGGTCGGAAGGGGGCACCAGACTGTCTGGTGTGCACCGGATAGTGTTCGGTGCGCCAACCGACGTCGAGGTGCAACGGTCGTCTGTGATAGAAAAGGAAGGAGATCTGCACCGGATCGTCTACAGTGACTGTCCGGTGGCGCACTGGACTGTCCGGTGCGCCAACCGACAGAAGGCAAGAATGGCCTTCCTTGTTGATCTCCAACGGCTCCTAGCTGCCTTGGGGCTATAAAAGGGACCCCTAGGCGCATGGAGGAGTTACACAAGCTTACAAGAAAGATCCTAAGACTCCATTCTCATGCATTCGATTCTTTAAGATAGTGACTTGAGCTCCATTTGAGTTGAGAACTCCTTGCATTGTGTTTTGAGCTCGAGTTGTGACTTGTGTGCGTGATTGTGCTCTCGTTTTGAGTCTTGTGTGTGTTGCTCTCCCCTCCCTTACTTCCGTGCTTCTTTGTGATCATCAATTGTAAGGGCGAGAGGCTCCAAGTTGTGGAGATTCCTCACAAACGGGAGAAAGTCTAAGAAAGAAGAACACCGTGGTATTCAACTTGATCATTGGATCACTTGAAAGGGGTTGAGTGCAACCCTCAGCCATTTGGACGCCACAACGTGGAAGTAGACAAGTGTTACTTGGCCGAACCACGGGATAAACTAGCGTGTCTCTTGTGATTGCTTTTCTGTGATTACTTGTGTGTTCGCAAGAGCTCGCTACTTAGCCATACTAACACTTAACCAAGTTTTGTGGCTATTAGTTTTTGATTTATTCAGGATCACCTATTCACCCCCCCTCTAGGTGCTCTCAACCACTCTTTCTGACACTTCCACATAGGATTAATTTTAGTGACACCTCATAGTAAATGCACATGGCAGTTAATTTGCAATTTCTTGCAAATCATTCGAACCCAAAGGTTCAGTTTTAGTACGTGATCCTAAGCTTCAATGCTTACTGCATTCATTATAATTTCCTGGCATTCTTTTTGGTACTCGAAATCTCCCCCTAATGCCTGGAAAAGCTCATGATTTAAGCAAGCGTACGGGCCGTAACTAGATTCTCATGAAGAGATTCTAAAACTTAATGATCGATGGACAAACTCTACCTGCTTATACGCAGGGCTAAGCATTTTTTTAAACCATAATTTTGATACTTCACCAGAAGTATCTATAAAGGTATGGATATCAAGGTAGGCAATGCATCAAAGGGTTTCTAAGCAACTCCTATAAACTTAATGCACATTTCACTAGACTTAAAGTGTATAAAAATCTTTTTAAAAACACAAGGAAGGGGTAAATGCACCGGGGCTTGCCTGGATAACACTAGGTTAGTGTTGTTAGACGACGTCCGCTTGATGATCAGCTTTTGTTCTGATACTTGTTTCGTCTATCCACCTTCAGTTCCTTTCATCAGCACTATCTTGTGGAGAAGCTCACGTGTAGCGATATCTTGTGGTCGACTCAGTTCTGGTTCTCCGCATCATGTGGTTAATTCACGTACCTGAATGAAATGCATTATACACATGAATGCATATAGACAGGAATATTACAAACCTAAATAATGCTACGCGATAGCGAATTAAACACCAAGCGGTGAGGCGTTGTACAAGTTCATTCGGAAATACTAGTTATCGATATACGACTAAGTGTAATGATTACGCTTCTCTAGATTAACCGAATCTAATGCAAACATCACGAAAACAACAAACTATACACATTAATCACGATTAGCCTAAACACAACCTATCATTAATTAATTAAATTCTAAACTTAATGGTCTAAGGAATTTAAATCTAGAACAAGAATAAAAGCACATCACTTTTTAGACCATGCGACTGGATTAAATTACATACCACTCTAAGCTATCATATATAGCCTACCATTAATTTTATCAAACAATTATAGTTCGTCATAAGTAATACTAATAATATTACTTTTTAGACATTTTAACATACTAAATTTGAACTTCATTCACTAATTTACCGTACGCCCATAATTAACATCTCAAACCTACCCAACGCGACTACTCCAAAATCGTAAAAATAATCACATCGCATTCATCGAACTAATTCAACAATTAAGCTAACGGAAATATGGATCGACTTACCCTCGATTAAATTTGACGTGCTATCCGTGAACATGGCAAGGATTCTAGTTCAGCCCTTGTGTCGAGTACTTGGTGAACATCATGCTGCTAGCTTCATCTTCACACGACGCTTGGGATTTCTTGACGACGCACGGAACGACGACGAGATCAAGTCTGGAGCGAGCTGGCGAGGACACGAATCCAGTGAGGACTCTGGTGACGACGAAGTCACGAGCAAGGGAGGACGGGTTCAACAGCTCGACAACAAACGCGAGCACGCGTGAAGCCCGATGGACGAAGGCCGAGTGCGCCGCAGTGACAACGAGCAGGCGCGCGAGCGCTAACGCGAGCCAGGGCAAGCACGAGTGCTGGGTACAATAGACGACACCCGGCGAGCACGCAGCGAGGCACGCAGCAGCGACGACAGTCAAACCGGCAACAGAGCGTCGATGAACTCGATGAACATGACCACGGACGCGTGTTGCAACTGGAGACCGACAGGATCGACGGCATGTAGAGCTGCTAGGGAAATGCCATGGCGGAGGTTGGCGCGCGCGAGGGAGCTGGAGATCGGCGGCAGGGTGCAGCGCACTGTGGGATCGATGATGTGGTTGACCAGCGCGTGCAGGGGCGAGGGCGCAGGCGTCCACGCCAAGGCGAAGGAGCAGGAAACCGTGGTTGCCGGTGAACTCGACGACGTTTTAAACTGGGGTGAGTCCAGTGAGCTCCATGGTGAGCTAGGAAGGGATGGACACCTGACGAGGTGGCCATGGCCGGAGCTCACCATGGGAGGAGGTGAGGGCGCAGCTGGCTTCCATCTATGGAGAGCTGGAAACATTCAGTGCAGCTCACAGCACGGAGGGATGAGCGCCATGGCCAGCGGGATACAGCGCCCTAGCCGAGCTGCGCTGGTCATGGGGTTCGAACGTGGGGAGTTAAACACGATGTGAGATAGGCACCAGAGACCTACAGTGGCTTCTTGAGAATTCCAGGAGCTACGTACGTGAGGATAAGCAATGGATGGTGGCTGGACAAGGCTGAAAAAAAATCAAGATGAAGAGAAACGGCATGGAGATAATTGGAGATAGAGCGGGGAGGAGATAAGGAAGCAGTGAATCGAAGAAGAAAAATCTCCAAACTGCGCGCGGCGGTGGGAAAAAAAATCAGGAGGATGAGGATGGCTGACGCGGCGAGAGGGATAAGGAGCAGATGACTTCAACGGTGGTGAGATATTTCTCATTTCTCTCTCACACAAAAGCGTCTACCAAAATACCACAGATCTAGAATAAAGAGTTGAAAGAGCCAAATTAAATCCGGCTACAGTATTTAGACAATATTTGATTTAGGAAAACCCTGACGTCAGATGAATTTGTACCCGTTATTTATATCCGAAGTTTTGAATCCGGGCGAGAAACGACGGCCCGAATAAGACTGATGTCGTCTTCGATAATTTGTTCTGAATATTGGGATTTCAA
Organism: Zea luxurians; assembly: GCA_029449295.1. Classification (NCBI taxonomy): domain Eukaryota; kingdom Viridiplantae; phylum Streptophyta; class Magnoliopsida; order Poales; family Poaceae; genus Zea; species Zea luxurians. Next base: position 6,527,193 of record JAOPSE010000107.1, read on the forward strand.
TTTAGAACGAGGAGTACACGTGCCAATTTAAAGCGCTATCGATTAATAGAGTATTTTCTTGAATTTTTAAATAGTAAAGCGAATCGAATAAATTTTGTTTAGATAGCTTTTGTGACTATACTGGGCAACACGTAAGCGGACTGACTATCGGATACATTATTTGAGACAACACTGGTTTAGTCGAACTCGGATAAAAATTTATCCGATGTCTAAATACAGTTGACTTTGTTATTTTACAGAGTGTGCCGAAGAATAAATTGGATTATAACTTCGTGCACGGTTTTTTTTCTCAGACAACGCGCGATTCAGATTATTTTGCCCTGAACATTCTAGTCGTCGAGTTCAAACTAATTTGCCTGGGTAAAATGCGTAAAATAAGGTTGATCTTCCGAATTCATTTTCGCGCGAGCGATGAATTTTAAATAATCACCGGACGCACCGATTTTCGGAACGACTATGTTCCGAACAACACGAAAATTTTGGAAGAGCCCAGATAGATAAAAACGGTGTCGAACTCGCGATAAATGAAATAGATGCGATATTAAAATCGCGATAGGCGAAGATGATTAAAATTTAGCATCTATTTTATCCGCTGATATTACGTGCTTAACTCTATACTCGTTGTCGAGCGGAATATAAACACCAGGGGTGTTACAGCCCCCCCCCCCCTTAAAAGAATCTCGTCCCGAGATTCGGAGCGAAAGACTTTTAAGAGTAGAGAAGCATGTAACCCTTGTCCATATCAGCGACAATCATGAGACAGTTCCAAATAAAGACGAGTGTCTCAGGATATTGTTTCTCTAGTGGACATAACATGTATCGCCTTAGGCTAACTTAGAAATGTCCACCACTAGAGACGATGTCTACCAGAGGAACACATAAGGTTCCATGTGTGCGGTTTGCTTTTTCTGATGACACTGTACTATCTGAGTTTGTTGAGAGAGAGCGGTGGATATGCGACTTTACCCAAACAGAATCAGATATAGCCTCTTGGGTAAAACACACCGAAAGAGGTTTACCAACAAGTGGTTATGGTAAATTTATAGCACACGAGACGAGGAGGGATGTCAAATAACATCACGGTTGACTCGTGTTGGCCAGAGAATCCAAGTTCAAGAAAAATGATAAAGACTTGAATAATCACCAGCGGAGGGATCTGTAATTGCTGACTTTGGGTCTAATCCACTTTATCAAGGACTAGGTATGGCTCGACTTGATCACACACGTTGGAAAACCATACGTGAGGCGATCGAGGCATGACTAGAGTGATAATTAGGTGGTTATTGGCTGACTTAATCTCGATTCTTATAAACACTTCCTTAGGGTGGGTTAAACCAAAGTGAGTTTAGATAACTCGACAAAACGATCTCTAAACTCAACCTTTGTTCACAAAGTAATTACAAGTTAGTAAAAACCAACTTGTTGAACTACTTTTGACATTGGGTAAGTCCTCTTAGTATTGTCGGTAAGCCAAGGGTTGAGAGTTCACATTTGTTAACAGGAGATTATACATTTGGGTAGAAATCCATTTGGTCATGTGGTTCATCCGTTTCTTCATGCAAGATGAACAGATTTGGTTCGGAAATACATGGATTAAATAAGAGAGCGAACGAACAAACCCCTGGATCTCAGCAGTAGGGGAAACAGATCTCCATTGTGAGAACTAATCAACTGTCTTCTAACACTAAAAAGCTCCAAGGCTTTACCTTTACACAAAGGACGTAAAGGGAACTTGTATAAGTAGTCACTACCAAGATCAAAAGAAAAGAGACCATATAAGAAAGTGGTATGCCCTTTTGATCCAACGGAGATGACAGATGTTGCTCAGTCATCTCGACAAACAACACCGAAATTATTTCAAGGGAAGGTTCACGAAAGATCACACATCAATACAGTTCCACAATGGATCATGACCAGAGACCTTGATACCAGCATCGACGAATAGCACAATCCTGTGTGCGCATTCACAGGAGGCTCTCAGTTTCGCTGCGGCACCATAAGTCATTAACCATGACACCACTACCGAACTGGCACCAATAATGAATCCCACGTAGCAAAAACAGATTGTGCCAAGATAACACATTGATATAGTCTCATACTGGATTATGACTACTAACTGTGATACCAGCGTGTGCCGAGCAGCACAACCATGTGTGTACATTCACAGGAGGCCCTCGATCTCGTCGTGGCACCATCGGTTTTAGTCATAACACCATTACCAGACGTAACCAATAAGAAATCTCGCGCAACACAAATGGATTGAGCAAGGGTGACAATATACAAGGAGACTCTACCTGTCAAAACGGTTACAAGTAGAGAGCCAAATAGATCATGGCGCGATGAAACAAACAAGGTATGGCCATAACCTAAACTTGATGAAAGGAGTACGATGAGAGACTGTTATTTTAGCCCTAAGCATATTTCTATGGCCATCGCAACGATTACTAAGTCAAGGATTAGTATCTGATTAGATACGGGGGAAAACAATCATAAGATCAAGTTGGTATTCCTTCGATAGATATGGGGAAACCAAAGGCATCAAACTCAAGAAAATGATCAGACATGTCTTTCCTAGGTTGGGTTGATAAAACAACATGGCGATCCTTCAGGAAAGGTAAACTGGATAAGGGACATCAGCTTGTGCCAATCGAATAAGGGCATGGTCTAAGATGGAAATATGACTCAAGATTCTTAGTTTAAGCCTGAGTACACTTTAGGTCCAGCAAAGAAATTATCTAAGCATTTATTTGTATGTGTTTGGTCATGGAGTGCTGACGGAAAAATCAACTTTGGGTCATGGTTCACCAACTAAGAACATGGCCTAATTTTTGGTTTAAGCAAACAAACTACTAACCTTCTATTAGTGCATCAAGCATAAGAGCAAAGACATATAACACCTAAATAGATTCCCTAAGGAACAGAGGACAACTATTTCATTGTAGTTCATAATATAACATTACACCACATTATCTACAATCACTGGTTACTGGAATAAAGATGAGAGAAGCATTTGGATATATAGGTGATAAACACGATGCAACAATCAGGATGCATGCTCGTGCTATACGTCCTCACGAATTTTGCCAATCTACTGTGGCAATAGCGTTCTATATCGGTGTCATACTTACGACTCTCACGGTATTTTGCTAGTCGTCAACTACACATACGTTTTCGAGGTTAGTGTACCTACAAAAAATCCATCACAGCCCAATTTTCCCATGATGCAGTTCACACATGACAGTTTATCACAGTTTATACTCCATATATTTCTATATGGAGGCCAACTCATCATTAAGCGCTGAGCCACGCATAGGCGCCGTTGCCACACTTTAACCATAGGCAACTCATTATGGTAACTCACCTTCTTACCTGAGCGTAGGTGCGTCGTTGCAAGTACATTACACTTCTCAGTATTCCCATGTTTGTATACCCATACACATCCATGGGGTACTGAATTCACAGAAAAGTAATTACTCCACATCGCAGCCTTCATATATACATATGTGGAACATGTATATAATCAAGCTCTTTTTATACTCTTCCCTAGACCGATGTTTGTTCGGTCATGCTCTCACATCTCACCTTACCTGAGCGTCAATCCATTCAAAACTGAATGACCTCAAAAACAACATTACACATGTATGCAATACCCCTTGTTGTGGGTTAAAGGTTTTTAAATAAGCCACCTGATAGTCCTTAATTTAGGGCTTAACAGAGGATGTCGCTAGCATTATAGTTTTTCAAATCTATTTTTCAAAACTAAACAATGTGTTTAGTTGAAAATAGGTTTTTTGAAACCAAAACTTTTGTTTTGAAAATGTGTATGTGACCGTATATACTTAATCTTGCTCCGGTACCAGCTGTGGCAGAACCTCCCAAGTTATTGGGCCCACATGCACCTGTCCTTGTCTTAAAGACCTCAGACTGCTATGCATGTGCACCAGATAACTTAACAGGATCCGTCCGAGTGTCCCAAGGACACCGGATAAACCACTTACAACCAGAACCGCATGATTAAGTAAACACAAATCACACACCAACAATTTTGCAGCGGAAATCTTATTACCAAATTTTACAAGTTACAACAAATTTACATTATATTTAGCAGAGTGGTTACAAAAGTGGTTCAAAGAATAAACTTTGAAATGTTATAAATTATTTATAAGTTTGAAATATATGCTAGCTCAGTGACAATCCTCAATAAGAAGTATAGAAGAAGTACTTAGACTTATAAGAAGGCTGAGCCCACCGGCACTTAACACCATCATCAGCAGCACAAAACTACAACCTGAAAAACAACAGGGAATAAAACCCTGAGTATGGAATTACTCTGCAAGACTTACCCGACTAAAGAAAAGACTCTCAAGGATATGCTGGATTTGGGAATCAAGGAAAGGCTTTTAGCAAGAATCAACTTAGATACTTTTGCAGAAATAGCTTACTAAAGTGAGTCCTTACTTTCAATATTTTAACGCCAGATTAAATATTAATAGACTCTGGTAGCACCTAGTCTAATTTCACCATCTCATCAATACAAAACCATTTTTACTCATAATGTTTACATCCTGACTTAGGTTGCAGGTCAGTGACCAAGTCTCCACTGTCCGGGGATATAACGGCGATCCGAATCGATTTACTCAGCTGAGGATCTCTAACCACACAACATATGTAGCACTTAACCCTTGCATATGTCAACCGTTCCCACAGATCCTCCACAACATGAACCGGTCCGCGCTACCCGGGAGCACAGTACTCCTCCGTCCAGCCTCCAGCTAGGAGGGTACACGCTACTCCCACCATCTCCCACGCCCAATGCGCGGTTGTCTTTTCACGTATGGAATAGCCAGGTTCAAGCTTACCCTGTCCCATATCTAGGGCATGTGGCCAGTTAAGATAGTCCCTGATCATACAGGCCTACATACGCATCCAATCCTTAATTGACCCGGACGGAACATCACCTGTTCCTAGCCCAAGTCTCGAGTTAAGTACTTCCACCCTTAGGATTGTTTGTGTTCCTTAGGATGAAAAGAGCATTATAGGGAACTTTTGCAGTAAGATCCCACCATGCTCCCAATGAAAATATTCTTGCAGGTAGAAGCCATCCTTCCTCAAGATAACCCTGAGCTAGGCATAAGTGCAAAGGACAAACTCTACCTGCTTATAAGCAGGGCTAAGCATTTTTTAAAACCATAATTTTGATACTTCACCAGAAGTATCTATAAAGGTATGGATATCAAGGTACGCAATGCATCAAAGGGTTTCCAAGCAACTCCTATAAACTTAATGCACATTTCACTAGACTTGAAGTGTATAAAAATCTTTTTAAAAACACAAGGAAGGGGTAAATGCATCGAGGCTTGCCTGGATAACACTAGGTTAGTGTTGTTAGACGACGTCCGCTTGACGATCAGCTTTTGTTCTGATACTTGTTTCGTCTATCCACCTTCAGTTCCTTTCATCAGCACTATCTTATGGAGAAGCTCACGTGTAGCGATATCTTGTGGTTGACTCAGTTCTGGTTCTCCGCATCACGTGGTTAATTCACATACTTGAATGAAATGCATTATGCACATGAATGCATATAGAAAGGAATATTACAAACCTAAATAATGCTACGCGATGGCGAATTAAACACCAAGCGGCGAGGCGTTGTACAAGTTCATTCGGAAATACTAGTTATTGATATATGACTAAGCGTAATGATTACGCTTCTCTAGATTAACCGAATCTAACACAAACATCACGAAACAACAAACTATACACATTAATCATGGTTAGCCTAAACACAACTTATCAGTTAATTTATTAAATTCTAAACTTAATGGTCTAAGGAATTTAAATCTAGAACAAGAATAAAAGCACATCACTTTTTAGACCACGCGACTGGATTAAATTACATACCACTCTAAGCTATCATATATAGCCTACAATTAATTTTATCAAACAATTATAATTTGTCATAAGTAATACTAATAATATTATTGTTTAGACATTTTAACATACTATATTTAAACTTCATTCACTAATTTACCGTACGCCCATAATTAACATCTCAAACCTACCCAACGCGACTACTACAAAATCGTGAAAATAATCACATCGCATTCATCGAACTAATTCAACAATTAAGCTAACGAAAATATGGATCGACTTACCCTCGATTAAATTTGACGTGCTGTCCGCGAACACGGCAAGGATTCTGGTTTAGCCCTTGTGTCGAGTACTTGGTGAACATCACGCTGCTAGCTTCGTCTTCACCCGACGCTTGGGATTTCTTGACGACACACGGAATGACGACGAGATCGAGTCTGGAGCGAGCTGATGAGGACACGAATCCAGTGAGGACTCTGGTGACGACGAAGTCACGAGCAAGGGAGGACGGGTTCAACAGCTCGACGACAAACGCGAGCACGTGTGAAGCCCGATGGACGAAGGGCGAGTGCGCCACAGTGATAACGAGCAGGCGCGCGAGCGCTAACACGAGCCAGGGCAAGCACGAGTGCTGGGTGCAACAGACGACACCCAGCGAGCACGCAGCGAGGCAAGAAACTTTTGAAGACTACCACTTCATCCTTTCCTGGCTTCGGAGTAGTCTCTTCCCCACCAAAACGAACCAGCTCTTTCTTTGCTTCACTGAAATAGCCCAATTTCAACAGCTTAGGCAAATCAACTTCGGAGATGGTGGATTTCCCAAAATCCAGGTGGCTGGGTTTACTTGGCACCGCGCTGTAATCATCTTCAGACTCAGTCTCCTCAACATCATCCTGTTCCGTTCCAGCGGCAGGTGCATCCTCCGATGTTACCAGCCCTGAGCGCTTCATCACTTCGAAGATTGGGGCAGTTTTAGCACCTTCGACTTCCTCTCCATCGCGCGTAACCCTAGCTGTGGAACACACTCTGGCCATCTGATGATTGAATTTCTTGTTTTTTGAATGAAGTTGAAAATTTTTCTTTATTTTGCCGAAGCTCTTTCTTGTTACGAAGCTCGAGCAAAGTAAATAGCTTCGGTTGAGGATGCAGCAAACAACCTTCGGTTTTGGTCAATATTTTGGCAGCAAAACAGTGCAATAGCAATGAATGCTGTGGTAACTTCACACCTACCCGTCTGTTTATATAGTGCCGCAGGTGGGAAGGTGAATCGTCAAGGTCTTTCGCACCGGACAAACAGCCACCCGCACTCACTAAACGGTGGGCCACAGGGTCCGAGAAGGTGAATCGCCAAGGCATGCGTAACTGCTGCAAGATGAGGCCACTTCGCGTGTGGATTATTTTAATCGTTTCTCGCCAACGAGCTCAGGGAAGGTGTTTTTCGGATCTTCGGCATCTCGAAGCCCAGAAGACTCTTTCACGGATCAAGCTCGTTACGAAAAACGATCTAGCACCGCGAAGGGGCTACTGTTGGGGATATGCTTCGTAGCCGAAGATCCTAAAGAAAGAGAACACCTTTGGCAGATCCTCTCAGAAGCAGCGCCGAAGCTATCACCTATAAAGCTTCGGCACGGTGACAGATCTCAAGACGAAGGGGTGAACCGACTTAAAGATGAAATGACTTAAAGACCCATGATGTTTTGTGTCATTATTGTAGTCGATTGTAAAGGGCATAAATATAATTTTACATAGGATGCGCCCTGTGCCTATAAATAGGTGAACAATACCCCTATACTGTTCACGCAATCTTATAATCGCTGACACATTACGCTAGAATTATTGTTTTCTGCCAAGGCAAAGGTATAAATATACTTAAATATTATGTATAATATTTAGGCTTGTATAATAAAATATGTGAATGATATTATCTGCCTTTGGTATATTTTTCTCTAATGTTTTATATTTCGTATTTCATTGTTTTATAAGTCTGATTACGAAGGTGAGACCTTCGTAATATTTTGCTCATGGTCTTCGTCCAAAGTTCATTAAATCCTTGGGGAGATAATGCTTCAGTGGACGAAGGACATTAATATTTAACATTTTATTTTGCCTTGTTCTTAATTCATAGCATTTGAGAACAAGTCCCCAACAAAATTTATTTTCCTATCTCTAAGTCAAACACACTTGTTTAGGCATCAAGAGAGATAATCCAAGAGTGAAAATGATCAAGATCCAAAAACTCCCCCTTTTCCCATAATCATAAATTCTCCCCACAAGAGACCAAATTTTGACAATAAGAGACAATAAGAGTATTTTGACAAATCAAAAGTTCTAACTCTATTGTTTTCAAAATTCACAAGTGGTAGCTGATCCGTTTGCTTGCTTTGGCCTTAATTTCTCCCCCTTTGGCATTAAGCACCAAAACGAGATTATTCTTAGCCCTTTAACCCCATTGCCTCACCGAAAATGTCAATTAAGAGTAAAAAGGCAATAAGAGCACAAAGATGAACTTGGAACGAAATACACCAATACCGGAGTGCAGTGGAAGTCTTTGCAGCGTCCAAGTCCATTTCCCTTTCAATGCACCTTTGAGACTACATCAAGAACACTCAAACACAGAGGTTAGTCTCAAAGGGTCAAGTTGTAGCACATCTCCCCCTAAATAAGTGCATCACTTGCAAATGGACTTGTGAGGTCCGGGATCATGTGTACAACTTGAGCACCATAAATAAACAGTAATGGATTGAAATGCATAAAGCAGCATAATCAAAGGCATAAAACACATGTATGCTATAGATCAATCCAAGTTACGCGAATCTAAGACATTTAGCTCACTACGCAACCTGCAAAACCTTTTCTCATCTAAAGGCTTGGTGAAGATATCGGCTAGCTGGTTCTCGGTGTTAATATGGTACACCTCGATATCTCCCTTTTGCTGGTGGTCTCTCAGGAAGTGATGCTGGATGACTATGTGCTTAGTGCGGCTGTGTTCAACAGGATTATCTGCCATGCGGATTGCACTCTCATTGTCACATAGGAGTGGGACTTTGCTCAGATTGTAGCCAAAGTCCCGGAGGGTTTGCCTCATCCAAAGTAGTTGCGCGCAACACTGTCCTGCGGCAACATACTCGGCCTCAGCGGTGGATAGGGCAACGGATGTTTGTTTCTTTGAGCTCCACGACACTAGGGACCTTCCTAGAAATTGGCACGTCCCCGATGTGCTCTTCCTATGAACCTTGCACCCGGCATAATCGGAGTCTGAATATCCAATCAAGTCAAAGGTAGACCCCTTTGGATACCAGATCCCGAAGCAAGGCGTAGCAACTAAATACCTAAGAATTCGCTTAACGGCCACAAGGTGACATTCCTTGGGGTCGGATTAAAATCTAGCACACATGCATACACTAAGCATAATGTCTGGTCTACTAGCACATAAATAAAGCAAGGAACCTATCATAGACTGGTATGCCTTTTGATCAACGGACTTACCTCCTTTGTTGAGGTCGACATGCCCATCGGTTCCCATCGGTGTCTTCGTGGGCTTGGCGTCCTTCATCCTAAACCTCTTGAGAAGATCTTGAGTGTACTTCATTTGGGAGAGGAAGGTGCCGTCCTTGAGTTGTCTCACTTCGAACCCAAGAAGTATGTCAACTCGCCCATCATCGACATCTCAAACTTTTGAGTCATCACCCTGCTAAACTCCTCACAAGACTTTTGGTTAGTAGAACCAAATATTATGTCATCGACATAAATTTGGCATAAAAAAGGTCACCATCACAAGTCTTAGTGAAAAGAGTGGGATCGGCTTTCCCAACCTTGAAAGCATTAGCAATTAAGAAATCTCTAAGGCATTCATACCATGCTCTTGGGTCTTGCTTAAGTCCATAGAGCTACTTAGAGAGCTTAAAAACATGGTCGGGATACCTGTAATCCTCAAAGCCAGGGGGTTGTTCCACGTACACCTCCTCCTTGATTGGCCCGTTGAGGAAAGCACTCTTCACATCCATTTGAAACAACCTGAAAGAGTGGTGAGCGGCATACACTACAGGAAACGCATAAATTTTCGTGGGCCGGGCTATTTTCGTCGGTCGGCCCACGAAAATACAACGTTATTTTCGTCAGCCCTAGTGACCCACGAAAATATGGCCTATTTTCGTGGGCCAGGCTATATTTTCGTCGGCCTGCCGACGAAAATACGAAAGTTATTTTCGTCGGTCTCCACACCGACGAAAATGCTGTCTATTTTCGTCGGTCCTCCTTTCCTCTCTTTTCATTTCCCATCTCTCTCTGCGCCGTCCCGTGCTCCCTCCGCTAGTTCTCCCAATTCCTTCCCCACCTCCTCGGTCGTCGCCTCCCCCAGAGAGCAGGAGCCGCCTCGTCCCTGCCGGTCCCGACCCCGACCCCCATCCCGTCCGCGCCCAACGCCATGAATCCCGAGTAGTAAGTTCCCTATCCCTCCTCGCTTCCGATTGGGTCGGTGATGGGCTCGTCGAATCTAGAGCGTGGTTGGGAAGTTCGACGGAACGGCCGATCTTTCCGCCGGCCGCCCAGTCCGGCCACGACCACGACGACTTCCCGCGCCACTCCCTCGACTCCGTCGACCTCACCCCACGCCCCCGCATCCGCCTCGTCCGCTCCCACCACCAGCCGCCGCAACCGCAGCCGCAACCACACCCGCCCGCCGCCGCCCCGGCTCCAGTTCGCGCAGCCCACAGCCCCGCCCGCCGCCGCCAGTCTCCGTCTCCGTCGCCCCCGCCGCCGCCGAGCGTGGTCTCCGTGGACTCCGCCCGCATGAACGCGTCAGGCAAGATCGTGTTCCAGGGCCTGGAGCGCAGCTCCAGCTCCCCCGCCGGCAGCGCGCACTCGTCCATGCGGTCCCGGTCGCGATCCCGCGTCATGGACCGGTCCTACTCGGCCGGCGTCCGCGCCACGCCGGTCGTGCTCAATGTCCCAGTGTGCTCGCGCCCGGTGTTCGGGTTCTTCAAGGAGAAGAAAGAGGCCGCAAACGCCGCCTCGGCGCGGGCGCGGTTGGCGTTGGCCCGGAGGACTGCTGCGGGTACCGCCCCGCCAGCCGGCGGAGCGAGCGCCAGAGATCTTGGCAGTGGTAACTGACATCCGTCATTTTGGTCGACCATTTGGAGCGGTCTAGTATCATTAGCACTAGAAGTAGACGGCATTTGGAGTTCTTCAGTCCGAAAAAAAAGAAAATAGATCGAAAAAAACAGTTTGGGAAGTAGCCTGCGTTTGGAGTTTGGGACACGATTGGGTGGGAGGATAGTTTGGTGAGCTGATTTCGCTTCGTGAGGCCAGAGAGTTTTTTTGCGATCAACAAACCCGTCCGCTTTGGTCCTGTAAATTCTGTCCGCCCCGTGGTTGCCCAGTCGGGTCGTGTCGTCGCCGCCGGAGAGGAGCAAGATTAATATTGGGGGAGGCAAGCCAGTCGATGCGGGATGCGAATAATATTGGGGCAAGAACAGGGAACTGTTGGAGGGCTTAAAATGAGTTTTTTCCCTTAAAACGTTTTTTAGTGTTGGTTTACGGGTTCTCTTGGAGATGCTCTTAGTCCAGTGTTTGGAGTCTTAGTTTTTTAGTGTCAGTAATAAAAAAGTGTATTATTGGATTTATACAGTACAGTGAATTAAGTGATGATGCCGTTTTAGGTGCTTAAGATATATGTTTTTTCATCAGGAAGCTGATTCCACCTGTGTTAGTTCCAATTCGATGCCTTGTGCTATCTATATTATCTCCCTGCACTAATTGACATATCAGAATGTAGATTAGCTGTTCTTGTCTGGAAGAAATGTGCTCAAATACAATATTAGAAGTGCTTAATGCCATAGTCCAAGTGTTCCTAGACTATCAGGAAAACTGCGTTCCCTACCTGTTTCCTTATTTCTTCATTATTACTGTGACAGGGACATAAGCAGTGGCTGGCAGAAGTACAGTTCCTTGGTGTTCTGGAGCACCCAAATCTTGATAATTGTTCTACATCCGGCTTTCACAGGTAGCTAGTGTTTTCTGATTAGGCTAACTAGTTACATGCTCTATCATGGCTTTTCGGAATTAGTGTGGATGAAAATATTGTTTAGCATATACTGGTCAGCATATTGTTTATTATGTAGCTATCGTGTAGTTTTCTGTGTTGGCAACCATCATGTTGTTGTTTATTTGCAGGTTTTAGAAACATCACTTTATAGGGGAGGTGCTGCCGAATTTTTTATTGACAATAATATTTTTTGTACATAGGTGTTCTTCCGACTAGATCTTCTCCACCGTTAGCTAGACTCGTACATTATTCTCAAGTATACATTGTTTTCGTAATTTCTCAGGTATACATTATTCTCAGTTTTAATCGTTAACCGTAGCGAACCGTATGTGTCACCCGTTCGGGAACGGCGAACGTCACACTGGCTTGTGAGGTTTGCCGTTCCGGAATTGTCCACGTATTTTGGACAGCCTGAGAGTGTAGGCCGATGCTTGTGATTTGTGACATGTGCCTTATGATTGACGGGGAATTTCGGTTGTGTAACCCAGTTGTTCTCCAACACACCGTGTTCAGGCGTGTGCTTGGAGAGCAGCGGGGTTATGCTGCCGAAATTTCACGGCAATCGTAGGCTACACGTCACAAATCACAAGCATCGGCCTACACTCTTGGGTGGGTTTAGGGCCTTTACCTAATAGGGAGTTCACCTAAGCCACGGACGATCGTTGATGTTATTTGTCTTTTGTTTAATTAGCCTTTGAAATGGACGGTGATCGGAGGGTGATGTATGACGGGTGGAGAAAGGATGGGGCACATTCGAATGAATGGATGGTTGTAACAAAGGCTTTTCTTGAGCATGCTTTCAAAGACGCAACTGGTCGTCTAGTGAAGTGTCCTTGCAATCGATGCGAGAACAAGTGGCCTCAGAAGAAGGAAGAAATGGAGAAACACCTTTGCAAAAGTGGGTTTATGCCGAACTACCTTGTATGGTACTGGCATGGAGAGTGTATTAGACACGTTGACGCAGAGGTGGAACTTGATGATGATCATGATAGGATGGACGACATGTTGCATGATCTTGGTAGGGAGGTTGAAATGAACGCTGAGGAGCCGGGGCAGCTTCCACGCGATGCTCAGGAATTCTTCCGGCTACTCGCCGCGGGGGAAGAGAGACTGCACGAGCACACTCAGATGTCAGTTCTTGGGACTCTCACAAGACTAATGGCGATAAAGTCGAAGCACAACATTTCAAACAGTGCTTACAACGACATCGTCCAACTAATGGGCGAGGTTCTCCCGGAGAATCATAAGTTGCCAAAGAATATGTACTTCGCAAAGAAGATGTTGGCTGGTCTTGGGATGACATATAAGAAGATCGACGTGTGTCCCAACAGTTGCATGCTATTCTTTGAGGAGGATGACAAGCTGAACCGTTGTAAGCATTGTGAAGCTTCTAGATATGTCGAGGTGACAAATGATGAGGGTGAATTGGTAGTTACGAAGGTCGCAGCTAAGCAACTTCGTCGGTTGCCCATCATTCCTCGGCTTTCAAGGTTGTTCCTCAACAAGGAAATAGCTCTGCATATGACATGGCCAAAGAATGGTGTACGTCTCGTCACTGATCCAGACATAATGGTCCATCCGTCGGACGGTGATGCGTGGAAGGCAATTGACGAGTTTGATCCCGAATTTGCAAACGACCCTAGGAGTGTACGGCTTGGTCTATCGACGGACGGATTCACACCTTTCAATACCAGTGCAAGCCCTTACTCGTGTTGGCCTGTCTTCATTGTGCCATATAATCTTCCTCCTGAGTTGGTCAATAAAGAAGAGTTCATGTTCCTTGCACTAGTCATCCCAGGCCCCGAGCATCCAGGGCCAAAGCTGAATATGTTTGTTCGCCCTTTAATTGAAGAGCTGAAACAATGGTGGAGAGGTGTGAAGGCTTATGACAGCCATACTGAAAAGGAGTTTACCATGCGCGCTGCTTATTTGTGGTCAGTGCATGATCTGCTGGCGTATGGAGATTGGTCTGGATGGTGTGTTCATGGTCGGTTGTGCTGTCCCATATGTATGAATGATACGGATGCATTCAGATTGAAGCATGGTGGGAAAGTGTCATTCTTTGATGCTCATCGACGTTGGACTCCATTCAAGCATGATTTCAGGAATTCGCTTACTGCATTCAGAAGTGGAGCCAAAATCAGAAATGGGCCACCAAAGAGGCAAACTGCACCGCAGATAATGGCATGGCATGCTTGTCTGAAGCAAGGAGAAAATGATAGGTTTCAAGGCTACGGGGAGGACCACAACTGGACCCATATTTCATCAATATGGGATCTTCCGTATGCAAAAGCCTTGATCATGCCGCACAACATAGACTTGATGCACCAAGAGCGTAATGTTGCTGAAAGCATCATAAGCACATGTTTCGATGTGACTGATAAAACGAAAGATAATATGAAGGCAAGAAAAGACATGGCTGAAATTTGTAAGAGACCGATGCTCGAGTTGAAAGTAAGCGATAAAGGGCATGAGAGTAGGCCGCGAGCTGATTACTGCCTCAAGCCAGATGAAAGGAAAGAAATATTTAAGTGGTTGAAGAATCTGAAATTTCCAGATCGATATGCGGCAAATCTGAAACGGGCAGTCAATCTGAAGACCGGTAAATTGATCGGTTTGAAAAGCCATGACTACCATATTATTATGGAGAGGCTGATGCCCGTGATGTTTCGAGGCTATTTTAAGGATGAGCTTTGGAGCATATTTGCAGAGCTGAGTTACTTCTATAGGGAAGTATGCGCAAAGACGGTATCGAAGAGGTTGATGCAGAAATTTGAGAAAGAAATTCCAATTCTTATTTGTAAATTTGAAAAGGTTTTCCCGCCAGGATTCTTCAATGTGATGCAACATCTAATTGTGCATTTGCCTTGGGAAGCTTTGGTAGGCGGACCAGTGCAATTCAGGTGGATGTATCCTATAGAAAGGGCGTTGAAAAAGCTCAGGGCGTCTGTTCGCAACAAGGCTAGAGTCGAAGGGTGTATTGCGGAGGCTTTTGCCCTTAAGGAGATATCTCAATTCTCAACCAGGTATTTCGCTCGAGCCAACAATGTGTTTGCTCCTTCAGTGCGACTTCATGTCGAAAATGAATCGCCCCAAAGCACCCTTCAAATTTTTGCGAATCCGGGTAAAGCAGTTGGAAAAGGGAGTGTACGTCACATTGAAGGATCAGATTTGAACACGCTAATGCTATATATGTATAGCAATATTGACAGCACACAGGAGGCGTTCGAGTAAGTTTTCCTCATAGTTACTTCCATTTTCTCATCTCATAATTTCTATAGTGTGTAATCTCCATGTTTCTAATATGTCCAGCATGTTTGATGAAGAATGTTGGAAATCTACTAGTAAACCTACGGCCATCCAATTAGAAAATCTTCGACGTGATGGGTTGAAAGGTGGACCAAACTTCGTGCTGTGGTTTCGTAATTATGTTAGTAATTGTCGTTCTCTCATTGTCCATACTTAATCTTTGAATTTTGGACTTCGAAGATATAATGCATATACTAATTCCTTGTATAGGTTTCCAAAAACTCTGTGCACCCGGACTTGCAGCAAATGGCACATACCTCTGTGTCCGTCCGGAACTATACTCGCTATGATGTAAATGGATATCGCTTCCGAACCGCGAAATTGGAGAAGAGTCGACCATTGGCAGCCACCACCAATAGTGGTGTGTTGGCAAGTTCATATGTTGACGATGACAAAGTAGTGGACTATTACGGTGTTCTTCAAAACATTGTAGAGTTGATTTTCGATGGCCCCAAGGAACTTAAAGTCGTGTTTTTCGAGTGCGACTGGTTTGATGCTCATAGTGGGACTCGTGTCGACAAGTATGGTAATGTCGAGGTGAAGCATAGCTCTAGGATTCCGAGCAGTATGAGCGATGTTGTCCTTGCAAATCAGGCAAAACAAGTGTACTACCTGCCATATCCTCACCCAAGCCTTAGGGCTTGGTGGGTTGCAATCAAAGTCAACCCACAAGTCGTCGCTCCAGAGAGTGCTGACTACGTGAGTACGAGCAGGGACAACGATGATGCTGTTTTTCAACCAGAAGCGGCGTCGAATCAAGACATAGCTCACCGATTCCATGTGACCAATGGAGAAGGACTAGAAAATCTCTGTTGCAATTCAAGCGACTTAATTGAAGAACCTAGGTCAAAGCGCAAACGACCTGTCGTCGTTAGAAGATCAGTAAGGATCCAACGAAATCAAGAGCGTATGAATAAACAACGAGCCGAAGAAGCATCATCGGATGCGGATGACTTTTGATTAGTATGTTTCTTTTAGTTAATCAATTAAGCTATGTATTCCAATTTCCACATTATTAATTTTCATATTATTTGTTTCATATACTGTGGTTTGACATTAATTTATCTACAGTTGAACATGTTCAAGCATAGGAGATCGAGGAGGAGTGGGGGCAGCGCGGCCAGCGAGGACAGCTCGGGCAGTGGGCTTTTTCAGGGCACCTCACAGAGCCGACAGAGGCAGCAGCAACTTCTCGACTGTCTAGACGAAGTGCAGGGTGAGGAGGGTGAGCAGGAGACTCCTCAGCAGGATGCTCATGTGCAGGGTGAGGAGGGTGAGCAGGATGAGGAGGGTGAGCAGGATGAGGAGGTTGACCCTATGGGGGCAGGCAGCGCGGGCGATGCGTCAGATGGTTCTACATCCTTCAGGTATTATTAGGCATATTAGTTTAATTGATATTAGTTTTAAATCATTTCATCATATTTAATTTACTTGTATACTTAGGTATAAGAAGAGCAATGCGCTTGGTCCGAGGCCTGCTGAGAGGAGGCTCATCCGGCCGCATGGAGAATGGTGGGGCTTATTTCTGTTGTGTTAATTTTTTAATATGAACGTGATTGCACTGGTTTACTTGTTTTATTAATGTTTGTAGGTCATGGGAAGACTTGACTTGGGACGGTACAGGCAGACGTCCCAAGGTGAACGCGGTGTTGGGTAGCCTCTGTCGCTTCTACTACCCTGGCATGGTGGAGCTCAATGGCGAGAGGTTCGCGGCTATGCAGTGGGCCGACTGGGGTCTGAAGGACTATGTCCAGCCAGGGGAAAGCAGTAGCGGAGGGGGAAGTTCAGAACAAAAACCAAGGACTTGTCAGGTGGCTGTGTGGGACGAGTTCTGGGTGAGTTTACTTTCGTATATAAGCAATTCACTGCATTATTGCTTCTCCTAATCTTACTTTAACTTAACTTCTCCATTGATATGTAGGGGAGGTTCCAATTGCCGGATGACATCGAGGCGGATCAGGCTCAGTGGGCACGTGTGAAGAGACACTTTCGGAAGTGCGCTGATAAGGTCATCAAGGATGCCATGTACAATGCTCGCATCGCGGCCGTCAACTACTACTACAAGAAGATAAAGGGGCAGAAAATGAGCAAAGCATTAGGGGCCAATGAGATCTACCTCACAGAGGAGCAGTACCTGGAGAGCGTTGTGGATTGGCTGGCGAAGGACATGGAAGCCTGGAGGTGGTTGGCAAAGAGATGGGCGTCGCCTGAGTGGATTGCAGAGTCCAACAAGCACCGTGTCAACCGTGGCACTGAAGGACCGGGGCATAGGTACGGCGCCGATGGACACCTTGGTACCGCACGCCGCATGGTAAGTATATAAATCAAACTTGTATGTTACATCTATGAAAATTCTATGGTTTAACTCTTCTTTTTCATGCAGGAAGCTGAAAGTGGAGTTGCTCCAAGTTTTATGGAGGTTTACGTGCGTGGTCACCGTGGCCCTGATCCGGCTAACCCTGATGTGCTATGCAGCGAGGCGGCAAGGGAGAAAATGGTAAACAAGTTTGTATTTATGAATTAAATTGCATATTTTGTGTCTAACTCCAACTCTAACTTTCTTTGCAGAATGCATATGGGGAGGAAATGACTCAACGCCATGGGCCTGACTTCGACTGGATGCATTCAGACTTAGATGTCTCGGCGTTGTACCACAGTGGTGGGGGTAGAAAGCATGGCAGGTGAGGTGTTTGTGTTTGATTCGACGATTTCATTAACAAGAATGTGTCCACTTAATGGCTCAACTATGTGTATCATGCAGGTTTGCCTTTGGCACCGGCGTTGTGGATTATAACAGGACAATAGGTCAAGGGAAGGCATCGTCTTCGGGAGGGAGTTCTCGCTCCTCCAGGTCTGCTCGAGAGGCTCAGCTAGAGGAGGAGACTCGGGCAGCACAGGAGCAGGCTCGAGCAGCACAGGAGCAGGCTCGAGCAGCGCAGGAGCAGGTTGGGCAGCTGACGCAATATATGGCTTCTTATTTTCAGGTAATTCGTCTATCTCATCACGTGTCGTCATTGAATTCAAAGTATAATGTTGCGATTCTAACGTTGCATCCATTTGCAGGAAATGACTACTAGACTCGGCCCTGATATGAACTTGCCCGCTTTTCGCCCTCCCCAGGTAACACTATCTGAACACTTCAATTCCATAGCAACTCTTTTTTATTATCAAAAATGGCTCGCAGGCACAAGGATGGGGACAGTGGCCAGGACAAGCTCCAGCGTCGCAGCCACCCGGGACCGGTGTTGGGTGGACGCAGGCACCTCCAGGCACTTGGACGCCTCCACCACCCCAAGGATCGCAGCCAGTCCGGGGATGGGTGCCACCGGTCTTCCAGCCACCGGCGGGCTCTCAGCCATTTCAAGCGTGGATGGCACCGCCACCGACGGGGTGGGTGCCACCACCTCTGGGGTGGCCAGCACAACAGTACCCGTGGATGCATGCAGGATCACAGGTGACGTTCCATGTTTAATTTTATGCAAATCGTGACCAAACATTAGGGATAGCAATACACAACCTTATTTGAATGCTTGATGAATTGCAGGGTTCAGTGTCAAATGCTCAGGGATCGGAGGGTGCTGCCAATGTCCAAGGCTTCCATGGTTCTGGAGGGAGTGGCCACCTTCCTGGTGGCGGAGGAGGGAGTGGCCAAAACTCCCACAGCCCGCAGGAGTGAGTTTGATTATAGACTATGTATGGACTATGTATACACTTTATTATAGATGTGATTATGGTATTGAAACTGTATGAACTGTATGAACTATGTATGGACTATGTTTGAAACAATTATGGTATTGCTTGTGAATATGGTTTGTGAAATCTGTATTGCTTGTGAAATCTGTATATGTCATTGTGGATTATATGTATTTTGCTGTGAATTAAAAGGTGCAGAAAAATCTGTTTTGGGGGGGGTATCATTAATTTTCGTCGGCCTGTTCGGAGGCCGACGAAAATAAAACAGCTATTTTCGTCGGCCAAAGAGGCCGACGAAAATACAGCTGCTGTATTTTCGTCGGCCAAGAGGCCCACGAAAATAGCTTGTATTTTCGTCGGCCAAAGGGGCCCACGTAAATAGCTGCTGTATTTTCGTCGGCCTTGGACAAACCGACGAAAATATGTTATTTTCGTCGGTGCCGATGAAAATAGTTGCTTATTTTCGTCTAACATATTTTCGGCGGCTATTTTTGTCGGTTTAAGCTTATTTTCGTGGGTTTTTGGCCCATGAAAATTTAGGCGTTTCCTGTAGTGATAGGCTAATAATATTCGAATAGACTCTAGCCTAGCTACAGGAGCAAAAGTCTCCTCGAAATCCAAACCTGCGACTTGGGCATAACCTTTTGCCACAAGTCGAGCCTTGTTTTGTGTCACCACCCCGTGCTCATCTTGCTTGTTGCGGAACACCCACTTGGTTCCTACAACATTTTGCTTGGGACGAGGCACCATGCTGCAAACTTCGTTCCTCTTGAAGTCGTTGAGCTCTTCCTGCATGGCCAACACCCAGTCCGGATCCTGTAAGGCCTCTACTACCCTGAAAGGCTCAATAGAAGAGACAAACGAGTAATGCTCACAAAAATTAGCTAAACATGAGCGAGTTGTTACTCCCTTGCTTATGTCACCCAGTATCTGATCGACGGGGTGATGTCGTTGGATCGTCGCTCGGACTTGAGTTGGAGGGGCCCGTTGTGCTTCTTCCTCCATAACTTGTTCTTCTTGTGCTCCCCCTTGATCACGTGCTTCTTCTTGAGGAACCTGTCCATCATCTTGAGTTGGGGGGTGCACCATTGTTGAGGAAGAAGGCTGATCTTGCTCTTGTTGTTCCTGTGGTCGTACATCACCTATCGCTATCGTGCGTATTGCGGCCGTTGGAACATCATCTTCATCTACATCATCAAGATCAACTTGCTCTCTTGGAGAGCCATTAGTCTCATCAAATACAACGTCGCTAGAGACTTCAACCAAACCCGATGATTTGTTGAAGACTCTATACGCCCTTGTATTTGAGTCATACCCTAGTAAAAACCCTTCTACAGCCTTGGGAGCAAATTTAGAATTTCTACCTTTCTTCACTAGAATGTAACATTTGCTCCCAAATACACGAAAGTATGAGACGTTGGGTTTGTTACCGGTAAGAAGTTCGTACGAGGTCTTCTTGAGGAGGCAATGTAGGTAGACCCGGTTTATGGCGTGGCAAGCTGTGTTCACAGCTTTCGACCAAAACCGCTCGGGCGTCTTGAATTCTCCAAGCATCGTTCTTGCCATGTCGATAAGCGTCCTGTTCTTCCTCTCTACCACACCATTTTGCTGTGTTGTGTAGGGAGCAGAGAACTCGTGCTTGACACCTTCTTCCTCAAGATACTCCTCCACTTGCAGATTCTTGAACTCGGACCCGTTGTCGCTTCTTATCTTTTTCACCTTGAGCTCAAATTCGTTTTGAGCCTTCCTTAGAAAGCGCTTTAGGGTCCCTTGGGTTTCTGTTTATCCTGCAAAAAGAACACCCAAGTGAAGCGGGAAAAATCATCAACAATAACAAGACCATACTTACTTCCCCCGATGCTAAGGTAGGCAACGGGTCCGAAGAGGTCCATATGTAATAGCTCCAGTGGTCTTGATGTTGTCATCACATTCTTGCTGTGATGAGTGCTCCCCACATGTTTTCCCGCCTGGCAAGCTGCACAAGTTCTATCTTTCTCGAAACAAACATTTGTTAGTCCTAACACATGTTCTCCCTTTAGAAGTTTATGAAGGTTCTTCATCCCAACATGTGCTAGACGGCAATGCCACAGCCAGCCCATGCTAGTCTTAGCTATTAAGCATGCATCTAGATCGGCCTCCTCTTTTGAAAAATCAACTAAGTAGAGTTTGTCGTCTAATACACCCTTAAACGCTAATGAACCATCACTCCTAAAGACAGAAACATCAACATTTGTAAACAAACAATTGTAGCCCATGTGGCACAATTGACTTACAGACAGGAGATTATATCCAAGCGACTCTACTAGAAATACGTTTGAAATGGAGTGCTCGTTGGTGATGGCTATCTTGCCCAAGCCTTTGACCTTGCCTTGGTTCCCATCTCAAAAGATGATCGTATCCTGGGAATCCTTGTTCTTGACGTAGGAGGTGAACATCTTCTTCTCCCCCGTCATGTGGTTTGTGCATCCGCTGTCGATAATCCGGCTTGAGCCCCCGGATGCATAAACCTGCAAGGCAATTTACACTTGGGTTTTAGGTACCCAACTCTTGTTGGGTCCTACAAGGTTAGTCACAATAGCCTTTGGAACCCAAATACAAGTCTTATCTCCCTTGCATTTGGATCCCAACTTTCTAGCAACTACTTTTTCCTTCTTACATAAAAGAGCGAATGAAGTATTGCAAGCATGGTAAATGATAGTAGATTCATTGCACATTTTCCTAGGCACATGATGAACAACATTACCTTTTCTAGGCCTACTTCTACCATGCACAAAAGTAGAGCTTGAAGCAAACATAGCATGTGAATCAAAAGCATCATGATCATAACTCCTATTATAATTGGAATGACTAGCAATTTTCCTATTATACATGAAAGCATGATTCCTTTGAATGCTACTAGCCATAAGGGCCTTCCCTTTCTCCTTGTAGGGAACGGGAGCCTTTTGGCTTGTTAAGTTCTTGGCTTCCTTTCGAAAGCCAAGTCCATCCTTGATTGAGGGGTGTCTACCAATGGTGTAGGCATCCCTAGCAAATTTTAACTTATCAAAATCAACCTTGCAAGTCTTAAGTTGAGCATTAAGACTTGCCACCTCATCATTTAATTTAGTAATGGATGCAAGATATTCATTACAAGCATTAATATCAAAATCCTTGCATCTATTGCAAATTACAACATGTTCTACACATAAACTAGATTTATTAGCTACCTCTAGCTTAGCATTTAAATCATCATTCAAAATCTTTAAACTAGAGATAGATTCATGACAAGCAGATAACTTAGAAGAGAGCATTTCATTCCTTTTAATTTCTAACGCAAGGGATTTTTGCACACTAACAAATTTATCATGCTCTTCATACAAAATATCCTCTTGCTTCTCTAGCAATCTATCTTTTTCATTTAAAGCATCAATTAACTCATTGATTTTATCTACTTTAGTTCTATCTAAACCCTTAAATAAATCAGTATAATCTACTTCATCATCACTAGAATCATCATCGCTTGAAGTAGTATACTTAGGGGTTTCTCGAACACTTACTTTCTTTTCCTTGGCCATGAGGCAAGTGTGGCGTTCGTTGGGGAAGAGAGAAGACTTGTTGAAGGCCAAGGCTGCCAGTCCTTCATTGTCGGAGTCGGATGAAGAGCAATCCGAGTACCATTCTTTGCCAAGGTGCGCCTCGCCCTTCGCCTTCTTGTAAACCTTCTTCTTCTCCCTCTTCCCATGCTTTTCTTGTTCCTGGTCATTTTCATTATCGGGGCATTGTGCTATAAAATGACCAGTCTTACCACATTTGAAGCAGAAGCGCTTTCCCTTTGCTTTGTTCTTGTTAGGGTGCTTCTTGCGTCCTTTTAGAGCGGTCTTGAAGCGTTTAATGATTAGGGCCATCTCTTCTTCATTTAGCCCGACAGCTTCAACTTGTGCCACCTTGCTTGGTAGCGCCTCCCTGCTGCTTGTTGCTTTGAGGGCAACGGAGGCTCGTGGACGGGTAGTGGACCGTTTAGAGCATCGTCCACATATCGGGCCTCCTTCACCATCATGCGCCCGCTCACAAACTTCCCAAGAATCTCCTCAGGCATCATCTTGGTGTACCTGGGATTCTCACGAATAAGGTTAACAAGATGGGGGTCAATTACCGTGAATGACCTTAGCATAAGTTGGACGACATCGTGGTCCATCCATCTTGTGCTTCCATAGCTTCTAATCTTGTTGACCAAGGTCTTGAGCCTGTTGTATGTTTGTGTTGGCTCCTCTCCCCTAATCATCGTGAACCTTCCCAGCTCTCCTTCCACCAACTCCATTTTGGTGATCATGGTGGCGTCGTTCCCCTCATGAGATATCTTGAGGGTGTCCCAGATTTGCTTGGCGTTGTCCAAGCCGCTCACCTTGTTGTACTCATCCCTGCACAAAGATGCAAGCAAGACAGTGGTAGCTTGTGCATTCTTATGAATTTGCTCGTTGATGAACACAGGGTTATCCGTACTATCAAAATGCATTCCATTTTCTACTATCTCCCAAATACTAGGATGGAGAGAGAATAAGTGACTACGCATTTTGTGACTCCAAAAAGAGTAGTCTTCTCCATCAAAGTGTGGAGGTTTACCAAGAGGAATTGAAAGCAAATGGGCATTAGAATTGAACGGAATACGAGAATAATCAAATGAATAGTTTTGATTAACCGGTTTCTTTTTAGATGAGTCATCGTCGTCGTCGTCTCTTGGTGAAGAAGAGGAGGTGTCGCTGTCGTAGTAAATGATCTTCTTGATCCGCCTCTTCCTCTTCCCGTCCCTCTTCTTGTGACTCGATCCTGAGTCAGTGGGCTTGTCATCCCTTGGCTCGTTGAAGAGGGACTCCTTCTCCTTGTCATTGACCACCATCCCCTTTCCCTTAGGATCCATCTCTTCGGGCGATTAGTCCCTTAGATGAAGAGAACGTCTCTGAAACCAATTGCGAGCACCTAGAGGGGGCGTGAATAGGTGATCCTATAAAAATCAAAAACTAATAGCCACAAAAATTAGTTATAAGTGTTAGTGTGGCTAAGTGGCTTGAAGCGATCTCTTGCGAACACAGACAAACAAAGAGAGAGCAATCACAAGAGACACGCGATTTTTATCCCGTGGTTCGGCCAAGTGAAACTTGCCTACTTCCACGTTGTGGCGTCCCAATGGACGAGGGTTGCACTCAACCCCTTTCAAGTGATCCAATGATCAACTTGAATACCGCGGCTTTCTTCCTTAGTATTTTCTCCCGTTTGCGAGGAATCTCCACAACCTGGAGCCTCTCGCCCTTACAATGATGATCACAAAAGAAGCATAGAAGAAAGGGAGGGGAGAGCAACACACACAAGACACAATCACGCACACAAGTCACAACTCGAGCTCAAAACACAACGCACGGAGTTCTCAACTCAAATGGAGCTCAAGTCACTATCTCAAAGAATCAAATGCGCGAAGTTGGAGTCTTAGAGTCATAGAATATTTCTTGTAAGCTTGGGTGACTCCTCCATGCGCCTAGGGGTCCCTTTTATAGCCCCAAGGCAACTAGGAGCCGTTGGAGACCAACAAGGAAGGTTATCCTTGCCTTCTGTCGGGTGGCGCACCGGACAGTCCGGTGCACCACCGGACAGTCACTGTAGACGGTCCGGTGCCGATCTCCTTCCTATTCTGGCGCAGACGACCATTGCAGATTCGTTGCAGTTGGCACACCGGACACCGTCCGGTGCACACCGGACAGTCCGATGGCCCCTGCCGACCGTTGGCGCGGGCCACGCGTCGCCCACGGATTGCGTGGCCGACCGTTGCGCTGGCGACCGTTGGCTCACCGGACAGTCCGGTGAATTATAGCTATACGCCGCCAAACTTTTCATGAGAGCGGCCTGTTCACCAGAGTTCAGCCTGGCGCACCAGACACTGTCCGGTGCACCACCGGACAGTTCGGTGTGCCAGACTGAGCTGGACTTCGGTTGTACCAAGCCAAGTCTTTTGCATTTCTTTTCTTCTCTTCTTTTCTCTGTTTCTAGCACTTAGACAATATATGTTAGTACTCAAAACAATGTACTAAGTCTAGAAACGTAAATTGTTACATAATTTGCACTTTTCTCTTCATTTAGCACATAAGAACTTAATTGAATGTGTTGGGCACTTAATCACCAAAACATAATAGAAATTGCCCAAGGGCACATTTCCCTTTCAGTTGTAACTGCTCCTCCCCTTCGCGTAGAAGCCGGCGGCGTGCATGGGCTTCGCCCTCGGTGGCTCTCGCGGGTGCGGCACCCCAGCGGTGGCGCCCGCGGTTGTGGCCCCCGGCGGCACGCACGGGTGCGGCCTGGTGGCACGTGGGCGGCCTGGGGGCGACCAGCCTAGCCATGGCATGGTGCGAGCGCGAGCACGGAAGCGGCCGCCTGGCCACGGCGGTGGCGGGCACGGTTGCCCTGCCCCGGTGTGGCGGTCTCGGCTCCCCGGCAGCGCATGCGCGGATCCGGTCCCGACCCTGGTGTGGGCGCGGGTGCGGTGGCCTGGCCGCGCGTGGCATGCAGCCCCGTCGGCACAGACGCGTGGCCCCCACGGCACACGATGCGGGTGCTGCCTCGGCTGCCCAGCACGGGCTTGTATGCCTGGCGCGCGGCAACGGCGGCGCGGCCGCGTGGCTCGCGGCCCCTCGGCAGCGGTTCGGCTGCCCGACGAGAGCCCTCGGCTGCTCAGTGCACGAGCGCGCGACGCCCTCGGCCTGGTGCCCCTTCGACGACACGGCTGCCCGGCATGGGCCCGCGGCGCCCCCAGCGGCACGGCTGTTCAACAGCGCAGGGGTTCGCGTCCCCCGACGCGCGCGGGCGAGGCCTGACGGTGCACAGCCCCGGCCAACGGGCACGGGCGCGGCCCCTGTGGCTCGGTGTGGTGCGGGCGCGGGCGTGCAGACCCGGCGAGCGTGGCCTCGGCCATGGCGCGACTCGGCATAACCCCGCCAGGCGCAGGCACAGGCACAGGTGCAGGCGCGGGCACAGCCCGGCTTGGGCGAGGCCGCGGACGCTCCCCGAGCGCGGGCGTTTCGTAGCCATGGCAGTACAAGAACAGTAAGCTCACTGTTCCTACATGTGGCCTCGTTACTAAGAACTCACCAGTCACCACTAGTACTAGGCGACTGGACGTGCATCTTGATTTACGACAGCACTAACCTTGTCATCCCGCCCTTCGTGAAGCCGTGCCATGATCAGCAGCAACGGCAATCTACGACGCTAGCGACGAAGAGGACGAGCGCCTGTGCGGACGATGATGGAAAACCGCTCGTTGGATGCCCGGGCAGAACCGCTCGGTGGAGAGCAAAGGTGCTGATAACGTATTATAGTATACTCAGTGGCAAAGAGATATTTGAGACAGAGACAAAGAGAATGACAAATGACAGTCACCCCTTTGTTTATTGCAGGGGGATCTTATTTATATACAAGTGACAGGGGTCATCCCCAAGGGGTGTGTCCCTTGGGGATGTGTTCGTCGAGCCCCTTGGATTGGTCACAAAATATTGTAACACAAACAACCTTAAGTGATAAAAAACAAATCACAATAATAAATGATGACTCACAATTTTTTTAAGTAAGACTAGTCTGTTCGCTTGGCTTTAATCCGTACCGATTTCTACTACTTATACAGTGTTTTGTTTCTATAGATTACAACTGCAGCAGTCCAAACAACCGGCTTTAAAGTTTTGAAAAAAATCAATCGCATCATGTAATTACGAACAGAGAGGAGCTTGATGTTAGTTGGCTGATCAAATCTAAAGAGACAATTATTATAGAAATGTTAATCTCTACTACTAAGGGGTAGTCTGCCACCCTATTCTGTTACTGTTCTGCCCGCAGCAAAAAAAATTCCAACCGTGGCTTAGGGAACGAACCTTGGATCTCTTGAGCAAAATGCCTAGCCTTCCACCCTCTAGCCAACTTAACTCGTGTTGAATTACATACAACCTCAACTAAGAGGTCTTTTTGTGTTGTTTTAGAGTGTTCAGCAAACAACGCCGACCACATTTCCCCCTAACCGGTGGCGGATTATATACAACTCCTCTCCCTGAGCCACGGTCTTCGTTCTCCAGCCGTCCTCCTCCACCGACGGTGGCCTCCATCGTCTCTCCCCTTAGCTGGCGGCTACCACAGCTCGTTCCCCAGCCCGGTGGTCGATGGCGGCCTTCTCCCCTAGCCGGTGGCCTTCACCACCTCTCCGATTAGCCGGTGGCTTCCACAACCTCTTCCCCAGCCCAGCAGTCGATGAGGGCTTTCTCCCACGGCCAGCGGCCTCCATCGCCTCTCTCCCTAGCTGGCGGATTCCACAGCTCCTTCCCCAGCTCGGCGGCCTTCACTGCCCCACCCAACCACCCCGTGCCGCAGATCCACTCACAATCGGAGCAACCTCTCTCCCACGACCGCATTTCCCCTGGTCAGTGAATCCCCCCCACTCCCGCACACCACTCCCACAACACAATTGGCTGCACGACTTCCACTCGCCTGGGACAGCACACAGTCAATGAAGATAAATAGTGAGCATATGCGACGCGTCAGGCCTTCTCCTCTGTGTATGAGCTCGAGCATGCATGTGTGCCAGAGCCAGATTAGTTCCCCAGAGAACGTGGACGACCGTGATACGCCGGTAGGCCTAGTAACTCCTCCGATGTCCCTCCCTAACACCTATGTTCATCAATCTTGCTCAGTAAGCGCTATCTTTGTTAGGATATCCCTACCATGACTCCAAGGAAGATAAGGACTACACGCGTGATGGAGAGCAAGGACGACTGCAAAGCCTCTCAACGTGTTGTCAGGTCCAGTGGTGTTCAGGTAACCACTGAAAATCTGCACCTTCTTTCACTGCAACTCTAATGTTCAACATCTATTGCATCTCTTTTCATTATAGCTCTATGGAATGCATGATTTATGGTAAACCATAGGTTCAAATGGAGAACACCTAGAGAACAAATTTATAGCTGAAATTACTTAACGAGTTTTACTCCATACTCATCTATCCCCTGGATTCTCCATTTCACCAGAGGAGTTTCATTTTGACCACTTGGAAAGGGCCTATTTGGATCTTTTGCTTCCAAAATTTGCTGACTGTTAAACAAATCCTTATTGATATTTGGGTGTGTTTTGAAGCTAAGCCCAGGCATATCTTGGCTTTCAATCTATAAACCATATGTTAGAGAATTCAATTCAAACTAATTCATACAATGATAGACTGCTGTACAATGAATTTGATTATTGGCAATTAAACAATAGCATAAGCTAAATGAAGGTAAATGGCATACTAATATAAAATAATGGTCTTTCAATGGGGGAAAAAGAGCATTAGAGGAATTATTTTAGTTGGATGGTGAGCACAAAAGGTAATGTTTTTAACTAAACAAAATGCAATATCAGCATAGGTTCACATGATGATGAAAATAAGATAATGCAAAGTTCTATACTATTATGAATTTTCTACAGTTAAAGCTTTTCATCACATGTGTAAAAAGAGACAGAAAAAGCATTTACAAATGTAGAATGCTAGAATTTAGGAAATGGTGTTACCTGCAAATGGATGAACCCATCAGCAAGCAGAAGTTGCAGGCTTACCCAGCACTAGGCACATGCATTAGAACTGAGGGAGCAGGGATATCTGGAGGGAAGGCACCATGCATAGCTGGATCACCAAACAAATCATAAATAGGATCATCAGGATTTTCACCAGACCCATCACGTGTTGGTGAATCAACATTCCTATCGAACCTATATTGCCACGCTCATCCCTCAGCCAACTCTCTATTGGTGGTCTTTGTCTTCCTTTTCCCCTCTAAACATTGATCAGTACAAACAGTTAGAGAATATAATTTGCAAGTAAACACAAACTTAGTGATGGAGCTTACTGGAGCAGGTTGCTGCATGATAGGTGTACCACCAGGTGCCTTTGGGTCACTGCTTTCGAGATAAAAATCTCATAATCATCTTGCAATTTTTAAACCTGGCTAACTAAATAGTTAAAAGAATGAGATTGTAGAAACATACTTCATATAGTTCTCAAAGTAAATATCCTCTCTCACCTTTGAAGTTAGATCAACCACCAAGTCTGCATGCTTCAGTTTAAGATGCTTCTGGACAAACTCAGCAACATGGAAAAGTTTCGTGCAGCCCTTGGCTCCACATCCATATTTCCACCCATATTTCTCGTCCCTTATTTTCCTCACATATGGATCCAAGACTTTAGTAGCAGCTCCATCAATCTTCTCCTTTCCTTTCAACATTTCTAATGGATCCTGAGCTTGAATTCTGTCTTGCCAGAATGAATCAAGTTTATTCTCCCATTCAGCACCATTTGAGCTAGCCCCATTATATGTCCTTGCATCAGCTTTCACATGCCTTAGGCCTTTAGGTTCATTTGTCTTAGACATACCATAATAATCCACACCGTGGATACGCCATAAATAAGCAACAAGAGTGTCCAACAACTTAGCACCCTCAAGACCCTTCACAGTAGATGATCCTTGTATTATAACAATTAGCCCCACTGAACCATGTGACTTATTCCTGTCTGACTTTTCATGGTCACTACTTGAGAGAACGTTGTTTTCAATACCCTTCTCAGAATCAAGTTTACGGATGAGAGCTTGAGCTTGCTCAATGTCAATTCGAATTCGACTAACCTCGGAACTAACTGGGTGAGCCTTGGAAACAGCATAATATGAATCATCAGAACCCTTTCCATGTTTTCCCTTTTTACCATCCCCTTCCACAACATCTAGATTTTTACTGCTATTATTTCCTGATTTGCTCACTGTCGAACCCTTCAAACCTGGACTGCTATGCAGTACAAAAAAGTGTAATAATTAATACACACTCTTAATGAATGCACATGTTATTGGGTGACCTATGTGTGTGAGTGAGAGAGTCATCATGAGTGCAAGTGTGTGTCCTTGTGCGCCATGCATGCCCATGGTGTGTGTAAGAGAGAGAGCATCTCACATGTCCAGATTTCCACTTTGCAATTTTAGGAAGAAATCATTTGCAGTAGTTCTTGCCAATTCATTCCTTCTGTTTGAATAAAGGATAGTGGCAGCAAAGATGGTGGGAATGTTAAAGAAAATGCATTGCAAAATGCCAGTACATCATGAAGACGACAGAAATAGACTAAGAAAGTAACAAACCTTTCAATGACATTTTAAAGATTTGTAGGATGGTACTTATTTCTTAACCTACAAGAAAAAGATGCAAAATTAAAAAGTTATTGAAGAAAAAAAGAAGATATATCATAGGATGTGTGTGTGTAATTTGACATAATCTTTGCTTAGTGCATGTTCATTATTTTTTTACTATTAATACGTAAATGGTAGATAATTAAGCACATGCAATGTGTTGACGACAAAAATTCAAATTAATATATGGACATAAGTTAAGTAATGTAATGTCAAACTTGTGTGTATTGGGGGTATTTATTGGGGTATAAAGTTTATATACATGCATGCTTCCGGTATATAGAGGTTGGTGCTAATTTTTTAGATAAAATGATAGTTGAAAGGATGAGCTGGTAGTATGCTTTTTGTATAGTGTACTTGCACCTATCCAAAATTTTCTCTCACTCGCTTCTCTTCATGCTTCTTTTTAGGTCTACAGTTCAACATAAAGAGAAACACCCTTAAGTGAGAGTACTTGTTATAGTTCGGTCTCTTTTTCCTACTGTCGGGGACCATAATTAGGGGTACCCTCAAGACGCCTAATTCTCAGCTGGTAACCCCCATCAGCATAAAGCTGCAGAGGCCTGATGGGTTTGATTAAGTCAGGGATCAGTCCGTACGAGTGACTTGACCACGCCACGCCCGAGCCTAGCCTCGGGCGAGGGCAGCCGACCCTGAGATGACTCCGTCTCGTCTGAGGCCTCCTCTTCCACGGCAGACGCATCTCCGGCTCGCCCTAGGCCCCGCCTTCGATAAGAAGAAACCCTGACTAAATCACCGCGCCAACCGACCGAGTCACCGGGGCGTTTAGCGCAAAAGGTAAGACCGACGGGCGACCAGACTTCGCCAGAGGTGCCATAGGAGGCTCCGCCCAAGGGCTCGGACTCGGGCTAAGGCCCCGGAAGACGGCGAACTCCGCTCCGCCCGACCCCAGGGCTCGGACTCGGGCTAAGGCCCCGGAAGACGGCGAACTCCGCTCCGCCCAAGGGCTCGGACTCGGGCTAAGGCCCCGGAAGACGGCGAACTCCGCTCCGCCCAAGGGCTCGGACTCGGGCTAAGGCCCCGGAAGACGACGAACTCCGCCTCGCCCGACCCAGGGCTCGGACTCCGCCTCGGCCTCTGCCTAACGATCTCCGCCTCGCCCGAACCCAGGGCTCGGACTCTGCCTCTGTCTTGCAGGACGGACTCGACCTCGGCTTCGGAGGAGCCTCCACGACGCCCGACCTAGGACACGAGACCGCCACGTCAACAGGAAGCGTCATCATCGCCCTGCCCTGAGCCGACTTGGGTCGCAGAGAACAAGACCGGCGTCCCATCTGGCCAGCCACGCCAGATAGGCAAATGATGGCGCCCCGCTAGACCATGACGACGGCGACTCTCAGCTCCCTTACGAAAGCAGGAGGACGTCAGCAAGGGCCCAGCCACTCCGACAGCTGTCTCCCCGTCCGGCTCCGTTACTCCTCCAACAGCCACGACGCCACACCAACAGGGTGCCAAGATCTCTCCGGCTGCCACCTTGGCATGTACATAGGGCGCTAGCTCTCTCTCGCTAGACACGTAGCACCTTGCTACACCCCCATCTTGTACACCTGGATCCTCACCTTACGACTATAAAAGGAAGGACCAGGGCCTTCTTAGAGAAGGTTGGCCTCGCGGGGACGAAGGGCAGGGGCAGGCGCTCTCTCGGGGCCGCTCACTCCCCTCACCTCGCGCGGACGCTTGTAACCCCCTACTGCAAGCGCACCCGACCTGGGCGCGGGACGAACACGAAGGCCGCGGGAATTCTCCGACTCCCTCACGATCCGGCTCCGGCCACCGACCTCTCTCTCTATTCCCCCCTTCGCGCTCGCTCCACGCGCTCGATCCATCTGGGCTGGGGCACGCGGCACTCTCACTCGTCGGCTCGGGGACCCCCCGGTCTCGGAACGCCGACAGTTGGCGCGCCAGGTAGGGGCCTGCTGCGTGTTGACGTTCGATTTCCCGTCAAGCTCCAGATGGGCAGTCTCCAACGACCTCTTCAACCCGGAACGGTGCTCCGTTTCGGGAACCTCGAGTTCATGTCTCTCGACGGCAACTACGACATGATACTCCTTCCACCGCCGCGCGACAGCGACAATGGTGGCGGACAGCCCGCCCGCCGGCGGCGGAATCGACGACGTCTTTCCCGCGTGGGGGAAGGACAACTTTCGAGCTCGCCCCATCCTCTCCCTCGCCATCGGAGGAGGAGGAGGCGGGGCAACCGGGGCCGAGCGGGAGATCGCGCTCCGACGGCTGTCGAGCAAATCGACATCCCCGGCGCCTCGACGGAGGACACGCCAAGCGTCGCCCTCGCGTTCGAGGCAAACGCGAGCGCCATCCCCCCGCAACACGTCGACCCCGAGCAAGTGGACGACGCCAGCACGCTCACGGAAGGCCTGCAGGACGTCGCCCTCGTACCCAAGACGACGGCGCGGTCAGCCCCCGACATGACTTCATCGCTCCTCGTCGACAAAAAGGTACCGACTGCTACCCATCTTTCGTCATTTCGACTCGGCCTCAGCCCGCCTGGCGACCTCGCTTTGGCGGACGCTCACATTGAGGCGAGTGCAACCTCTCTGGGGTTTCGTGTGCGGTCGCCTTGGGACCGATTGACGGGTGTCTCGACCTACGGACCCTCTGGGTCCGAGGAAGATGACGACCCCAGCATCTGCTGGGATTTCTCCGGATCTGGCAACCCTAGTGCCATGCGGGACTTCATGACCGCATGTGACTACTGCCTCTCCGACTGTTCCGACGGCAGCCGCAGCCTTGGCGACAAGGACTGCGGCCCGAGTCGCGAATGTTTCCACATCGAGCTAGGGGATCCCTCCGGAGGCGGCTGTCTCGGCATGCCGGAGGATGGTGATCCCCCTAGGCCAGCGCCTCGCGCCGACATCCCGCGGGAGCTAGCTGTGGTCCCCGTTCCGGCGGGGGGTCACGACCCACAGCTCGAGCAAGTCCGCGGGGCGCAGGCCGGGCTCGATGAGGGAGCAGGAGCGCTCGAGGCAATCCGCCAGAACATCGGGCAGGTATGGGCGAGCCAGCCCCCGGCCGGAGGAATACGTCACCTGCCCCAAGGTCTCCAGCACCGCATCGCCAACGATGCCAGGGACAGACCGCCTCCCGCATCCGGCGGAACCGGTCAGGACCTGGCCGCTGCAGCGATGCTCCTCCGCGCGATGCCGGAGTCATCAACCACCGAGGGACGGCGAATCCAGGGAGAACTCAAGCATCTCCTGGAAGGCGCTGCGGCCCGGCGGGCCGAGAGCTCTGCCTCCCGAAGGCAGGGATACCCCTCGGAACCTCGTGCCGAGACTTCCCGACTCACGCGGGAAGCCTCGGTCTTCACCGGGCGCACGCGCAACACCGCGCCTGCGGCCCCGGGCCACCTCGGCGACGAGCACCCTCATCGCGACCGTCGAGCACGCCTCGACGAAAGGGTGCGCCGAGGCTACCACCCCAGGCGTGGGGGACGCTACGACAGCGGGGAGGATCGGAGTCCCTCGCCCGAACCACCCGGTCCGCAGGTCTTTAGCCGAGCCATTCGGCGGGCGCCGTTTCCGCCCCGATTCCGACCCCCGACTACTATCACGAAGTACTCGGGGGAGACGAGACCGGAATTATGGCTTGCGGACTACCGCCTGGCCTGTCAACTGGGTGGGACGGACGATGACAACCTCATCATCCGAAACCTCCCCCTGTTTCTCTCCGACACCGCTCGTGCCTGGTTGGAGCACCTGCCTCCGGGGCAGATTTCCAACTGGGAAGATTTGGTCCAGGCTTTCGCCGGGAACTTCCAGGGCACGTACGTGCGCCCCGGGAATTCCTGGGACCTCCGGAGCTGTCGGCAACTGCCGGGAGAGTCTCTCCGAGACTACATCCGGCGGTTCTCGAAGCAGCGCACCGAGCTGCCCAACATCACCGACTCCGATGTCATCGGCGCGTTCCTCGCCGGCACCACCTGCCGCGACCTGGTGAGTAAGTTGGGTCGCAAGACCCCCACCAGGGCGAGCGAGCTGATGGACATCGCCACCAAGTTCGCCTCCGGCCAGGAGGCGGTTGAGGCCATCTTCCGAAAGGACAAGCAGCCCCAGGGCCGCCCGTCGGAAGATGCTCCCGAGGCGTCTACTCCGCGCGGCGCCAAGAAGAAAGGCAGGAGGAAGTCGCAAGCGAAACGCGACGTTCCCGATGCAGACCTTGTCGCCGCCGCCGAGCGCAAGAACCCTCGGAAGCCCCCCGGAGGTGCTAACCTTTTCGACAAGGCACTCAAGGAGACGTGCCCCTACCATCAGGGGCCCGTCAAGCACACCCTCGAAGAGTGCGTTATGCTTCGGCGCCACTTCCACAGGGCCGGGCTGCCTGCAGAGGGTGGCAGGGCTCACGACGACGACAAAAGGGAGGATCGCCAAGCAGGAGAGTTCCCGGAGGTCCGCGATTGCTTCATGATCTACGGAGGGCATGCGGCAAACGCCTCGGCTCGGCATCGTAAGCAAGAGCGTCGGGAGGTCTGCTCGGTCAAGGTGGCGGCGCCAGTCTACCTAGACTGGTCCGACAAGCCCATCACCTTCGACCGGGACGACCACCCCGACCACGTGCCGAGCCCGGGGAAGTACCCGCTCGTCGTCGACCCGGTCATCGGCGACGTCAGGCTCACCAAGGTCCTGATGGATGGAGGCAGCTGCCTCAACATCATCTACGTCGAGACCCTCAGGCTCCTGCGCGTCGACCTGTCATCCGTCCGAGCAGGCGCTGCGCCCTTCCACGGGATCATTCCCGGGAAGCGCGTCCAGCCCCTCGGACAGCTCGACCTCCCTGTCTGCTTCGGAACACCCTCCAACTTCCGAAGGGAGACTTTGACGTTCGAGGTGGTCGGGTTCCGAGGAACCTACCACGCAGTGTTGGGAAGGCCATGCTACGCGAAGTTCATGGCCATCCCCAACTACACTTACCTAAAGCTCAAGATGCCGGGCCCCAACGGGGTCATCACCGTCGGCCCCACGTACAAACACGCATTCGAATGCGATGTGGAGTGCGTGGAGTACGCCGAGGCCCTCGCCGAGTCCGAGGCCCTCATAGCCGACCTGGAAAGCCTCTCCCGAGAGGTGCCGGATGTGAAGCGGCATGCCGGCAACTTCGAGCCAGCGGAGACGGTTAAGGCCGTCCCTCTCGACCCCAGTGGCGACACCTCCAAGCAGATCCGGATCGGTTCCGGGCTCGACCCCAAATAGGAAGCAGTGCTCGTCGACTTTCTCCGCGCAAACGCCGACGTTTTTGCGTGGAGTCCCTCGGACATGCCTGGCATACCAAGGGATGTCGCCGAGCACTCGCTGGATATTCGGGCCGGAGCCCGGCCGGTCAGACAGCCTCTGCGCCGATTCGACGAGGAAAGGCGCAGGGTGATAGGCGAGGAGGTCCACAAGCTGATGGCAGCAGGGTTCATTAAAGAGGTATTCCATCCCGAATGGCTTGCCAACCCTGTACTTGTGAGGAAAAAAGGGGGGAAGTGGCGGATGTGTGTAGACTACACTGGTCTCAACAAAGCATGTCCGAAGGTCCCCTACCCTCTACCTCGCATCGACCAAATTGTGGACTCCACTGCAGGGTGCGAAACCCTGTCTTTCCTCGATGCCTACTCAGGGTATCATCAAATCAAGATGAAAGAGTCCGACCAGCTCGCGACTTCTTTCATCACGCCCTTCGGCATGTACTGTTATGTCACAATGCCGTTCGGGTTGAGAAACGCGGGTGCAACGTACCAGCGGTGCATGAACCATGTGTTCGGCGAACACATTGGTCGCACGGTCGAGGCCTACGTCGATGACATCGTAGTCAAGACGAGGAAAGTCTCCGACCTTCTCTCCGACCTCGGACTGACATTCCGGTGTCTCAAGGCGAAGGGCGTCAAGCTCAATCCCGAGAAGTGCGTCTTCGGGGTGCCCCGAGGCATGCTCTTGGGGTTCATCGTCTCCGAGCGGGGCATCGAAGCCAACCCGAAGAAGATCGCAGCGATCACAAACATGGGGCCCATCAAGGACTTAAAAGGCGTACAGAGGGTCATGGGATGCCTCGCGGCCTTGAGCCGTTTCATCTCGCGCCTCGGCGAAAGAGGCCTGCCCCTGTACCGCCTCTTAAGGAAGGCCGAGCGCTTCACTTGGACTCCCGAGGCCGAGGAAGCCCTCGAGAACCTGAAGGCGCTCCTCACCCAGGCGCCCATCTTGGTACCCCCAGCTGATGGAGAAACCCTCCTGGTCTACGTCGCCGCAACCACTCAGGTGGTCAGCGCCGCGATCGTAGTCGAAAGGCAGGAGGAGGGGCATGCTTTGCCCATTCAGAGGCCAGTCTACTTCGTCAGCGAAGTGCTGTCCGAAACCAAGATCCGCTACCCACAAGTCCAGAAGCTGCTATATGCAGTGATCCTGACGAGGCGAAAGCTGCGACATCACTTCGAGTCCCATCCGGTGACTGTGGTGTCATCCTTCCCCCTGGGGGAGATCATCCAGTGCCGAGAAGCCTCCGGACGGATCGCGAAGTGGGCGGTGGAAATCATGGGCGAGGCAATCTCGTTTGCCCCTCGGAAGGCCATCAAGTCCCAGGTACTGGCGGATTTCGTAGCCGAATGGGTCGATACCCAGTTGCCGACGGCTCCGATCCAACCAGAGCTCTGGACCATGTTTTTCGACGGGTCGCTGATGAAGACGGGAGCTGGCGCGGGCCTGCTTTTCGTCTCGCCCCTCGTGAAACACCTGCGCTACGTGCTACGCCTCCATTTCCCGGCGTCCAACAATGTGGCTGAGTACGAGGCTCTGATCAACGGATTGCGAATCGCCATCGAGCTAGGGGTCCGACGCCTCGATGCACGCGGCGACTCGCAGCTCGTCATCGACCAGGTCATGAAGAACTCCCTCTGCCACGACCCGAAGATGGAGGCCTACTGTGAGGAGGTTCGACGCCTGGAAGACAAGTTCTACGGGCTCGAGCTTAACCACATCGCCCGGCGCTACAACGAGACTGCGGACGAGCTGGCGAAGATAGCCTCGGGGCGAACGACGGTCCCCCCGGACGTCTTCTCCCGAGATCTGCACCAACCCTCCGTCAAGATAGATGACGCGCCCGAGCCCGAGGCACCCTCGGCCTCGTCCGAGGTGCCCTCAGCCCAGCCCGAGCCATCCTCGGCTCGCCCCGAGGAACCCTCGGAGCCCGAGGGCGAAGCACTGCGCATCGAGGAGGAGCAGAACGGGGTTGTGCCAGATCAAGATTGGCAAACCCCGTACCTGCAATATCTCCGCCAAGGAGAACTGCCCCTCGACCGCGCCGAGGCTCGGCGGGTAGCACGACGTGCCAAATCGTTCGTCTTGCTGGGCGATGAGAAGGAACTCTACCACCGAAGCCCCTCGGGCATCCTCCAGCGATGCATCTCCATCGCCGAGGGCCAGGAACTCCTGCAGGAAATACACTCGGGGGCTTGCGGTCATCATGCAGCACCCCGAACCCTCGTCGGGAATGCTTTCCGCCAAGGCTTCTACTGGCCAACGGCGGTGGCTGACGCCACTAGAGTTGTCCGCGCCTGCGAAGGGTGCCAATTCTATGCGAAGCAGACCCACCTGCCCGCTCAGGCTCTGCAGACGATACCCATCACCTGGCCCTTTGCTGTGTGGGGTCTGGACCTCGTCGGCCCTCTGCAGAAGGCGCCCGGGGGCTACACGCACCTGCTGGTCGCCATCGACAAATTCTCCAAGTGGATCGAGGTCCGACCCCTGAACAGCATCAGGTCCGAGCAGGCGGTGGCGTTCTTCACCAATATCATCCATCGCTTCGGGGTCCCGAACTCCATCATCACCGACAATGGCACCCAGTTCACCGGCAAAAAATTCTTGGATTTTTGCGATGATCACAACATCCGGGTAGACTGGGCCGCCGTAGCTCACCCCATGACGAATGGGCAAGTGGAACGTGCCAACGGCATGATTCTACAAGGGCTCAAGCCTCGGATTTACAACAGTCTCAACAAGTTCGGCAAGCGATGGATGAAGGAACTCCCCTCGGTGGTCTGGAGCCTGAGGACGACGCCAAGCCGGGCCACGGGTTTCACGCCGTTCTTCCTGGTCTACGGGGCCGAGGCCATCCTGCCCACGGACCTGGAATACGGCTCCCCGAGGACGAGGGCCTACAACAAAGAAAGCAACCAAGCTAGCCGAGAAGACTCGCTGGACCAGCTGGACGAGGCTCGGGACAGGGCCTTACTACACTCAGCGCGGTATCAGCAGTCCCTGCGACGCTACCACGCCCGAGGGGTCCGACCCCGAGATCTCCAGGTGGGCGATCTGGTGCTTCGGCTGCGGCAAGACGCTCGAGGGAGGCACAAGCTCACGCCCCCCTGGGAGGGGCCGTTCATCATCGCCAAAGTACTGAAGCCCGGAACGTACAAGCTGGCCAACAGTCAAGGCGAGGTCTACGGCAACGCTTGGAACATCCAACAGCTACGTCGCTTCTACCCTTAAGATGTTTCCAAGTTGTTTATATACCTCGCACCCACGCAAAGTTTAGTCAACAAGGAAGGGTCAGCCTCGCCTCGGCAGAGCCCGACCCTCCCTCGGGGGCTAAAAGGGGGGAAACCCCCTCTGCGTCAAAATTTTCCTCGAACAAAAAATCCCTTTTACCAGAACATCTTTCGTGCTTTTTGACTACTTCGAAAAGCGGGTCCTGGAAACGACGGGGTACACGTAAGCAGTCAAGGATGACCGAGCCGAGGGACTCCTACGCCTCCGGGATACGGATACCTCACTCATCACCTTCTGCGATAAGTAACTCGCGCTCGGATAAGGCGAATCCGCGGATCGAACGAGTCTTTACGTACGGGAGCTCTTCTGTCGAAGCGATTCTTCGAGCCTTCTCGACCGAGTCGGTGACAGGGCTTCATGGGCGGGTAAAAGTACGCGTAAGCGGCAAGGCCGACCGAGCCGAGGGACTCCCACGCCTCCGGGATACGGATACCTCACTCATCACCTTCCGCGAGAAGCAACTCTTGCTCGCACTAACATCCCTGCTACCGACAAAAAGTCCAGACACTCGAAACGAGAGGAAAAGAGACGCAGCTTTACAACGCAACAAGGGTATGTGTTCTGGCCTCAACGGCCGCGCAAGGCCCACGCTACAAGACGATTTGACCCTACAGGCTCGGATCTTGACGCTGGAAGAGGGCGAAGACACCCTCGGCATCAACAGCACCTTCGGCAAGGCCCGACCTAGCCTCGGACGGCGACGCGGTCCGAGGGCCTCCGCTCCGAAGGACGACGTCATCACCACGCTCGAGCAATCTCTGCCAGGGACTTCTCCGAGAACCCGGCCCGAGCGGACGGCTCGGCCGGCCACCTCCGGGGCCTCGGCCGACCACCTTCCGAGGGCGCCAGCTCGGTCCGAAGCCTCGGCTGATCAGCTCCGACGTCGATCCTGCCAACAAACAACCCGGCTAGGCTCCGGCCAACCAGGTTTCATTTCCGAGCCGACAACGCCTCTGCTCATGCTGATATCGCTACCCCTGGCCTCGGCTCGTCGAAGAGCGGCCGAGGGGTCTCTTTAACTAAGCTAGAGGAGCCTCGGACAACAGGTCCGACCGAGCCGAGGGATTCCTACGCCTCCGGGATACGGATACCTCACTCGTCACCTTGACACGGGGCGACTCATGCTTGGTGAAGCGGTTCAGGCAAACAACAGGCGAGTCTTAGTGCTCAGAAATGAGGAAAAAACACGGCTCTGTGCCGGAGTTACATACATGTTCAGGCCCCGAAAGCCGAAATAAACAAAAAACCCGGCACTCGAAGTGCCATTACAAATGGAACTCCGGTTCCGCCCCCGCGGGTACGGGCAACCTCCCCGCCAGGGAAGCCCGTGGAGCGATGAGCTCTGGGCGAATCACCAGCAAACGCGGGACGCCCCTAAGCACCCCGGCAGATCCTCGCAGTCGTCCTCGCCACGAATGCGAGGAGGAAGACGGAATGTTGCATCCTAGCTGGGCAGCAACAGTTCTCCTTCCCCGGCATGACTGGGGGATGTCTCCGCCGTGGGGCTAAAAGGCGATTGCCACCACCAGAAGCTGGAAGATGAGGTGGCCCGCCGACCCGCGTAGAAGGTGCAGCCCCGGCTCGCCTCGCTCCCCGCCCCGGCGAGGATGACGAACACCCTCAACACTGAGGGCGGGGCCGGGACCGCAGCCCGGTTTGCCCCTCCCCATTCGGGAGCTGGAGGCCACCATCTTGGGTGATCACCAGCGGAGGGGAGCCGCTGGGCTGTATGATGAAAATCCTTGAAGCCGAACGATGGCTGAAAGGTACCAACTCCCACGGAGTTGCGTTCCTCCAGCGATGGAGCGAAAAGACGGCGGTTTCCCCCCATCCGGGGGCTCGGAAGATGGAGGGACACAATGCATTGGGGAGGAAGGAGACATGGTTACCTCACGAAGGAGGTCGCCCTCCTTTTAAAGGCAACTCCCCCTGCTTGCGCCCTCAACCGTCACGGGCTGAGTCTTCTCCAACACGCCTCCAAAGCCCTTCCCTGCGGCGCGGGGGATGGGGCCCGCCTGTCATGCAGACCGGCTCTAAGCAGAAGAAGCCGAACCGCCGCGCACGACGCACGCAACCACCCAGCGGTTACATGTAACCCTCCACTTTTGCCCGGACCAGCGGGCGAAAGGGGCAGGCGGCCATGCAGGCGGCATGCAACCGCGCCAAGTGGACACGCCTCTCCGATTCCTGGCAGGCCAGCGCGACGGCTCCAGCCCACGCGTCGTGCAACTGGCGCGCCGGGCGCTGCATGCGAACCGCTATGCCACTCGCTCCACCACCGCACCTCCTCGATTGCGGAACCGATACCGCGATTCGAGGCGACCCAGCCCGCGACCCGGCAGCGCCAGCCTGGCGCAGCGGTCAAAGGCGGTCAAAAATGGGCCGGCAGTAATGACGGTGGCAGGCGCGCGAGAGCAGCGGTCACGCCATCTGCCAAGCTCATGTCCCATCCGGAGGCAGCAAGAGAGCCCCCTCTCACGGCGTGAAGACGACGCGCCCGTGACCCGTACCTCGAACGGCTCGCGCACGCGCAACGGCAACCTCGCCAACTACTCACCCCGGCGCATTAACTCCGCGGCTCGGCGGACAGCGCTACGGGCGAGAGCGGCTGGTGACGTTTCGCCTTCGCCAAAACGACCACGCCGGAAAAAGGTACGCCACGACGTTCAATTTCGAATCCTTTTTCCCTTTTCCTTCTTTCTCTATCTCTTGCAACAGGGACCGAGAAGGGGGATAACCCCAAAGGGATCCTTCCCCGTGAAGGAACTAGGCTCCGAGCCTCCCTACTGATCAGGGGTTCGAAGGCTGGCCCCCCGAGGGGTTCAACAGCCGCCTCCGATCGCGTGGGCCCGACACCCACTACTGGTCAGGGGTTCGAAGGTCGGCCTCCCGAAAGGTTCCATGACCGCCTCAGGCTACTCGGGCTCCGTGCCCCCTACTGATCAGGGGTTCGAAGGCTGGCCTGTCGAAGGGTTCACAGCCGCCTCAGACGCCAAGCGAGGGATGACCAGGGGTACGTTCGATACATAACCAAGGCTCGGGCTGCGCTCCCGAGGTACCCTAGGACATTTCCGAGACCAGCGGGAACGACTCTGTAACGGAATCTCATCGGAGGGAGGCAACGAGCCCTCTGACCCCGTCGCTAGGGGACCGGGTCCGGCAGATCACCCGCAGGTACTTTTGGGCGTGCCTCCGGGCCCCTAGCCGACCCCCAACGAACGGGGCACGGACGTCCACTCGGATTACCCGATTGCAGCTCACCGGAGACACCATGTTCGGTGCCCATCGAGGGTAACATGGCGCACTCCCCCCCTCCTCCTTGCGGAAAGGCGACGTAGGGGCGTATATAAAAAGTCGAGTCTGTCCCTGATCGTCCTCTCGCTCCGTGCGAATGCTCGGGGGCTGCTCTCGCAAACCCGGCTCCGGCCAAACCGTTGACAGCGTCAACATACCAGCCCGAGAACTTGGGCCCCGACAGTGCACCTGGGTTACGCCCTGCTCGCATGAGGGAACCGCTAGTCCAGCCGAGGCATTACGCAAGGCATTAAGACCTCGAAGGAGTGAAACCACTCCTCCGAGGCCTCGGGGGCTACACCCGGCGGGTGCGCTCGCGCGCACCCACCGGAACAAAGTACCACCGAGAAAGGCTGGTCCCCTTGCAAAAAAGTGCGACGCAAGCCTCCAAGCGAGTGTTAACACTCCCTTCGAGGCTCGGGGGCTACTGTCGGGGACCATAATTAGGGGTACCCTCAAGACGCCTAATTCTCAGCTGGTAACCCCCATCAGCATAAAGCTGCAGAGGCCTGATGGGTTTGATTAAGTCAGGGATCAGTCCGTACGAGTGACTTGACCACGCCACGCCCGAGCCTAGCCTCGGGCGAGGGCAGCCGACCCTGAGATGACTCCGTCTCGTCTGAGGCCTCCTCTTCCAAGGCAGACGCATCTCCGGCTCGCCCTAGGCCCCGCCTTCGATAAGAAGAAACCCTGACTAAATCACCGCGCCAACCGACCGAGTCACCGGGGCGTTTAGCGCAAAAGGTAAGACCGACGGGCGACCAGACTTCGCCAGAGGTGCCATAGGAGGCTCCGCCCAAGGGCTCGGACTCGGGCTAAGGCCCCGGAAGACGGCGAACTCCGCTCCGCCCGACCCCAGGGCTCGGACTCGGGCTAAGGCCCCGGAAGACGGCGAACTCCGCTCCGCCCAAGGGCTCGGACTCGGGCTAAGGCCCCGGAAGACGGCGAACTCCGCTCCGCCCAAGGGCTCGGACTCGGGCTAAGGCCCCGGAAGACGACGAACTCCGCCTCGCCCGACCCAGGGCTCGGACTCCGCCTCGGCCTCTGCCTAACGATCTCCGCCTCGCCCGAACCCAGGGCTCGGACTCTGCCTCTGTCTTGCAGGACGGACTCGACCTCGGCTTCGGAGGAGCCTCCACGACGCCCGACCTAGGACACGAGACCGCCACGTCAACAGGAAGCGTCATCATCGCCCTGCCCTGAGCCGACTTGGGTCGCAGAGAACAAGACCGGCGTCCCATCTGGCCAGCCACGCCAGATAGGCAAATGATGGCGCCCCGCTAGACCATGACGACGGCGACTCTCAGCTCCCTTACGAAAGCAGGAGGACGTCAGCAAGGGCCCAGCCACTCCGACAGCTGTCTCCCCGTCCGGCTCCGTTACTCCTCCAACAGCCACGACGCCACACCAACAGGGTGCCAAGATCTCTCCGGCTGCCACCTTGGCATGTACATAGGGCGCTAGCTCTCTCTCGCTAGACACGTAGCACCTTGCTACACCCCCATCTTGTACACCTGGATCCTCACCTTACGACTATAAAAGGAAGGACCAGGGCCTTCTTAGAGAAGGTTGGCCTCGCGGGGACGAAGGGCAGGGGCAGGCGCTCTCTCGGGGCCGCTCACTCCCCTCACCTCGCGCGGACGCTTGTAACCCCCTACTGCAAGCGCACCCGACCTGGGCGCGGGACGAACACGAAGGCCGCGGGAATTCTCCGACTCCCTCACG
Source organism: Zea luxurians (assembly GCA_029449295.1). Classification (NCBI taxonomy): domain Eukaryota; kingdom Viridiplantae; phylum Streptophyta; class Magnoliopsida; order Poales; family Poaceae; genus Zea; species Zea luxurians. The sequence goes on from JAOPSE010000107.1 coordinate 6,570,887, forward strand.
ATCCGGCTCCGGCCACCGACCTCTCTCTCTGTTCCCCCCTTCGCGCTCGCTCCACGCGCTCGACCCATCTGGGCTGGGGCACGCGGCACTCTCACTCGTCGGCTCGGGGACCCCCCGGTCTCGGAACGCCGACACCTACGCTCCTTTTAGTGCTTTCCTTTGAGTTTCATTCCTGCTCGTTCAACCACACAAGATTAGTAAACTGTGGAACATCTCATGTTCATGAAAATGATCTCTACCAATACCTTCCGCTTCAAAGTCACCATCTAGAATTATAATCTTTGAATCATCGCTTCATTTGTTTGTCACATCCACCCATGATCTTGAACACATACTCCTTGACCTCCCACAACAAATTAACATGGCAAATCTATAATCTCTACTACTATGAAGAATGTAAGGGGGTAGGCTGCCACCCCGTTCTGCCCTCCCTTGGTTCTGCCTTCCCTCGTCCGTTATTGTTCCACCCACAGAAAAAAAATTGCTGCCATGGATCAGGGATTGAACCCTGGATGCCTTGAGCAGAACACCTAGGCTCCAACTCACTAGCCAACTCGACTCATGTTGGATTACATTCAACCTCAACTACGATATCTAAGTGATGAGGTAATTCATTCTTAGTTTTTCATTTGGTGACCCTGGTATGTATCATTTTTTTACCCACCCTGGTATTTTTAACAACAACTTACACACTTGCAGGTGATAGACTATTGCATAAATTTAATAAAATCTCAAGATCATCTAAAGTGCCGATCTGGAGGTCGTGTCCACATAGAAAATGCTTTTCAGTTCAACTTTCTAAAGCGAGACGGTGATGTTGAAACTAAAACAGATGAGCTATATCCAATTAAAGACATGTCACAAATATTTAGTGCTGAATGAAGGGTTTTACTTTACCTAGACCATGACACGGTAAATATGAGTTTGAAATTTACACGGTTATTGTTTGCATGTATTTTGTTTTTTTATGCAATATTTATAATTGTTTTGTAGGTGTATCCAATTAAAGACATGTCACAAATATGTAGTGCCTCCTTGTCTCCCTCTCCTCCTATGGTGACAGCTTCCTCGAGGAGATGAGCGCGCCGCCCCCACGATCGGCCTACCTCCGCCGCCCCCGCGTGCACCACCACCATCGGGTGGGAGAGGCAGTAACGACTCGCCCGAGGCCAACCCCCAGTGGGAGGGGTAGTTATGACTCGCCTGAGGCAAAGCCAAAATGGGACAGGAAGCCATGACTCTTCCTAGGCCACTCTCGGGCGGGAGACGCGGTCATGACTCGTCCGAGGCCAAGCCCAGGCAGGACAGGTAGTAACGACTCGCCTGATGTCATCCGCGGGTGGGAGAGGCAGTCACGACTCGCCCGAGGCCAACCCCTCGGGTGGGATACACAGTTACGACTCGCCCAAGGCCAACCCCGGTGGGATACAAAGTTACAACTCGCCTGAGGCCAAGCCAAGATAGAATAGGCAGTCCACCTGAGGCGATCCTCGGGTGGGAGAGGCAGTCACGACTCGCCCTAGACCAATCCCAGGCAGGACAACCAGCCACGACTAGTCTGAGGCCATCCTCTGGTGAGATAGGCAGTCACGACTCGCTAGAAGCCAACCCCCAACGGGAAACACAGTCACGACTCACCCTGAGACCAAGCCCTAGCTGGACAGTCAGCCACGACTTGCTTGAGGCCATCCTTGGGTGGGATAGGCAGTCACGACTCGCCCGAGGACAACCCTGGGTGGGAGAAGTAGTCACGACTCGCCCGTGGCCATCCTCAGGTGGGACAGGTAGTCACCACTCGCCCGAGGCCAACCCCCAATGGGATACGTAGTCACGACTCGCTCGAGGCCATTCTCAGGTGGGAGAGGCTGTCAAGAATCGCCCAAGGCCAAGCCCGGGCGGGAGATGCAGTCACGACTCGCCTGAGGCCAACCTCGGGCGGGAGACACAATCATGACTCGTCCGAGGCCAAGCTCAGGCAGGAGACGCAGTCATGACTCGTCCGAGGCCACCTTTGGGCGTGAGACGTAGTCATGACTCGCTCGAGGCCATGCCCAGATGGGACAGGCAGTCACGAGTCGCCCAAGGCCAAGCCCAGGCGAGAGACACAATCACGACTTGCCCGAGGCCACTCTCGGGTGGGAGAGGCAGTGACAACTCACTTGAGGCCAAGCCTACACGAGACAAACAGTCACAACTTGTACTAGGACACTCTTGGGCAGGAGACACAGGCACGACTCACCCGAGGCCATGCCTAGGTGGGACAAGTAGCCACGACTCTCCTGTGGCCACCCTCGGGCTGGACAAGCAGACACGACTCGCCCGATGACAACCCCAGGCGGGAAAGGTAGCAATGATTCGCTCGAGGGCAACCCTGGGTGGGAGAGGCAGTCACGATTCACTCGAGGCCATCCTCGGGGGGAGAGGCAGTCACGACTCGCCCAAGGCCATTGTCGGGTGGGAGAGGCAGTCACGACTCGCCCGAGGCCACCCTCAAGCGGGAGACACAATCACGATTTGTCCGAGGCCAAGCCTGAGCGGGACAGGCAACCACAACTCGCCCGAGGCCATTCTCGGCGAGACAGGCATTCATGACTCGCCCGAGGCCAACCCCCAGTGGGAGACGCAGTCATGAGTCAATCGAGGCCAAGCCTTGGCTGGACAGTCAGTCACGACTCGCCTGAGGCCTCCCTCGGGTGGGACAGGTAGCCATGACTCGCTCGAGGTCAACTCCGGGCGGGAGACATAGTCACGGCTTGCCCATGGCCATCCTCAGGTGGGACAGGCAGTCACAACTCGCCTGAGGCCATCCGTGGGCGGGACAGGCAGTAATGACTTGCCCGAGGCCATTCGTGGGCGGGATAGACAGTCACGATTGGCCCGAGGCCAACCTCCGGCAAGATATGCAGTCACGACTCGCCTGAGGCCATTCTCCAGTGGGATACACAGTCATGACTTGCTCGAGACCACTCTCGGGCAGGAGAGGCTGTCAAGAATCGCCCAAGGCCAAGCCCGGCAGGAGACGCAAGTCACGACTCGCCCGAGGCCACCCTCGAGCGGGAGACATAATCACGACTCGTCTGAGGCCAAGCTCGGGCGGGACAGGCAATCACGACTCATCCGAGGCCAAGCCCGGGCAGCAGACACAGTCACGACTCATTCGAAGCCAAGCCCGCGTAGCAGACGTAGTCATGACTCGCCTAAGGCCACTTTGGCAGAACTATCCGCACCCGGCCTCCTCCACCTCTTCCCGCCTCTCGCTCTAACCGCGCCACATTCCACATGTCGCGGCCTCCATCCACCTAACGCCCTCCAATCTGCCTCCCGACGTAATTCGCGGTCCCACACATCCGACGCCCCGCCCCCCCGAGCCTACCTCCCAATGTCACCTTCCTCGCATGTCGACCCGACGCGTGAAGTTTGGTTAATAACATCACTAAACAATGACCTATACATACACAAGTGTCACCCTGCCGGTTGATTACCTCACTAAACAATGACCTATGCCTGCATAAGTATTACTCGTTGCAACGCACAGTCATATACCTAGTAGATATTTAAGCTAAAAGTTTATTAGCAGATACTCTATATATACAAGAAGACTTATGTGTTAGATTGAAAGAGACATCTTACAGCCTTGTCACCGACGTCTCTCTCTTAGATTGCACACATTAAAGTTGTCACCCCCATTTTCTCTTGCTGTGTATACGGTGTTAGCACAACGACACTGTTGTGTCTCTTTCTTGCACGTGTGGATGCCATATACCACGGTGTTGATCATAATTATGCTACAGTTGGCTAGTAAAAGAATTAAATAAAAACATCAAACATTATAGATATAACACCCCGTCTAATCCTTGGACCAGCGATACTGCTTACTCCTGGTAGCTCTCTAGAATCATATATCGTCCTCACAGACCAACACAGGTCTTTTGTGTGCACTTTGTCCTCACTCATGCGCATCCGAGAAAACTTCCGGTCGATCACTCATCCCAAATTGCTCCAAGCCAAGCACGCTTAACTTGGAGGTTCTTTCGAGATAGTCTTCCAAAAAAGAAGATGCACCTTATTGATATGGATACTCTATTAATTCTATTAAGCCTTGAGCCCGGATATCACTATCCCAGGGGCCAGGATATCACAATCCACCCCACTTAAAAGACCGACGTCCTCATCGGTCAACCCCAATCCTGGAATCTCCACTTTTAGCCACGTCTGTGTGTCTAGTATCGTTATATGTCATGCCATGTGACCACTCCGGGCCCACATGTGTCATGCACCATATACTCGAACCCCGTAGCCCACACACACCCGTCAAACCTCGAGGGTCGGCTCTGATACCACTTGTAACACACCATCCAATCTCTGGACCAGCGGTACTTACTCTTGGCAGCTCTTTAGGATCATATATCGTTCCCATAGACTAACACGGGTCTTTTGTGCGATAAACTTTATCCTCACTCATGCGCACCCGAGAAAACTTTCTGGTCGGTCACCCATCCCGAATTGCTACAAGCCAAGTACGTTTAACTTGGAGGTTCTTTCGAGGTAGACTTCTGAAAAGAAGATGCACCTTATTGATATGGATACTTTATTAATTCTATTAAGTCTTGGGTCGGAATATCACTATCCGAGGGGCCAGGATATCACAATAGATCGTTACACAATAAAAAGGACAACCTCAATATAGTTATGATTAATGTGACACATAGGCCGTAAAATATATACACATGCATCACATATACGTTTGGGCAATATATTAATAAGAATTTCTACGGAATCAAGTTAGGAGAAGAACCGGATACTATTGTGTGATATAGAAACGGATTATCCTAATGATTATCCTAACGATCTATATGTTGTACGCAATTAACGTCCCCATATGTCTCAAGACAATGCCCCGAAACCTCTCGGAATTTCATCAATCATAACGCCCCGTTTAGATCATTGAAATTAAATTTCATTCTAATAATAGTAATTTAGGTATATATAAATTAAGCTAATTCAGTTTTATACAACATATATTTGTATACTATTATTAGCAAGATGTCAGAGATATTTATGTGCTATATTTTTACTATAGAGGAGTGAGACGAAGAGTGTCATGTAAACTACTGAGTAAGAACAAATTCTACTAATGCATAAAATCATTTCCTATCCCCTACCCCTTGAATTTGAGATAGGCTTATATCTGAACTTTGGAAAGTGGTGGAATGTCAAATTCCAAACTAAATAAGTTACTTTATTGAGTGAATTCCATTTCCTGTAAAATGAAGGGATCCAAACGCCCCGTTAATGAAATTGCTATGAAAAAATTATAAGAATGGTCAAATCAAGTCGATTCCCAGACATTCCAAATGTCTTTATTTTCATCACAAATCATATTAACAATCACATGAGGTAGAATGTTAACAATACACATAATTTGAATCTCTTTTTTTCTAACTTGAAAGGTACACATACTATTAGCCGCAACAGTGATTCCAGACATAGGGGCCAATTGTTGTGCAAGTGGTCACTAGAAAAAGCAGACTGATCTTATGCCTCGATGATGATTCTAGCCGATAGAGGTAGAGAAGTTGTGCGACTTCATAGGATCAATATACTCAAGAGTGAGATATATTATGTTTCTCTGAATTTTATTATATAAATTAAATCTTAAACACAAGCCTAAACTTTACCCCAAGTGTCTAATGATGTGATGACGAGTTCTGCACCCTAATTTGTAATCCTATACTAACATTAAAATTCTAGAATGTAAGTTGCTCAAATGTAAATATACATAGTAAAGAAATTATTAGTAGACTCAATATGTACGGAGGTATCGGAGAGTCATACTCTAACTAATCCTCGTTGAGCACCCGTACAAGGATGTTGCTCTTCTTTAGTCACCACAAGGGCAAATGCTTTCTATAGGCTGGTTCAATGCGGTGAACCACTCACAAAAGATGCATGATATCGAATTGTGCCACCCATAAACTCTTTGGGAAGAAATGAAATTGTTGTAGATTCGCCATAAATATTCATTGGAGGGAATAACCGTCTGCTATCCCCAAAACAAACACTTTAGACCAACCCCAGCGGGTCCCCTAAAGGCATCCCGCCTGCGAAAAAGCGGAGACCGCGATCACTGTTCATCTCTCCAACAGGTTGCAGACTCGGATGCGAAAAACGGGCATCCCCTCCCCCATACAGCCATACCCCCCAAATCTAGGGTACTCTCCCTCCTCTCCGTATCTTTCGAGCTCGTATACAAAAGCTGCTGACACCAACTGTCTTTTACGTGACGTGAGGCGTACTTCACTGCGAAGTTTATGCACTCCGGAAGGAGCTCTGCTAGGGTCGATCTTAGGTATTCTCTATGAAAGAAAGCTCTGTGGTCTGTCTGCTGGCTCCGAAACAAACACCTATAAATTCGACTAGGCCCTTATATTATCCTTTAAACCAAACAATAGCTTATTAATAAGGACTATTCGTTTTAATCTCATTCCATATAGATATACATTGCAGAGATTAAGTGAGTTTAAATTCCTAGGAAGTCAAAATATCTCCTAATCTCCTTTAATCCTAGTCCTTGTAAATGGGAAATTCGTATCCGAACATCGAAAAATATACTCAAATCACCGTCGAAGGTATGCCCAACGATGGTAAGAGGACATATCTAGCGCACATGGAAGCTTAGTGCACATATTAAATCATCAGTATCCATTTTAGATCTAACGTCTCTGGTTGATCATTGCAATTTATAAATAACACCTTCCACCAATACACCCACTACGTCAGAGGGTGTTCTTAGCAAAATATACCAAACAACTAGAGACGTTAGATTAAGATGAGCGACAATAATTTAATATGTACAACATATACACTAAACTTTTGTATGCACCAGATATGTTCTCCGATCGTAAAATGTCTCACCCCGTGGAACGCGTACAGTCCAATCGTCAGTAGAAGCACATGGTCATGGTTAAGGTGTACGTCTTGTATTTAATTATGAACGCTAACGAACAAAACTGAGAGTACTATAAAAGGACAACACAGCATTCAGGCAATTATTGTAAAGCGTACACCTGTATACAACCAGAAAAGCAGCAGCCCAAAATCAATCAGTGATCAATCTAGTGGCATCCTAATCTACACTGAAATGCACAAACAGACGTGCATGTAACAACCAAATCAACCAATTCACACGCGGACTGAAGAAAAAAAATCTGTATCACGTATATGTATTGTAGTAATAATAATTTTGAGAGCAACAAAAGAAATTTTGAGAGCAAATGTACAGAGCTGAAGCTCAATCGCTGGTAGTACTAGTAGTAAGCAAGAATGAACGAAGAAATAAATCTAGCTGATGCTCCTCTCCATCATCTCGTTGTACTGTATACACGAGATCTGGCGCTGCAGCTTCATCTGCGCGTAGAACCTGGCGATGAACTCGTCCGCCTTGACGTCCACCCCGGCGTCCTCGCCGCTGTCCGCTGCCACCGACCGTCCGGCCGAGCTCGCGCGGCAGGCCTCTGCCACCACGCGCTCCAGCAGCAGCTCGCCATCGCCGCAGCAGCCCGGCTCCTCTTCCTCTTCATCCTCGACGTCGCCGTAGCAGCACCCGGCGCCCTCGTCCATCTCCCGCGCGGCGGCGGTGCTGAAGAAGTAGCGGTCGTCGCCGTAGAGGCCCGGCGTGTCCGGCACGGCCGGCGCGATGCAGGGGATGAGGCGCAGCACGCGCGCGGACGGGGTGCGGAACCGGAACGCCGGCGTCTCGTCGATGGAGTACTCGCGCTCGCCGCAGCGGAGCCGGTCGCCGCGCGCGCCGCCCAGGCCGGCGAGGCCGTGGCCGTGGCCGTGGCGGCGGAGCGTGTGGAGCAGGCGCAGGCGCAGGCGCAGGCGCAGGCTGTGCGCCGCGCCGCCCTTCCGCGCCCACAGCACCGCCAGCCGCAGCAGCCGCCACGCCCGCGTCCCGAACGACGGCCTCTTCAGTCCCGCCGCCATTGCGCTGCGTGTCGGATCAGATGGCGGCGCTTCGTTCGTCGAATGCGAAATGCCGCTGGATCGTCGCTCCGCACTGCTTTGCTCGGGTGATTGCTTTGCTTCGGAGTTCGAGATGAGTCGGGCAGGGAGAGGGAGAATATATATATAGGAGCTGTGGGGGCTGGCCGGTTGGGTGGCGTTGCTTGCGCGCTCCGGTTTGCAGCGGCGCGGGCGCGGGAGCCGGGAGGAGGAAGCGAACGCGTTTAGCAGCTGCCCGCGCCGCCCGCGTTAAGCTGGACTGGACTGCTGGAGGCAGCAGGCACATGATTGGGCGTGGCATGTGGGGCCCGTTCGCCAGGACGAAGGTGGCTATGGCACCCACGGACCTGCCGGTTCAGAGCCCCGAGGCGTTGGCTTCGTCTGCTTGATGGGCAGGAGCAGGACGACGGCACGGGGATGCGGGCATGCGGCCAGCCGGCCGTGGCTGTATTACCTGTGATGAACGTGGGAGCCTCGCACCTGTCGTGGCCTTGGTCGATCCGGCGAGCGAATTCCTGGGTTCCACTGAGGCTATCCGTAATCATTCTACTCTAAATTTTTACTCTAAATGAAATATTCTATCCTAGTCGTTAACATTTTAAAATACAGTAGCCAAACTCCCGCATCCACAACTACTCTATATCTCAACTCTATACAAACTATCACATTTTTTTATCAATATATATCAAAAATACCCACCGTGGGCCCCACCACCCACTCCCTGGCCTCCACCTCCACTCGTACGCTACAGTGGATAGCGTTTCTGCTGCGTCCGACGCTATTGCTAGCGTTTCTGCTGCCGTGCACAGTGGATAACGTATGAATCGAGTCCGCCGCTGCGTTTGTGTTGAACTCTATTGCTGCGTCGAGTAGCGTTTGCAGTAGCCCAGTGCGGGCAGCCTGATGAGTTCGCAGCTGTTCTCGTTTTCGGTTTTCCCCACACGGTTTTGCCCAGGAGGCGAGAGGAGACTGTCCATCCATCTCTCATTCTCTCGTTTTTTTGCGTTTCGCACGCACCGTAGCCTGCTCCGGCCTGCACGCAGACTCGTCAGTCCGCGCTGCTTCACTGGATTCGTACCTGGTAATCTGAGTAATTCGCCAGCCAGTTCTGAGCTGTAATGCATAGTCGACGACCGGCCATTTACAGGATCGAATGTTTTTTTCCCCTTTTTATCAACCGCTTCCCTGAGGTACAGTATGGCGTTAGATCACTTACTCCCTGTGTAAAAAAAACACATTTTGTTCTTCGACCAGTCACCGATTTAAATTAAGCTATATATTTATATAAAATACTATTAGCGCATCTCATTTCAAAATAGAATTACTATAATCATTGTATAAAATGAGAGATCTACCTTCTTTTTACTTACAATGGATGGAGTCCACGATCTTGTCAAACGTAAGCTGCGTTTTTTTAGGAATATAAAATGGATGTCAAAATCAAATCGCTTTACATCTGCTAGCTGTTCATTCGGGAGAAGTGCCACTGTACCACTACGTGCCCTCGTGGTTTCTTCATTTATTTATAAGGCAAGATAGTAGTAATCAACAAGACGTGAACCGCGTACGACGTCCCGCCGGGTCGATAGCCAGCGCAATTTCCGGGATGTACCACGACTCCACGAGAACACCATAGCAGGAACACCCGAACATCTCTAAAATTTACTTTTTAAATTGTCATTTAAGGATTGATTCACATATAGATTATTTTTGTATTTTTTTACTCTTCAATATTTTTTCTAGCATTCTTTATTCAGCATGCTATACTCAAGAATCATTCGCACTATATGAAACGATCAATATGTCCAAGAGGAGGCGAATTAGATTAATCTAAAAGACTTATTAAAATTCTCTTTAAATTATTGTTTAGAGATTCATTTACATAAATATTATTTTTAGTATCTTTTTACTCTTCAATAATTTGTCTATATATTCTGTGTACTCTACTCTATAGTCATTCACATTATCTAAGGGCAACAGCTACTATGCAGTCAGGTTTTAGTTGTAAGCGTGGAAACGAGCTTCCTGATCCATTAGAATCATTAACAACTGTAGTTTGTTAGCATTTTTTATAAATCTCCTCCAGCTCTAGTATAAGGGTTTAAGTGTTAAATATAATATATGGTTAGATCATAATCTAATAGACCAGAAGACTCGCTTGCACACTTACATCTAAAGCCTGATTGCACATCACTTGTTGCCCTATCTAAGATCAATATGTCCAAGAAACATGAATTGGACTAATCTAAATCCTTTTGCAATAATTAAAACCTCTCATATAACCCATTTCACCCTATATGGCTAGGTGTTTGGTGGGATTCTCATTTATTTGCATCAATAAACGGATTATAAGCGAAAACCAAACAGGGCCAATAACAGTTCCGTGTGCCGCACGATTGAAATCATCCATGTCAGTACATCACTCTAACGGTGCTGCTCTCAACACTCAAGCATAATGAACACAACAGGGTGCCGCAAAAACGCAAATTGCGCGTGGAGAACCGCGATCCGGTTATACAAAAAAATGTGCAAGCTGATAATCTACCGAATAGATTTTTGCAGTATTCCTACAGGCTATGCTTGGGCCAGCACAACAGGAAGAGTCAAAGACGAATCGATGGGCCATTGATCATGCTTGTACCAAAAAAATTGATTGTCATTGCCTGAAACAACATAAATCATAGACGAATGGGTCGAGCCAGCACAACACGACGAGGCCAAAAGTCCCACCTCCAGTCAAATGCATCAACATGCTTATGATTTTAGGATGCTTAAACTTGGCAACACTTGAACCATACGGAGACAACATTGCTTTAGATTGCAGAGTTGTACACAACATTGCCAAAAAAAGGGAAGAGTTACCAACATGACCATGCATAACAGATAATGCTACGAAAGGTAAACAAAGGAAACATCCCAAGAAATTTCTGGTAAGCAATACACACCAAGCGTCCAAGCGGTAACAAATTTCTAATGCCCCTTTGATGATATCTAGGGGCTACACCCCCACATGGTATCCCAGGCTGACAACCAGAAACAGTAATGACAAGCTAGAAATAGAAATCAAAGAATCAAAGAGTGCTGTCGTGCACATAATACCAAACTGCTCCTCACAAACACACCTTGTTCTTGTTGTCACATTCAGAAACCCAGGTTGTTAACTGAAGAGCTAACACATGAGGCCTAGATGAAAGTGAGAGAGGAAGGTGGAGCTATACCAAATACTTTAAAGAACCTCATATATACGACAGAGTTGCTCCGTGGCGGATCGAGATGAATCTAACATTCAGTTCATTTTTTTTTTCAATGGTGGAACTCTACCAGGCCTTGGGAACAAAATTAATGTCACTGCTGTCAACCCATCATCTGGTATCCTGGTTTGGATTCACTAGTAACTAATAGTCCAGAATTAGCTAACTACATATTAGCTAACTAAGAGCATCTCCGAGAGGGACTCTCTAAACGTGACCCTATTTTAAATATAGGGCCTAGAACCATAAAACACATTTCCAACAGCGGCTCTATTTTATATTATAAAATTTTATCAAACGATTACAGGGCTCGGTCTCTCGGGTGGTCTCTCAGGTTCTAAATCTAGTACCTCATATACTGGAGCCTTGTTCCCGTTTTCTCTTAATCTCCAACCATTTATTTCTTAATAATATGATTTGTTGGATTAAAAATTTCTTTTGATGCCCTAAATACGGTCCTATTTCAAATTCTAGGACTCTATTTTAGAGTTTATTTTTGGATATGCTCTAATAGTCCCTAACTTAAATTTTATGCCTCCTTGCTAAGGAGAAAAGGAAAACGATTCTAGGGTAGATTCTGCAACAACAGCAAAAATAGCCAAGGGAACATAAAAGATTTCCCAAGGATGGTGTTTATCAGTCATACAACAATATAACCTTTTGAATTTATGATATTGAATGAGAAAATAAGCTCCAACCTCCAAGTGCCTCATTTTTTTCCCTTTCCGTTTTTGGGGTTACAGTCTTACAGATGCATGCACACTCACTAGTCCCTACCACACAACTAGATTGCGAAGTCCAATGCTAACTCTGATTTCGTGGAGCAAAAGCTCATGCCAATAAAAAACAATCCACTGCGCCTCAAATTGAACAACCAGAATTTGAACCTCAGTCGGTGCAGTCGGTATACTCCCACAACTTCACAACCAAATAAGGCCTTGTTCGGTTATTCCCGTTATACATAGATTAGATGGGATTGGAAACAATTTAGAAGAATTTTGACTTGCTTAAAATTTAAACTTACCTAATCCCACTCAATCCACATGGATTGAGACCTAACCGAACAAGCCCTAAAGAGGTGGCTCCGAACAGGGAAAGAGTCATAAAGTGCACCAGATATTACACTATTGAGTAAATTTTAGGAGGCTTATATATAATAAGTCTAAATGCACTTGTAACGACTAGAACTCCAATTTTAATAAGGAACAAAAAGTACATGCCTTTCTAGAAAGGTGAAGAGTAACTAAATTAGCCATCCAACCTGTCGAAATCACAGCGATAATGTGCAATGTGGGAGGCTTAGAACATCTCTAAGAGTCTTTCTAAAACTAACTCTCTAAATTATCGTTTGGATAGTCATTTGAATAAAACTCGCTTTCAATATCTCTGTATTCTCCAATAAATTTCCTATATCTTGTGCACACTCTAGAAAGTCATCCTCACTATCTATCTTTGGCTAGTGAGAAATCCGGAATAGAGTGTCTATATTTAGAGATCCGGCTGTTGGAGGGTATTTGTTTCCTATAAATTAAGGATATAAAGAGTCCCTTGGAGTTGTTGTTATAAGCAGTAACAGCCCCCATGCAACTGCATAGGTTTAAAGGTTTTATTAGTGCTGTATGGCACCATTGCTAACATTGGTATGGAAGAAACAGAAGTACCCTACAAACTGGAAGAGGCATACAATTTTAAGGAACGGACGAGATAATTTACTAGAATAGCAGAAATTTTCATGCACGGTTACTTCTATCTTTGTATTTCATATGCTCCCTTTCCAGAATGACCTAGCACACGACCCTCAAAGTTCAGTACTAGTATAGGATCTTGAATTGAGACCTGCTAATCGATAGATCATTCTTGTTGTGGAAGTAAAGAATAGAAATGAAAGCAGGTGGGACTAATAGCCTAATACACTATGCAGTTTTCTTCTCATTGTTATGCAGTACTTAGAATACCCTACCAGAACAGAATCCAACCAATTGCCTAGCTCTGATATTAGACTTCTTGTAATCCTTCAGAAGATAAACGATAAGAACAAACCAATTTGGGATAAGATTAGGAAGTCAGCACTAAGAAAAGCAATAATTTCATTTGTTCCACTACAAGCTCGGAAGCATACACAGGATCAGTCACTGACATCAGGATTTATACTACGGAAAACAATATGTAGTAGTTAAAATAAAGCATCACAGAAGTACCAGAAAAACATCAGTCTTCTCTGAGAACTGAGAGTCGCTTGGTGCAGTTCTAGATGTCCATAGTACCTTAGCCCTTAAACTGCCACTCTCTACGGCACATGGGGCAAAGGGGTGTGGATGTTTGAGAATTGACCCACTTCAGTATGCAGTGAAGATGATAAGCATGGTTGCAGACACCCCAAATGAGTGGGCAATCATCACCAGGGAACTTACAGTCAGGACAGCAGCCATCAAAAGCCATCCTGCATATGCCACATGTCTCATCCTGTGCATCCCACGTCCAAGAAGCCACTGCATGCCACTGAAGAATCTTGACCTTCATAGTGCTACCTGGAATGCAACAATATATAAACAAGAGACGTTTTATTCACTGCATCTTGTCATATGCAGAATCCATTGAACAAGTAATGTATGGACAGTTTGAATTAGTAGTCCACTACGCAGAAAAGAAATCCTCAATCAACTGATGAAGAGAATGTGATATTTGGGCTTTAACATATTACTGCAGAGTGAGTGAGTGACCCTTACAGGGAAAAAAAATTGAATCCACTGAATAGGGTTTCCCACCAAAATATAACCCCAAATCCAGAGGTCTCCTAACAGCAATGTCAGCGCCAGTAGAGAGGAGAGACTAGGACACGAACTAGAGATTTAAAAGATCCTTCAGAGTTGCTGGATGCGACATGAGAAACAGTGCGCCGGAACTGGATCAACAGGATTGCTAACTGTTACACGAGAGAAGTATAAATAAACTCAAGCTAAATCATAGTATCATCGTACATCATAACCGACGCAACAACTAACAGTAGACTGAAATAAACCAAGAAGTCGTGAAAATGGCATTACCAATCTGTGATTCTCTCCAGTTATTTGGGAATCAATAACTTTGTAACTTCTTAATCTGGGAGCAAGAACGAGAGAAGGGACATGCACAGACTGGGTATCCGCGCAGCACAGTGGAAGCCAGAGAAGGGGAGCCAACTAATGAGGCAGAGGCACTGGAGCATATGGCATGATCCAAGAGGTCATGAAAGTTGGTGGTGTGGGATGTGGGGGCAGCGGCTGGTATAGTACCCCGTGGCTCACTGGCTTGGAGGGAGGGGAGAGGGGAAGGGGGATGACCGGATGAGAGACTGCACTATTGTGCTAAAGCTAGTATCCCTGGTAAGTGGTAATTACTGGGCCAATTCAGTGCTGCCCTCCAGCGCCAAGCCTACGTTCGCACATAGAACGGGCTGGTTTCACGCTGTGTAGATCTCCTTAATACAAAGTTTGGCATTGCTCCATAGATGTTATGCTTCCTCACCAAGTAAACCCACAGCACACACCATGACCAACTAACAAACAACCATATTGATCAACCCACTAGGCCCGACTCCAATGGAGACACAGTGGTCAGCTTCTTGCTCCCCTCCAATGATCCACTTGTAGCACACTCAGCCCTGACTGCCTGAGGCCTGACCCGGCACTGCCTATGAATGGCGTATCCAGGATTTTAAGAAAGGGTGGTCCAAGTTAACATAATTTCTTTTAGTATGCAAATGTAACATGCCAACATGCAAGTAAAAAGTTTACCAAAATGTTTAAACCACAGGGGAAAAATGCATGTTACATTTGCTAATACAAATAACTTGCCTTGTTGGTTGCTGCCTCCACCTCTCGATTCAGCCAGTCTGCCAATACAAGAAAAAAAAGCACATCAGGAATTTGCCCCAATCCATCTAGCAGTTCACAGATTGCAATCGGCAATTTCAAACATTTGCCCCTGCTCATTACTCAAACTCAGTACCCAATACTCTATTTCTCTGTATTCACCCGTCACAAGAGATGCTCAGACGCAGAAGCCGGAAGGTTGGAGGACAGCGCCGCTGGCGGCCAGGTAGCGATCGCCAGTGCCCGCCCGGTAGCCGTGGCCTTGTGCCTGGTGGGCTGCAGAGTGCTAACCTGACGCTCGCTTGCTTTGCTGCTCCTGCTCTGCTCGGAGCTTCGGATGGGGCGGAGTGTGGAGGCGCGGACTGCGGTTCGCCTGCGCCGGTGCCGCCCTCGCACCCTGGGGGCCTGCCGGCCTGGACTCGGGTGGCACGGCGCGGATTCAAAAGGGTAGGCGGCACTGCGCGAAGGGCCGAAGGCAGAGGGAGCTGGGCAGCAGGCCACCGGGGTCGCGTCGTCGGAGTCGTAACCGTGGGTTAGGGCATCGGGAGCCGGGAGGGAGTGAAGATGGGCTGAGGCAGGCCTTTAATTATTTGTTGGCATTTGCATTTCATTTCATCAAGTAGGCCTTCAGAGATAAGTGATTGCAGTTTTTTAAAAATATATATATAGGTTACAGCAAGTTTAATAATGGGACCCCGTTTAATAATATAGAGCATAGTAAGTTTAATAATGTTGTTATATTATATATGGCCAACTAAAAGTCTAACATAAAATAACTCTCTCATAATAATAGTTTGTAAATTTAATATTTGGTCCACCACTCTCTCTCTCTTATAATACTAGTTGTACATTTTCAATGGAATACTAGTGAGCAGTATGCTTCTCTTCTCTATATTTCTCTTTCTTCCATATCACCATAAATCTAATCTGTTATCTCTTACAGTCCGCCTACCAGTGATGGAGCACGACTACAAATTTCAGTATGGCAACGAGGAACGTATCGACTATCGAGCGGTCGGATGACATGCTCTGAGGCGGTGTCGACTAGCGGGCGCTTGTTGTCGACGGTAGACGCACGGTGGTGGTAGACTATGCCAGCAGGGAACGAAGGTGAACATGCTCGTGCGCACCATATCACGGTGCGAGCACCTACACGTGAGCCTAGATAATGTGGGAGAAGAAGGCAGAGTTGTAGACGGCTCATTTGCACGCCATGGAACTAGAGGAGCGGCTGCGTGCATGCGGAGGCAGATGGCAGATCGGGAGGGGCATGGTCTTATCGTCGAGGAGTCGAGTAGGAGTGCTAGAGGCCAAAGGGGAGCGGGAAACGGCTTATGGGGGTACCACCGTGGAGGCACCGAGCGCGGGCATCGAGAGGGTCCCACGTGTCGTGCACAGAGCGAGGTGGTACATCGGGAGGGGTGTTGTCCCACCTTTAGGCAAGAGTGCCAGAGGTGGAGGCGTGGAGCCAGGAGCGGGTGGTGGAGCGCTGGCATCCGGAGGTTAGAGCTTTGGGTCACACGGAGTGGGTGGTGGCAGGTAGCTCACGGCTAGGAGCCTAGAAGGAGACAATAGCCTCATAGAAGACGATAATGGGAAGTGGGAGGTGGCGAGGCACGTAGGCGGAGACAAGTGACCAAGTGGGATGTAATGCGAGGAGTTAAGGTTCCTCACTTCTTCTGTTGGGCTAGGTCGAGTAGTTTAGGTATAGTGAGGGCCATAATGGGCCACTGTGACTTATTATACTTCCTCTTAGTGCTTCTCTTGTCCGTAGGTACACATCTGCCTATGCGCTCCTCCTACCACTCCTAATGTATTTGACTGCTAGGGTTAGGATGGAGATGTGAGGGGAAGAAATAGATGGGAAGACGCCTCGCCTCGCCATAACCTCCCACATTCTTGTCATTATCGTGTCCCGAATCGCTTGACACCGATGCAGTGTCCCCACATGGTTCACCTCGTGCACAGACCGTTTAATAGCTTTTCACTGTCATTGCCTCCCAGGTGCTCGACGATGTCGCTTCCACTAGATATAGCCCTCCTTGGACTAAGTCGGCCACCATTTGACCCATCCATGTGACTATGTGTGTGGCCGGTACCAACCGCTATTGCTCCATCGCACCGATCGGTAGTGGCTCTAGTTAGATCCTACCTAAGTAGTTGACCGCTATGGCTCCATCGCACCGGTCGGTAGCAGCTCTAGTTAGATCCTACCTAAGTAGCAATATATATGTTGTCCACTTAGACTTATGTGTGTTATGTTATCCATATAGTCTTATGGGAAAGTCAAAAACTAGTAGGCTTAGGTTAGTGTTGGGTACCTGGGAACAGGGTACCCAAAGAAGGTCACAAGACCTCTCGAAGATGGCTCACGAACCGGGCAACCCACCTACCAAGCAGCTCGGCAGGAAGGTCCAAAGGGCCACCCGGGGATAGCCTGCCAAGTCGACCAGCCCGCCTGCCGAACAAATATTCGCCAAGCACCCCAGCGAGGCAGGGCTGCCGAGCAACCTAGTGAGGCGAGGCTACCAAGCAACCCAGCGGGGCGAGGCTGTCGACCAACCTAGCAGGGCAAGGCTGCTGACCAACCCAACGAGGCGAGGTTGCCGACCATCCTGCCCGTCGAGCAACCTAGAAAGACGACAACGAGCCGACCTAGTACTATCAAGCCACGTCGACACGATGGGACATCATAGAGCCATGCCCGAACTATGGAAGCGGTACCGAGGGGACTGTGTTAAGCACGACATTGGATACGTATCCCTGCTGAACAGTAGGACCAAACGACCCCGATCGTGGAGACCTCAACATCGTGGTCTCTACAGTGACCCATACGCCGAAGGGGATAGGGCATTACATTGTACCAGACGTGCGCCTACGCATGATGAAAGGTGATGCTAAGGGCATGACAGAAGGCGAAGACATCCCTAAGACATATCATGAGCTGACTCAACAGAACTCACCAAGCACTACCACGTCTAAATCAAAGTAGCTATAGGAACCCATCAGAAGGCGGATAGGACACAACGCCATACCAGGGGTACGACAGCGCATGCCTCGACAAACGAATCCACATGGGCTACGAGGCCTAGAAGCAGGACCCAACAGACGACACCATAGTGGCTATAAGGCCCAGAAGCAGGAAGCTGAACTCCACACCAGTGGAATACTAGTCTGCATTGTAACGTCTACCATTGGGCTATAAAAGGGCAAGACAACCCCCATCCAAACATCATCACATATCTCTACAACTTCACACCAGCACCGACTATAATATGCTCCAAGCAATACTACTGTCAGCACCACACTGGACTAGGGCTCTAGCCTGAACCAGTATAACCAACTCGCATCAGGTCCACCCTCGAGCCCCTTGTAGCTCACCATTCAGAGTGAGTCGGCGCTAACACCCCTGCCAAACACAAATCTTATTGTCCCTCATTTTTGGAAACCACGATAGTTAGGCAGGGCTATATCTAGTGGGACGGTCGACCTAGTCAGTATCGATCGTGTTGGGACCAAATTGGTCGGTGTTGACCAGCACATTAGAGACCCTGTTGGTACTAACTTGTATCTTGATGATGTGGCAGATCCTAATTGGTCGGCACCATTTTAACTGTTTGAAATTCAAAAATATTTCAAAAAGTTTTGAACAAAACCTAAATCCAAGGATATATAGGTTTATTCACACCCCTTAATTTCCCAATTCACTTGTCTTCTCTATTGCTAGAACCTTACTCTCTATTTCCATATCGATCCTATGTAAAGTCAACTTTGATACGTTCACTAACTTGCTTAATGAGCAATATCAACGATGTCCTGAGACCTCCATCTATGTTGGAGCATGTCTTCTTTGATGATCTTTCTTATGTCCATCGTCGGTGGGATAGTATTCCTGCTCGTCCCCATTCCCTGAATCTGCAGCCTCTATTTCTATATTCATATCCTCCTCGTTCGTATCCATACCCACCATCCATTAATACTCTTCCTCCTACCACAAAAGCTTTTACCATCGACGCTCCTACCACCGAAACACCTTAAAAAAGTTGACCAAGCAATTAAAATTAGATGAGAAATAAAATGTGAAAGATATGGAAGAGGTTCATTATGATGAGTAGTAGTATTGTATCGATTTTTAATGAACTATATAATTTTTATTTTGTAAAAGATTTTACATTTTATTGTTATGTTTGAATTCTGTATTTTTTTGCTTAATTATGTGATTGAATGCATTTTTATTTCAATAAAACATCATTTTTATTTCAAATAAAACTTTGTAAAAAGCTGATGTGGTACTAAGGTGTTGTGGTTTCAGAAACCGGGGGGCAATAGATTTGTGTTTGGTGGGGGATGCTACCGCAGACTGACTCCGAATGGTGAATCTCTAGGACTCGAACGATGAACTTGAGACACTGGGGTTATACTGGTTTAGGCCGGAGCCCTAATCCAATGTAGTGTTGATCGTAGTATTGCAATGAAATGTGTTATATCTTGTGTGCTTGTGTGTATGAAAAATGAGAGTCAGCCCTTTTATAGCTCAAGGGCAGGACCTTACAGAGCCGACTTGTTCTCTACAGGTATGAGGGTGATCTGTTGCCCCGATTTGGCTTAGTGCTGCTGGCGTAGTCCGTAGGGTCGTGCGTAGCCATACTCCTGATATGGTGTATCGTCTCGCTCATTCGTCATATGGCCCTTATATCGAGTCCTACGCTGACATCTTTGTGGTAGTGCGTGGCGGGCCCATGGGTTAGCCCCCATGTTGCTGTCGTGTGTAGCGCAACCTTGCTCGTCGTCATGGACCTGCGTCACTTACCGTCGTGCGTAGGCATACACTGATATGGTGTATCCATCGCATCCTTCCCGGTATGCGGGTCACTATAGAGACTCTGACGCTAAGGTCCCTGCAACCGAGGTTGACTGACCCCATTCGTCAGTGGGTTTTTTGTCTGGGATAGTACATGACGACGTACCATTTGACGTTCAATGGGGACCCTTCGACGTTGTACTTGAGACTCGGACATGGTTTGGTGATGGTGTGTCTTGTCACGCTGACGTAAGCCCGTAGCATTGGGTCGACCCTTCTCTATGCCGGTTAGATCGACGTGGGTCCTGATCGCTTGCCTTGCCTCGTGGGGTTGCTTGTCATAAAGTTGGTCATTCACTCCGCCTCGCGGGGTTGCCCAGTAAGGACTTGGCCGTCCGTCTCGCCTCGCGTGGTTGCTCGGTAGTGAAAGGGAAATGTGCCCTTAAGCCATTTCTATAAATGTTTTGGTGATTAGATGCCCAACACATGGTTTTAAGTTAATATGTGCTAAATGGTTGAGAAGTGCAAAATCAGGAATCAAGTTATGTTTCTGGACTTAGTAAATTGTTTTTGGATACTAACACATCTCTCTAAGTGCTAGGAACATAGCCAAGAAAACTAGAATCGGACAGGAGAAGTTCTAGCTAAGTTCATCCAAACCAGCACCAACCTGTGATGCACCGGACTGTCCTGTGCCCAGGCAGGCCCGGCGATGGACTCGTCGCTCTCGGGAAAAAGCGAAGGCACCACGGCTATAATTCACCGGACTGTCCGGTGAGCCAAACGGTGCCCGCGGCCAACGGTCGTCTGCACGATCAACGGGTGACACGTGACCGAGCCAACGGTCGGATGGTCACACCGGACTGTCCGGTGTGCACCGGACAGTGTCCGATGCGCCAATGGGACCAAAGACCCAATGGTCAGCTTTGCCAGAAAAGGAAGGAGATCATGCATTGGACAGGAACTGTTCATGTCCGGTGCACCACTCGATAAAAGGCAAGAATTGCCTTCCAATTGGATCTCCAATGGCTCCTAGCTACCTTGGGGCTATAAAAGGGACCCCTAGGCGTGTGGAGCAATAAACCAAGCATTCTCTGAACAATCTAAGACATCTAGACTCTACTATCTTTGTGTTAGAGATTTGAACACCTTTCGAGTCGAGAACTCCTGCCCCATGCTTTTGTGCTCAAGTCTTGGATTGTGTGTGTGATTGCTACATATTGAGTCTTGCGTGTGTTGCTTTCCCTCCCTTACTCTTGTGCTTCTCTTGTGATCAAAGTTTGTAAGGGCAAGAGGCTCCAATTTGTGGAGATTCATCGCAAACGAAAAAACTGCAAAGGAAGGAAACCGTGGTACTCAAAGTTGATCATTGGATCACTTGAGAGGGATTGAGTGCAATCCTTGACCGAAGGAGGTCACCACAACGTGGAGTAGGCTTTGGCCGAACCACAGGATAAAAATCACTGTGTCTCGTGCCCCTATTCATTGTGATTGTTTTTCTTCTATAGTTCTCACTTTAGGAACTTGGTTTTAATTGCACTAACATTTTATAAACCAAGTTTGTGCCGTTAGTGTTGAATTTTGCAGGATCACATATTTACCTCCCCTCTAGGTGCTCTCAATTGGTATCAAAGTCGTACTCTTCATCTAAGGGACTAACTACCCGAAGAGATAGATCCTAAGGGCAAGGGGATGGTGATCAACGACAAGGAGAAGGAGTCCCTCTTCAACGAGCCAAGAGACGACAAACCCACTGACTCAGGCTCGAGTCACAAGAAGAGGGACGGGAAGAAGAAGAGACGCATCAAGAAGATTATCTATTACGACAGTGATGCCTCCTCCTCTTCACCAAGGGATGACGACGACGACTCCTCGTCCAAACGAAAAACGGTTAACCAAAATTACTCGTTTGATTGTTCTCGCATTCCATACAATTCAAATGCACATTTACTTTCTATTCCACTTGGAAAACCTCCACACTTCGATGGAGAGGATTACTCATTTTGGAGTCATAAAATGCGTAGTCATCTATTTTCCCTCCATCCTAGTATTTGGGAATTGTAGAAAATGGAATGCACTTTGATAGTACTGATAACCCTGTGATTTGTAATGAAAAAATTCATAAAAATGCCCAAGCTACTACTGTGTTGCTAGCATCTCTATGCAGGGATGAATATAACAAGGTCAGCGGCTTGGACAACGCCAAGCAGATTTAGGACACCCTCAAAATATCTCACGAGGGTAATGATGCCACCGTGATCACCAAGATGGAACTGGTGGAAGGAGAGCTAGGGAGGTTTGCTATGATCAGGGGAGAGGAGCCAACATAGACCTACAACAGGCTCAAGACCCTGGTCAATAAAATCCGAAGCTACGAGAGTACAAGATGGACGGATCATGATGTCGTCCGACTCATGCTTAGTCATTTACAGTTATTGGCCCCCATCTTGTAAATCTTATTCATGAGAACCCCAGGTACACCAAGATGACGCCCGAGGAAATCCTCGGAAAATTGCGGGCGCATGATGGTGAAGGAGGCAAGATATGTGGACGACGCCTTGAACGGTCCACTCCCCGGCTACGAGCCACAGCCCGTTGCTCTCAAAGCAACCAGCAGCAGGGAGGCACTACCTAGCAAGGTAGCACAAGTGGAGGTTGCCGGGCTCAATGAAGATGAGATGGCGCTCATCATCAAGCGTTTCAAGACCGCACTTAAAGGACGAAAGGAGTACCCCAACAAGAACAAGTCAAGGGGAAAACGCTCCTGCTTCAAATGCGGTAAGATTGGTCATTTTATAGCTCAATTTCCCAATAATGAGAATGACCAGGCACAAGAAAAGCATGGGAAGAAGGAGAAAAAGAAGAACTATAGAAAGGCGAAGGGCGAGGCGCACCTTGGAAAGGAATGGGACTCCGACTGTTCTTCATCCGACTCCGACGATGAAGGACTGGCTGCCTCGGACTTCGACAAATCTTCGCTCTTCCCCAACGAATGCCATACATGCCTTATGGCGAAGGAGAAGAAGGTATGTATTGGGGACACTCCCAAATATACTTCTTCCAGTGATGAAGAATCATCTGTTGATGAAGTAGACTACACTGATTTATTTAAGGGATTATATAGAATCAAAGTAGACAAAATAAATGAATTAATTGAAGCTCTTAATAAAAAGGATAGATTGCTATAAAAGCAAGAAGATATTTTGTATGAGGAGCATGATAAATTTATTAGTGTTCAAAAATCTCTTACTCTAGAAATTAAGAGAAATGAAATGATATCCTCTAAGTTGTCTACTTGTCATGAATCTATCTCTAGCTTAAAGAATTTAAATGATGATTTGAATGCAAAGCTAGAGAAAGTAAATGCAACTAGTTCATGTGTAGAGCATGTGGTAATTTGCAATAGATGTAAAGATGTTGATTTTGATGAACATGCTGCTACTATTGCTAAACTAAATAATGATGTTCAAGTCTTAATGATCAACTTAAGACTTACAAAGATGATTATGAGAAACTAAAATTTGCTAGGGATGCCTACACCATTGTTAGACACCCCTCAATTAAGGATGAACTTGGTTTCGAAAGGAAACCAAGAACTTAACAAGCCAAAGGACTTCCGATCTCAACAAGGGGAAAGGGAAGGCTCCTATGGCTAGTAGTTCATATTTTGTACATGATCAAAAGAACCATGCTTATCTTTATGCTCATGTCAAAAAAGTTTCTCATCATGATAAAAGCTATAAGCATGTTGCTTTACCTATTTATCATAACTCACATGCTATGTTTGCATCGAGCTCTACTTATGCTTATAGGAGAAATAGACCTAGGAGTAATCATGGTGTGTCTCATGTGCCTAAGAAAACATGCAATAGTCCTACTGTTGTTTATCATGCATGTAATGCTTCTTTTGTACTCTCATGCAAAAATGCAAAAGTGGTTGCTAGAAAATTGGGATCTAAATGCAAGGGAGACAAGACTTGCATTTGGGTTCCAAAAGTTATTGTAACTAACCTTGTAGGACCCAACAAGAGTTGGGTACCTAAAACCCAAGCTTAACTACCTTGCAGGTTTATGCATTCGGGGGCTCAAGCTGGATTGTCGATAGCAGATGCACAAACCACATGATGGGGGAGAAGAAAATGTTCACCTCCTACGTCAAGAACAAGGATTTCCAAGATTCTATTATCTTTGGAGATGGGAACCAAGGCAAGGTCAAATGCTTAAGCAAGATAGCCATTACATCCGTGCATTCAATCTCTAATGTGTTTTTAGTTGAATCGCTCGGGTATAATTTATTGTCTGTGAGTCAATTAT
Source organism: Zea luxurians (assembly GCA_029449295.1). NCBI lineage: Eukaryota > Viridiplantae > Streptophyta > Magnoliopsida > Poales > Poaceae > Zea > Zea luxurians. Next base: position 6,595,108 of record JAOPSE010000107.1, read on the forward strand.
GTAACATGGGCTATAATTGTTTATTTACAAATATTGATGTATCTGTCTTTAAAAGGAGTGATGGTTCATTAGCCTTTAAGGGTGTATTAGACGACAAGCTCTATTTAGTTGGCTTTTCGAAAGAGAATGCCGATCTAGATACATGCTTAATTGCTAAGACTAATATGGGATGGCTCTGGCATCGCCGTCTAGCACATGTTGGAATGAAGAACCTTTATAAATTTCTAAAGGGATAACATGTGTTAGGACTAACCGATATCTGTTTTGAGAAAGACAGACCTTGTGCAGCATGCCAGGCAGGAAAGCAAGTGGGAAGCACTCATCATAGCAAGAATGTGATGACAACATCAAGACCACTTGAACTTCTACATATGGATCTCTTCGGACCCGTTGCCTATCTCAGCATCGGGGAAGTAAGAATGGTCTTGTTATTGTAGATGACTTTTCTCGCTTCACTTGGGTGTTCTTTTTATAGGAAAAATCTGAAACCCAAGGAACCCTAAAGCGCTTCCTAAGGAGAGCTCAAAACGAATTTGAGCTAAAGGTGAAGAAGATAAGAAGCGACAATGGGTCTGAGTTCAAGAATCTACAGGTAGAAGAATATCTTGAGGAGGAAGGCATCAAGCACAAATTCTCCGCTCCCTACACACCACAGCAAAACGGTGTGGTAGAGAGGAAGAACAGTCGCTAATTGACATGGCGAGAATGATACTTGGAGAGTACAAGACGCCTGAGCGGTTTTGGTCGGAAGCTGTGAACACAGCTTGCCATGCCATAAATCGACTCTATCTGCACTGCCTCCTCAAGAAGACCTCTGATGAACTCTTAACTGGTAACAAACCTAATGTTTCCTATTTTTGTGTATTTGGGAGCAAATGCTACATTTTGGTAAAGAAAGGTAGGCATTCAAAGTTTTCTCCCAAAGCTGTAGAAGTTTTTTTACTAGGATATGACTCAAATACAAAGGCGTATAAGGTCTTCAACAAATCATCAGGATTAGTTGAAGTCTCTAGCGACGTTGTATTTGATGAGACTAATGGCTCTCCTAGAGAGCAAGTTGATCTTGATGATGTAGATGAAGATGAGGTTCCAATGGCCGCAATGCGCACAATGGTGATAGGTGATGTGCGACCGCAGGAACTACAGGAACAAGATCAACCCTCTTCCTCTACGATGGTGCATCCTCCAACTTAAGAAGATGAACAGTGTCGGGTACCATAATTAGGGGTACCCCCAACGCTCCTAATCACGGCTGGTTAACACCCTCAGACCAACTGACGGGTGCGGTTCAAGCCAAGACCTCGTCTACCCGAAGGGCGCGATCTCACCTGAGCCCAGCCTCGGGTTGGAACATTGGTCCCAGACGAATTCATGCCTCACCCGAGGGCCTCCTCCGACGGCAGGCACCCCCTCGGCTCTCCCGAGGCCCGGCTCGAGCAGGCTTCGTTGTGAAGCAACCTTGGCCATACCGCCTCACCAACCGACCGCTTCGCAGGCGCATTAAATGCGGGGGATGCCTAACGCCGTATCTTGACACACGCGCCTCAGTCGGCCAGGCCGAAGTGACCGCAATCACTTCGCCCCTCCTCTTTACTGTCTGATATGACAGGAAAACAGCGCCGCTCGCTCCGCTTCGACTGTCGTGTCAGCCACCCCGGCAACGACTGACAACAGGTCACGATCAACCACCAAGCTCAAGCCTCGGGCGCAACAGGGAGCTTCGCCTCGCCCGACCTCAGGCTCCGGCCTCGAGAGGAGGTCTCCGCCTCCCCCGACCCCCGGACTCGGCCTCGACCCCGGTCTTGGGAGGAATCGCGTCCTCGCCCGACCCCGGCCTCGACCACAAGAGAAGTCTCCGCCTCGACCGACCCTGGGCTCGGACTGACCGTGCTGATAGGGGAAGCATCATTCCCCTACTCCTAGCCTGCTCAGGCTACAAGGAACAAGACCGGCGTCCCATCTGGCTTACCCCGACGACTGGTAATGATGGTGCCCCACGTGCGCCATGACGCCGGTGGCTCCCAGCCCCTTACGACAGCAAGGAGACATCAGCAAAGTCCTCACCGCGCTGCCAGCTGTGCTCCTACAGGACTCAGGCGCTCCTCCGGCGGCCACGCCATCACATGTACAGCGCCCAAGCTCTCCCCCGACGGCCACGTTGGCATGTACACAGGGCTTAGGCACTCCACTGCCGGACACGTTAGCGCATAGCTACGCCCCCATTGTACACCTGGACTCTCTCCTTGCCTCTATAAAAGGGGAGTCCAGGACCACCCTGAGGAGGGTTCGGGGTTCGCGCGAGGGGAAGCGGCGTACGAGCTCTCTCTCTCTCCCTCACGCGACGCGCTTGTAACCCCTACTGCGAGCGGCACCCCTGGTGCAGGATAATACAAGGCTTGTCCCACATCTTGTGTTCTATCCCGCGCCAACCCATCGGGGCAGGGACACACAGCGACAATTTACTCGTCGGTCCAGGGACCCCCCGGGGTCAAAATGCCGACAGTTGGCGCGCCAGGTAGGGGCCTGCTGCGTGTTAACGAACATCTTCCCGTTGAGATCCAGATGGGGAGTCTTCAGCAACCTCTCCAGCCCGGGACGGTGCTCCGCTTTGGGAGTCTCGAGTTCATGTCCCTCGACGGCAGCTACGACGTGGTACTCCTCCCCCCACGGCGCGACGACAACGACGGTTTTCGACTCGCATGACGACGATGAGCTCTACGACAGCATCTCCCCGCGGCAGAAGAGGAGCACTCCGGTCGTGCCCGCCACCCTCCTCGTCGGAGGAGGCGGAGACGGGGCAACCATGGCCACACAGGAGGCGGCACCTTGTCGGCTGTCGCACCAGAGCGAGTCGACGACGCCGGCATTCCCCCGCGGGACATGTCGGACATTGCCCTCGCACCTGAGGCGACGATAGGTGTCACTTCCCTGCGACGTGTCAGCCCCAAGTGGACTGATGACGCTAGCACCCAAGAAGGACCTGCTGGGCGTTACCCTCGTACCTGAGATGACGGTGTGCACCGCCCCCGACGTGACTTCACCACCGTCCAATGACCAAGAGGTACCGTCCGTTTTCCATCCCATACCTTTTCGGTTCAGCTTCGATCCACCTAGCGACCGCGCAATGGTGAGCGCCTTTGTAAAGGCGTATCCAAACCTTCCAGGGTACCACATGTGGTCGACCTGGGACCGACTGATAGCCGTCTCGACCTTCGGACCAGCGGGTTCTGAGGAAGAGGATATCCTCGACTCCGGTTGGGATTTCTCTGCCCTCAATGACCCCGGTGCCATGCGGGGCTTCATGTCCGCATGTGACCACTGCCTCTCCGGTTGTTCTGACGATGGCCATGACCTTGACGGCGAGGGTTACGGCCCAAGTTGCGAATGCTTCCACGTCGATCTGGGAGATCACAATGAAGGCAACCACCTCGGTATGCCAGAGGTTGACGATCCCCCTGGGCCCTCATCCCGTGTTGATATCCTGCGGGAGCTAGCTATCGTCCTAGTTCCTGCGGGGGGTCAGGACATACAGCTCGAGCAAATCCGTGAGATGCAGGCCCAGGTCGACGGGAAAGCAGGCCGGCTTGTATAGCTCCGACAGAACATCGAACAAGAGTGGGCAGGCCGATCACTCGCTGGAGAAGCCTGTCACCAGGCCCATGACATCCGGCACTGCATCGTCGACAATGCCAGGGCAGCGCTGCCTCCAGCCGTCAGCGGGTCCGGCCAGGACCTAGCTGCAGCGGCGATGCTGCTTCGGGCCATGCCGGAGCCATCCACCACCGAGGGACGGCGCATCCAGGGCGAACTCAAGAATCTTCTAGAGGGCGTCGCGGTTCGACGAGCCGAAAGCTCCGCCTCCCGTAGGTGAGCTGACCCCTCGGAGCATCACGCGGTGTCCTCCCGGCGCATTCAGGAAGCCTCGGTCCGTCCCGAGCGTACACGGGACGAGGCGCCCACCACCCGGGAACGCCTCGGCAACAAGCACCACCATCTCGACCATCGAGCCCGCCTCAATGAGAAGGTGCGCCGAGGCTACCATCCTAGGCGCGGGGGACGCTGCAACAGCGAGGAGGACTGCAGTCCTTCGCCCGAACCACCCGGCCCGCGAGTCTTCAGCCGGGCCATACGACGAGCACCGTTTCCTGCCATTTTCCGAGCCCTGACTACTATCACCAAGTACTCGGGGGAGACGAGGCCGGAGCTGTGGCTCGCGGACTACTGACTGGCCTGCCAGTTGGGAGGGGTGGATGATGACAACTTATCATCCGTAATCTACCCCTTTTCCTCTCTGACGCCGCCCGAGCCTGGCTGGAGCATCTGCCTCCTGCGCAGATCTCCGACTGGGACGATCTGGTCAAAGCTTTCGTGGGGAACTTCCAAGGCACGTATGTGCACCCTGGAAACTCGTGGGACCTCCGAAGCTGCCGCCAGCAGCCAGGGGAGTCCCTCCGAGAGTACATCCGGTGGTTTTCGAAGCAGCGCACCGAGCTACCCAACGTCATCGACTCGGATGTCATCGGGGCTTTCCTTGCTGACACCACTTGCCAGGACCTGGTGAGCAAACTGGTGCGCAAGACTCCCACCCGCGCGAGCGAACTGATGGACGTCGCCACCAAGTTCGCCTCGGGTCAAGAGGCGGTCGAAGCCATCTTCCGGAAGGACAAGCAGCCTCAGGTCGAGCTAAAGACAGATGCCCCTGAGGTGTCCGCCCAGCGGGGCATGAAGAAGAAGGCCAAAAACAAGTCGCGAGCAAAACGCGACGCCGCGGACGCGAATCTCATCGCTGCGGCCGAGCACAGGAACCCTCGGAAACCACCTGGAGGGGCCGGCGCGTTCGACAAGATGCTCAAAGAGCTGTGCCCCTATCACCAGGGGCCCGTCCAGCACACCCTTGAAGAATGTATCATGCTCCGACGCCACTTCCATAAGACCGGGCCCCCGGCGTAGGATGGTAGGGGCCATGACAACGACAAGAAGGAGGGTGGCAAGGAAGAGGGATTCCCGGAAGTCCATAACTGCTTCATGATCTACGGTGGGCAGGCACGAACGCCTCGGCTCGGCACCGCAAGCAGGAGCGCCGGGAAGTCTGCTTGGTGAAGGTGGCGGCGCCAGTCTACCTAGACTGGTCCGACAAGCCTATCACCTTCGACCAAGGCGACCACCCCGACTTCGTGCTGAGCCCGGGAAGGTACCCGCTCATCGTCGATCCGATCATCGGCAACGTTAGGCTCTCCAAGGTCCTCATGGACAGAGGTAGCAGCCTTAACATCATCTACGCCGAGACCCTGGAACTCTTAGGGGTTGATCGATCCGAAGTCCGGGCCGGTGCGGCACCCTTCCACGGGATCGCGCCCGGGAAGCGAATCCAACCCCTCGGACTAATCGACTTACCCGTCTACTTCGGAACTCCCTCAAACTTCCGAAAGGAAGCTCTCACCTTTGAGGTCGTCGGGTTCCGAGGAACCTACCATGCGGTGTTGGGAAGACCATGCTACGCCAAGTTTATGGCCGTCCCCAACTACACCTACCTCAAGCTCATGATGCCGGGCCCGAATGGGATCATCACTGTCGGGTCCACGTACCGCCATGCGTACGAATGCGACGTGGAGTGCGTGGAGTACGCCGAGGCTCTCGCCGAGTCCGAGGTCCTCATCGCTGACCTTGAACGCCTCTCCAAGGAGGCACCTGACGCGAAGCGGCACGCCGGCAACTTCAAACCGGTTGAGGCGGTCAAGTCCGTCTCTCTCGACCCCAGCAACGACGCCAGCAAGCTAGTTCGGATCGGCTCCAAGCTCGACCCCAAATAGGAAGCAGTGCTCGTTGACTTTCTCCACGCAAACGCCGAAGTATTTGCGTGGAGTCCCTCAGACATGCCCGGCATACCGAGGGATGTCGCCGAGCACTCACTGGACATCAGAGCTGGAGCCCGACCCGTGAAGCAAACCCTGCGCCGCTTCGACGAGGAAAAGCGTAGGGCCATAGGCGAGGAGATCCACAAGCTACTCGCGGCAGGGTTCATCAAAGAGGTATTCCATCCCGAATGGTTAGCTAACCCTGTTCTTGTAAGAAAGAAGGATGGGAAATGGAGGATGTGTGTAGACTATACTGGTCTAAACAAAGCATGTCCGAAAGTTCCCTACCCTCTACCTCGCATCGATCAAATCGTGGACTCCACATCTGGGTGCGAAACCCTGTCATTCCTCGATGCCTACTCAGGCTATCACCAAATCAAGATGAAAGAGTCTGACCAGCTCGTGACTTCTTTCATCACACCTTTTGGCATGTACTGTTACACCACAATGCCATTTGGGTTGAGGAATGCAAGCGCCACTTAGTAGAGGTGCATGAACCACGTGTTTGGAGGACATATCGGCAGAACGGTCGAGGCTTACGTCGACGACATTGTTGTCAAGACGAAGAGAGCCTCCGACCTCCTCTCTGACCTTGAAACGACATTCAAGTGTCTGAGAGCGAAAGGCGTGAAACTCAATCCTGAGAAGTGTGTCTTCAGAGTCCCCCGAGGCATGCTCCTTGGGTTCATCATCTCCGAGCGGGGCATCGAGGCCAACCCGGAGAAAATCGCGGCCATCACCAGCATGGGACCGATCAAAGATTTAAAAGGAGTATAGAGGGTCATGGGATGCCTTGCGGCTCTAAGCCGCTTCATCTCACGCCTCGGCGAGAAAGGCTTGCCTCTATACCGCCTCTTAAGGAAGGCCGAGTGCTTCACTTGGACCCCCGAGGCCGAGGAAGCTCTCGAAAACCTTAAGGCGCTCCTTACGAAAACACCCATCCTGGTGCCTCCCGCCGCAGGAGAAGCCCTCTTGATCTACGTAGCCACGACTACTCAGGTGGTCAGCGCCGCGATCATAGTCGAGAGACGAGAAGAAGGGCATGCACTGCCCGTCCAGAGGCCGGTCTACTTCATCAGTGAAGTACTTTCTGAGACCAAAGCTCGCTACCCACAGATCCAGAAGCTGCTCTACGCTGTGGTCCTGACACGACGAAAGTTGTGACACTACTTCGAGTCTCATCCGGTAACTATGGTGTCATCCTTCCCCCTAGGGGAGATCATCCAGTGCCGCGAAGCCTCGGGTAGGATAGCAAAGTGGGCGGTGGAGCTTATGGGCGAAACGCTATCATTCGCTCCTCGGAAGGCCATAAAATCCCAGGTCTTGGCAGACTTCCTGGCTGAGTGGACTGACACCCAGTTACCGACAACTCCAATCCAGCCCGAGCTCTGGACCATGTACTTCAATGGTTCACTCATGAAAACAAGAGCGGGCGCTGGCCTGCTCTTTGTTTCACCCCTCGGAAAGCATCTCCGCTACATCATTCGCCTCCATTTTCCGGCATCAAACAACGTGGCCGAGTACGAAGCACTAGTTAATGGGCTACGCATCGCCGTCGAGCTAGGGGTCCGATGCCTCGACGCTCGAGGCGACTCGCAACTTGTCATTGACCAAGTCATGAAGAACTCCCACTGCCGAGACTGGAGGATGGAAGCCTACTACGACGAAGTCCGGCGCCTAGAGAACAAGTTCTACGGGCTGGAGCTCAACCACATCGCCCGACGGTACAACGAGACTGCGGACGAGCTGGCAAAAATAGCCTTGGGGCGAACGACAGTTCCCTCCGACGTCTTCTCCAGAGACCTGCATCAACCATCCATCAAGATCGACGATGCGCCCGAGCCTGAGGAAGCCTCGGCCCAGCCCGAGGCACCCGAGGCCGCACCCGAGACACCCTCGAACGTCGAGGAAGAGGCCTTGCCCGTCGAAGAGGAACAGAATGGGGACGCGCCAGATCCGAACTGGCAGGCCCCGTACCTGGAATATCTCCTCCGAGGAGAGCTTCCCGTCGACAAGACCAAAGCTCGGTGACTGGCTCGGCGCGCCAAGTCATTTGTCCTGCTGGGTGATGAAAAAGAGCTCTACCACCGCAGCCCCTCGGGCATCCTTCAACGATGCATATCTATCGCCCAAGGACAAGAGCTGTTGCAAGAAATACACTCGGAGGCTTGCGGCCACCATGCAGCGCCTCGAGCCCTCGTGGGGAATGCCTTCCGACAAGGTTTCTACTGGCCAACCACGGTGGCTGATGCCACTAGGATTGTACGCTCCTGCCGGGGGTGTCAATTCTACGCAAAGCAGATGCATCTGCCCGCTCAGGCCTTGCAGACGATACCCATCACCTGGCCATTTGTTGTGTGGGGTCTGGACCTCGTCGGACCCTTGCAGAAGGCACCCGGGGGCTTCACGCACCTGCTGGTCGCTATCGACAAATTCTCCAAGTGGATCAAGGTTCGACCCCTAAACAACATCAGGTCCGAGCAGGCGGTGGCATTCTTCACCAACATTATTCATTGGTTCGGGGTCCCAAACTCAATCATCACCGACAATGGCACACAGTTCACCAGAAAAAGTTCCTGGACTTCTGCGATGACCACCACATCCGTGTGGACTAGGCCACCGTAGCTCATCCCATGACGAATGGGCAGGTGGAGCGTGCCAACGGTATGATTCTACAGGGGCTCAAACCAAGGATCTACAACGACCTCAACAAGTTCGGCAAGTTGTGGATGAAAGAGCTACCCTCGGTAGTCTGGAGCCTGAGGACGACGCTGATCCGCGCCACGGGTTTTATGCCGTTCTTTCTAGTCTATGGGGCAGAGGCCGTCCTCCCCACGGACTTAGAATATGGCTCCCCGAGGACCAAGGCGTACGACGACCGAAGCAACCAGACCGGCCGAGAAGACGCGCTGGACCAACTCGAGGAGGCTCGAGACGTCGCCTTACTACATTCGGCACGGTACCAGCAGTCGCTGTGGCGCTACCACGCCCTAAGCGTTCGGGCCTGAGGCTTCCAAGTGGGAGACTTGGTGCTTCGCCTGCGACAGGACGCCCGAGGGCGCCACAAGCTCACTCCTCCCTGGGAAGGGCCCTTCATCATCGCCAAGATCTTGAAGCCCGGAACATACAAGCTAGCCAACGACCAAGGCGAGGTCTACAGCAACGCTTGGAACATCCAACAGCTATGTCGCTTCTACCCTTAAGATGTTTTAAGTCGTTCATGTACCTTGTTTGCGTACACAAAGTCTAACCGTCAAGGAAGGGTCGGCCTTGCCTCAGCAAAGCCCGACCCTCCCTCGAGGGCTAGAAGGAGGGAACCCCCTCTGCGTCAAAATTTTCCTCGGAAAAATTTTCTACCAAAACAACCTTTGTGCTTTCGACTTCCGTATTGATAGCGGGATCTTGAGAACGACGAGAGTGCACGTAAGCGGCAAGGCCGACCGAGCCGAGGAACTCCTACGCCTCCAGGATATGGATACCTCACTCATCACCTTGCGCAAGAAGTAACTCACGCTCGGATAAGCGATCCTGCTACCAAACAAGTCCTAACACTCGGGTAGAAAACAACTTTCGCGCCTTCTCGACTGTCCCAATAATGGAATCCTTCGACTGAATGAGAGCGCACGTAAGTGGCAAGGCCGACCGAGCCGAGAGACTCCTATGCCTATGGGATACGGATACCTCACTCATCACCTTCCGCGAAAAGTAACTCTCGTTCGGATAAACGATTCTGCCATTCACAAACAAGTCGTGATGCTCGAAACAAGAGGAGAGAAGACACAGCTTCTTAAACACTTCGATAAAGTGTTTAGGCCTCGGCGGCCGCAAAAAAGCATGTGCATGCTACAGACAAACTGTTCCTGCAGGTTCTGGCATCGGCAGAGGGAGCAGCAGCACCCTCGGTGTTGATTCCACCCTCGGCAGAACCGGGCCCGGCCTCGAACGGCGACCCGGGCAAAAGGACCTCCACCTAAGGGAGGACGCAAGCACCGTGCCAGCAGATGTTTTGGCCAAGCTCCAGCAGCTGCTGCCACATCTTCCTCGGCCTGGGAAGCCGCCGTCTCCCGGGCCGACGAAGTCTCCTTCCGAGCCGACTCCGCGTCTGTCCGCGCTGGCACCGCTGCCTCCGGCTTCGGCTCATCGCAGAGCAGCCGAGGGTTCCAAAAGCTGAGCAAGGGAAGCCTAGAGCGGCAAGGCCGACAGAGCCGAGGGACTCCTACGCCTCTGGGATACGGACACCTCACTCGTCACCTTACGCGAAAGGCAACTGACGCTCGGTTAAGTGGTTCGGCTAGCCAACAGACAAGTCCCAGCGCTCGAAATGAGGAAGACACATAGCTTCATTCTCGAATACCCAAATGTTCAGGCCTCGACAGCCTCAATGAACATACATCGGCGCTCAAGGTGCCATTACAAACGGGACTCCAGTTCCGTTCCCGCGGGTATGAACAACCTCCATACCAGGGGGCCCACGGGATGACGAACTCCAAGCGGCTCACCGGCAACCGCCCTGACAGCAGCGACAACGACCCCCGCTTCGGGCGGCGAAACAGCAGCAGCGATGACCTCAGGGCCGACGCTGCTGTGACGAGGCCCTCGCCCGCGTCTCCGCTCGAGGGGCGAGGACAAGCCATCAAAGCCAAAGAGTCGGGGGTCCGGCCGCAGCTGGCGCCGATGGTCTCGTCGACAGAGACAACCTCCTCCGGCTGCCACCACCCCAGCACCGACGACAGCGGCCACCTACGCGCCAGCGCCACGCCGGCGAATGACGGACGCCCCAGCCTGCACCGGCAAATCCCCACTCAGGTCCTCGCGGACAGGCAGGCCTCAACCTCCACACAGAGGCATCATGCCGAAGTGAGGACAAGACAATCCAAGAACATGAACGCCGCCTATGCGGCGTACGGCGTCTTGGACGATCCACTGGTGCGCGCGGCGCAACAGACGTCCGAGCCCAGATCAAGCGGCAGGAGGCAGCGTCGGGGGCCACGACAGAGCCAGCTGAGCCAGCGAGCCAGGCACGCTGGAGCCGACGGTGCTTGCGGCCGACCGGTCCTGCGTTGCCGAAGTCTGCCCCTCCGCAAGGCCGGTGAGCGCCTTCTCCCCTGAATGCTGAAGGAGGAGACAGCCTGTCGGCCCATGCAGGAGGTAGAGCCCCGGCTCAGCTCTCCCTCCGCCTCAGCAAGGATGATGAAGATCCTTGAAGCTGAGGGCGGGGCAGAGGCCGCAACCCGACATGCTTTTCCCCACCAAACTGCCCATTGGTGAGGGAATGCAGCCGGGCTGCATGACGAAAATCCTTGAAGCCGAACGATGGCTGAAAGGTACCGATCTCCACGAGGCCGCGCTCCTCCAACGACAGTGTTGGGGACTTGTTCTCAAATGCTATAAATCAAGAACAAGACAACACGAAGATGTTAAATATTAAATACCCTTTGTCCGCTGAAGCATTATCTCCTCGAGGGTTTAATGAACTTCGGACGAAGGATATAAACATAATATAACAAAGATTACGAAGGAAAAGACCTTCGTTAAGTTGGTAAATGAGTAAACAGAATAAACATATATATATATATAAAGTGCGAAAATAATAATACCAGCATTACCATCAATATATTTCCATTATTAAATTCATGAAAACGAATTACAAATGTACCTTCAGACTAATGTAAGGCAAAGGTACAAGTCGTGATGCAAAAAGACGTGCGCCCAGTCAGCGTGAACAGTACGAGAGTACTGTTCACCTATTTATAGGCACGGGACGCAGCCCGTGTAAAATTACATTGATGCCCTTTACATTTATTAATAACTCTATAGTAATTCTTCGAGGTCCAATTTGGCTTTTCATCTTTAAGTCGGTTCCTCTTTTCTGCCGTTATGCCGAAGCTTTTCTGCATATGGCTTCATGATCGTCTTATCCTTCGTCATGACCGCTTTTCATTCCAGCTTCGTCTTAAACATGCCCTTATATATTCGCGACCTGACTCCGAAGGTGCCTGTTCCGAAGGTGCCTGTTCACATTTTACACTTGGAAAACATTGTCAAACTGTGTTTTTGAGGACCTTCGGGAGCCGAAGGCCCCCAACAGTAGCCCCTCGCAATATCAATTTATTGTAAAGATAAATTTATATTGCGACCTGGACGAAGGCTTTAAGCCGAAGGTCCGAAAAAACACCTTCCTTTTGCTAGAATAGCAATAGTCATTGACAAGCGGGGCCCTCCAGTTTTCGACATACTGGGTGTATAAATACAAGCTCTCCGCGAGTTTATTTGACACGCCCTTTTGCCACCTGCTTTTTACTCACCAGCTTTCAACCTGCGCACCCTGCCCTTAGCCTGTGCGCGACAGCATTTGCTCGGTCTTAAATTTTTAAGCTTCGGCTTCAAGTCTAGTTTGCCAGCATTCGCGAAAATGTCTAAAGATAAGACAGCTGCTGGTGCTTCGAAGCTAAGCCTTTCGGAGGAGATGCATCTGGGTTTTCTTGAGTCAATGTCGAAGACCAATACTGAAAAGATTGTCAAGGAAACTTTGGAGGGTTTATCTGAAGATACTGGCGACAGTGATAGCTATGATGTGGATAGTGGCGGAGAGGATTCCGAAGATCGCCCGTGGCGGCCTAGTCACTCAAACTTTGGAAAATCAACTATAAAGCAGAGTCACCTTGAAAACATGAGGGGGAGATACTTCCGAGATATATCCATCGTGAGGGCGGATGACGGAGAGAAAACTACGCCGACCCCCGAAGATAATGAGGTTGTGATCTTCCGAAGCTTTTTAAAGGCTGGGCTACGATTCCCCCTAAGCAAGTTTGTAGTAGAAGTTCTAAAAATATATCAAATTTACCTTCATCAACTTACCCCTGAAGCAGTGATAAGATTGGGAATCTTCGTCTGGGCCGTGAGGAGCCAGGGTTTGGAGCCAAGTGCTAAAAGCTTTTGCAATATACACGAGCTAGTATATGAGACGAAACCATGGGGCAAGGAACAATATCATAATAATTTTGGTTGTTATAGCTTCGGTGCCCGCTCTGGGTCGAGCTGTCCCGTGCCAACCTTTCGGAAGAGATGGCCCGGGGAATGGATGAAGGAATGGTTCTATGTGAAAAACGATCTGACGGTTCGGGAAGATATCAAGGATATCATCATGCGCCCTATCTGGCAGCGCTTCGGACTTCGGAAACCAAAGGTAGAAATGGATGAAGCAGCTGGAGAATGTCAGAGGGCCTTCGGCGTAGTCTGTTCCTTTATTGGGACCAAGGATTTAATGCAAGAGCACATTGCCTTCAGAGTGTGGCCACTTGTAGATGACTGGGAAATGCCGAAGGAGACCATCAAAGAAGCTGACGAGGGTGGACTAATTAAACTGAAATATACATTCAAGTACGGAGATAAATTTGTTGAACCGGATGATGATTGGCTGAAAAGTATTGAGAATGTAAGTGATGAATTGCTTGGGACCTATTCAAAGGCTGAAAACACTGCATTATCAGCGGCTTTCGGAGGCCGAAAGAAGAAGAGGCTCAACGAGTATTTGATGCTATTGGGTTTATCTATCCCGACTACTGTTATCCAATGCGAGGTCAAAAGAGAAAAAATACTGCTCCTGCAAAGGACACTACTTCGGCTGCTCCCGGGAAGCCAGCACCGAAGAGGAAGAAAGTAAAAGTGTCCACACACCCTCCACGTTGTATTGAGCCGGCCACAGTGCCCGAGTTTATTGGCGAGGCCTCTTCGGCCACCGAAGCCAGAGAACCAACTGTAGCGCTAAAATCCGAAGAAATGGCCGAGGCACCAGCAATAAGAAAGGAGAAATCTGAAGAAAGAGAAACACCAGATGTTATAAGTCCTTCAACAAAAGCTGAGACAGCTAAAAGCCAGAAGGGGCCAGCAGCAACCCCGAAAAGAAAAAGAATGGTTAATGTGCTGGATGTCCTGGAGACGATTAAATCTTCAAGCACAACTTCAAAGAAAATTATCGAGGCGCCTATTGAAGCCTTTGCTGCTGAAACTTCGAAGCAGCAATCTGAAACTGAAGCTGGGCCTTCGGAATCCACCAAGATACAGCTTTTGGAGGTCGAAAAAATGTCAAAGGCAAGTTTAGAAACTGAAAAAGCAACAATAACAGAACCGATTCTGATTGGGGAAATTGGTACTGCCACCCTCGAAGCATCCTCCAAAATACATGATTATATTGTGTGACATGCTTCGGGAAGAAACTGTCTGAAGAAGAAATTTTTGAAGCCAATCACTATGCCCAAGAACTGAAATATCCGAAGGGGGCCGTAGTATTCAACGGGACAAACGAAGATGACTTCTTATATTGCCTCCCAGACAATAAAGAATTATCCGTATGCCGGGAAATGGCTAGAAGCATGGGATTCCCGAAGCTTGAAGCTGACCTTTGCGCCATGACGAAGGAGGATCTTGCGGATAGTCTTGCATATAACAGTCTAAAGGTACGAAGATTGTAAACTTTGAATTTTGTGGATTTTGAATGAATCCTTTACTGTTGTGTTAATCCATTCATTCTTTTTGAATAGGGCTTAATTCTCAGCAATGCCTTAAGGGCACAAAAGAATGCTGAAGACGAGAGCTGCACCATTGCTCTCAACAACCTTCGAACAGAGGTTATTAGGCTACGAAACGAAGCCTTGGAGAAAGATAGAATTCTGCTTACATTAGTGGAAAAAATGAAGGAGGACGAAGCTAACTCTAAAACTCAAGGCGAAGCATAGAGGCGTGAGATTGAAGATCTTCGTAAACAACTAGCCCGAGCCAAAGAAGAACGTATTCTTGAAGAAACAAAACGAGAGTTAAGTGAACAATGGGCAGATCATTTGGAAGTTAATGTTAAAGAGCTTCGTGCTTCTCAAAGAAAATGCTATGTTAAATCCATAGAGTGCGTTAAGAAGATAAAATCCAGCTTTGCCAACGTTGGCGCATTCTCTAGCGAGGAGAATTTCTCAAGGGGCAATCCCGAAGGTCCGATGGAATGGATTAGTAACGAAGCTGAGGCCTTCGAAGAAATCCTGAATAGCCGCGGAGACATATGTGCTTTTTCGGGTGCTAGAGGAATTGCTACTGTTTTGGAGAAGAAAGGTTGTGAGCATGTAAAATCTTTAGCGCAATCCGATGCTACTTTGTCTTCCGAAGACATTAAAGACCCCTCAGCCGAAGCAAGCATGATCGGCGGAAAATTTTTCACTGATATCTGGGACAACGGCGGCCGAGAAATGGCATAAGAAATTATTCAAAAAAGCGAAAAAGGCATCTATGATGCCAGAAAAGTAGCGGCGGCTGCCGAAAAAAGTACCGAGCCCGAAGGGCAAATAGGTATTAATTAGTGATTTTTATTATGTTGTAATTTTTGATTCCAGACTTTGCTCACGGTTTGTAATAGTAATATAGCCGTATCTTCTCTTCGCTCAGAACCTGCTAAGGCATCTCCGGGCCCCCACCCGAAGGGGGACGATGAAATTAGAAAAATGGCCGAAGCCATTATGGACAAGGTTGTTGACCAGCTACTGAACGAAGCTGCAGAAATAGTTCTAAAAGAGGATTAAATGCTACTGTAAAAACATTTGGAACGTAACGTATGTAATATATTGTAACTTTGAATGTAATATATAATCCATGTACAGTTTTAATTCTTTACGATGCATGAAATCTTGCGTACATACCATTTTTTGAGCCTTCGGCGAAAAAAACACCTTCCCTTATTTTCATGCTTCGTGAAGAAAATTTTATATCACCAGAAGTTGCATTCGTTCGTGGTGAAGATTATCCAAGCTTCGTGAAATATTCTCCGAAGCTATAGAAAAGCTTTTGTTGCCTCTCTAATGAAGCTACACTTCTTCTCGGCTTGTCTTGTGCTTTAGCACGATTTTCTCTTTTCCGAATTATTCTCTGAAGGTCAATACTGTATCCCCTTCTTGTTCCATATGCAATATGCTGTATGATGCTTATGTTATGCAGAATGATGTGATGATGTTATGTTATGCAAGATGACGTTTGTGCCACAGATACATATCCCTGTAATAGAGCATACACACTTTTTATATCAGCGTTGACTTTTCGCTGTAAGCCTCCCTTAGGAGCTTCTTCGCCTTTTACTTTCAGCGGAATCAGCGTTTATTTTTCGCTGTAAGCCTCCCTTAGGAGCTTCTTCGCCTTTTACTTTCAGCGGAATCAGCGTTTATTTTTCGCTGTAAGCCTCCCTTAGGAGCTTCTTCGCCTTTTACTTTCGGCGGAATCAGCGCTGACTTTTCGCTGTAGGCTCAGAAAACTTACACTGCGCTCGCTTAGGAACGACTTTTTACTGTTTCGAACAGCTTGCTCTGTGTCTATTAAAACAAAATTTTGATAATACAAAGGTCCTTCATGCCACCATAAATTCGTATGCTTCAACGATTCAAGCCTATGAAAAAGACACATTTTTATTAAAGTGTTACAAGGAATTAAAAAATGATAAAGGGCACTTGATCTTCCCATAATTGTTCCTTATTAACAAAAAAGTAATACCGAATGTAAAAATGCGAAAAAAACTGCTGTTGAGGTAGGATATTTATCAGTAAATGTGCTTCGACTCTGGCACAGTGCTATTGACTGTGCGAGCTTCGGAGTCCTCTCTGAAATCCCTCTGATTGTGGTGACTCCCTTCTGGCTGGAGCCCTGGCTACGTCGGTGGCGGCGGTGGAGGCTGTTGCCAGGATGCTTGGGGCTGACTTGCCGAAGCAACAGAAGCTGCAGGGTGATTGCCTACATATTCTGGAATGTAAGGCGAATGGTACGAAGCAGTATGCAGGACCTGCTTCGGCTGATTCTGTTGTGCAGCAGCTTCTGCTAGCTCCTTTTGCTTCTGGATGGTAATGTGACACATCTTGGTGGTGTGGCCCTTACCTTCACCACAGAATAGGCAGTATATTTTTCTTGGTTGATCCCCAAATCTTCCCCCGAAGCCCCTGGCGCCTCTGCCCCTTGGCACTGGCGGCCGGAAGGAGCTTTGCTGCTGCCCCGAAGCTTGGGAGGAGCACTGTGGCCTTTGCTGTTGACTCGCTTTGTCGTCATTTTGAGTAGAATTGTGAATTGACCTGACGTGCCTTGGATAAAATCTTCCTCAGAAGCCCCTAGTCATTTCAGAGAACCTGAGGGCTTCCTCCCTTCTTTGGCGAAAATCATTGTCAGCTCGAATGTACTCGTCCATCTTCTGGAGCAGCTTCTCCAGAGTTTGGGGAGGCTTCCTGGCAAAGTACTGAGCTGCAGGTCCTGGCCGAAGCCCCTTGATCATGGCCTCAATGACAATTTCATTGGGCACTGTTGGTGCCTGCGCCCTCAGATGTAGGAACCTTCGGACATATGCTTGAAGATATTCTTCATGATCCTGGGTGCACTGGAATAAAGCTTGAGCAGTGACTGGCTTCGTCTGAAAGCCCTGGAAGCTGGTTATCAGCTTGTCCTTCAACTTTTGCCATGAGGTGATTGTCCGTGGCCTAAGAGAAGAATACCAAGTTTGTGCGACGCTTCTGACAGCCATGATGAAGGACTTTTGCCATGACCGCCGTGTTGCCACCGTACGAAGATATAGTTGCTTCGTAGCTCATCAAGAATTGTTTCGGGTCTGAATGACCGTCGTACATGGGGAGCTGAGGTGGCTTGTAAGACTGTGGCCAAGGAACAGCCTGCAGTTCTATTGACAAGGGAGAAGCATCATCAAAAGCAAAATTTCCATGATGGAAATCTTCATACCAGTCATCCTCGTTGTAGAAACCCTCTTGATGAAGCTCTCTGCGCGGGGGCCTTTGGTTCTGGTCATCTTGAGCGAGATGTCGAAGCTCTTCAGAGGCTTCGTCTATCTGCCTTTGAAGATCAGCTAGACGAGCCATCTTCTCCTTCTTGCGTTGGACCTGTTGATTGAGCATTTCCAAATTTTGGATTTCTTGATCCAATTCGTCCTCCGGGGGCGCTGGACTGGTGGCCTTTCTCTTCTGGCTTTGGGCCTCCCTAAGAGAAACGACATCTTGATTGTGGTCTAGCGGCTGCAGAGCAGCAGCCCCTGTTGCTGAAGTTTTTTTCGGCGGCATGACGAAGGTGATGCTTGCCGAAGATTTTCAAAACTCAAAAAGTGGAAGTGAGTTCACCGGAGGTGGGCGCCAATGTTGGGGACTTGTTCTCAAATGCTATAAATCAAGAACAAGACAACACGAAGATGTTAAATATTAAATACCCTTCGTCCGCTGAAGCATTATCTCCTCGAGGGTTTAATGAACTTCGGACGAAGGATATAAACATAATATAACAAAGGTTACGAAGGAAAAGACCTTCGTTAAGTTGGTAAATGAGTAAACAGAATAAACATATATATATATAAAGTGCGAAAATAATAATACCAGCATTACCATCAATATATTTCCATTATTAAATTCATGAAAACGAATTACAAATGTACCTTCAGACTGATGTAAGGCAAAGGTACAAGTCGTGATGCAAAAAGACGTGCGCCCAGTCAGCGTGAACAGTACGAGAGTACTGTTCACCTATTTATAGGCACGGGACGCAGCCCGTGTAAAATTACATTGATGCCCTTTACATTTATCAATAACTCTATAGTAATTCTTCGAGGTCCAATTTGGCTTTTCATCTTTAAGTCGGTTCCTCTTTTCTGCCGTTATGCCGAAGCTTTTCTGCATATGGCTTCATGATCGTCTTATCCTTCGTCATGACCGCTTTTCATTCCAGCTTCGTCTTAAACATGCCCTTATATATTCGCGACCTGACTCCGAAGGTGCCTGTTCACATTTTACACTTGGAAAACATTGTCAAACTGTGTTTTTGAGGACCTTCGGGAGCCGAAGGCCCCCAACAAACAGCAAGAGCAAGGCGATGCTGGGGCACCCCATCCGGGGGCTCAAAAGGCGGAAGGGCGCAAGGCATGAGGGGAGGACGAAGGCATGGCCACTGCCCAGGGGATCGATCCCCCTTTTATAGGCAGACCTCCTCGCTTGCACCCCTTAGCGTCACGGGCGAAGTCCCCACTGACAACCTCCAGGGTTCTCCCCCCACGACACGGGGGCTGGGACCCACGCGTCATACGAGCTGAACCGAAGCACGAAGAAGGCGAACCGCCGCACGCAAGGCGTGTAACCGTCCCGCGGTTACAAGCACTCTCTCATCTTCACAGAAACCGGTGGTCGAAAGGGTGGACTGCTACGCGACAAGCGTCCAACTGCACCACAACTGTGCGCCCCTTCGGCTCCGTCCACACCCGGTGGACCAGCGCAAAGGAAGCGGGCCCGCATGTCATGTAACCGGCGCGCCGGTTACGACGTGCAAGAAGCTCCACCGCCACTCACCCCAATGCTGCGCCTCCTCGACTGCGGGACCAGTACCACGACTTGAGGTACCCCTGCGCATGACCCAGCAGTGCCAATTAAAGGCAACGGCCACGGGTCGATCAGCCGCGGGGCAGGCACGACGGTTGGCATGGTCAAAAGTGGGCCGACAGTAATTGCTGCGGCAGACGAACGGATGCAGCAGTCAAGTCGCCTGCAGGCTCGCGTCCTCTCCTTAAGCGACGGGAGAGCCCTCCCTTACGGCGTGAAGACGATGCGCCCGTGCCCCGTTCCTCGAACGGCTCGCACGCGCAATGGGCGCCACGCGAATCACCCGTCCCGTCGCATCAACTCCCCGACGGAGCAGACAACACCTCTGGCAGGCGAGGCGGGCGTCGCTTCGTCTTCGCCATAATGACCGCGTCAAAAAAGGTGCGCCACTTTATTTAAAATTCATATCCTTCCCCTCCTCCTCTCTCTCTTGCCACAGGTACCAGGAAAGGGGATGTTGTGGAAAGGATCCTTCCTGGTGAAGGAAGCGGGCCCCAAGCCCTCCTACTGATCAGGGGTTCGAAGGCTGGCCCCTTGGAAGGGTTCGACAGCCGCCCTAGAGCGCCCGAGCTCCGTGCCCACTACTGATCAGGGGTTCGTAGGCTGGCCCCTCGGAAGGGTTTGACAGTCGCCCCAGAGCATGCAGAGTGAGGGATGACTTTGGGTACGTTCGATACATAACCAAGGCTCGGGCTACGCTCCCGAGGTACCCTAGGACATTTCCGAGACCAGCGGGAACGATTTGTAACGGAATCCCACCGGAGGGAGGCATCGAGCCCTCGGACCCTGTCGAAGGGGTCTGGGTCCGGCGAATCACCCGCAGGTACTTTTGGAGCGCACCTCTGGGCTACAGCCGACCCCTAACGAACGGGGCACGGGCGTCCACTCGGATCCCCCATTAGCAGCTCACTGGAAACACCATGTTCAGCGCCCTCCGAGGGCAACATGGTGCTTTCCCCCTCCTCCTTGCGAAAAGGCGACGCACGGGCGTAAATAAAAGTCGAGAAAGTCCTTGATCGTCCTCTCGCTCCGTGCAGAGGCTCGGGGGCTGCTCTCGCACCCGGCTACGGCCAAAACTGTTGACAGCGTCAACAAACCAGCCTGATAACTTGGAACCCGACCACGCACCCGGGCTACTGCCGGGCCGCAAGAGGGAACGACCAGACCAGCCGAAGCACCACGAAAAGCATTCAGACCTCAGAGGAGTCAAACCACTCCTCCGAGGCCTCGGGGGCTACACCCGGCGGGTGCGCTCGCGCGCACCCACCAGAACAAGGCAAAAACCGAGAGAGGCTGGTCCCCTCACCGAAAACGCGGCAAAAGCCTCCAAGCGAGTACCATCACTCCCTTCGAGGCTCGGGGGCTACTATCGGGTACCATAATTAGGGGTACCCCCAATGCTCCTAATCACGGCTGGTTAACACCCTCAGACCAACTGACGGGTGCGGTTCAAGCCAAGACCTCGTCTACCCGAAGGGCGCGATCTCACCTGAGCCCAGCCTCGGGTTGGAACAGTGGTCCCAGACGAATTCACGCCTCACCCGAGGGCCTCCTCCGACGGCAGGCACCCCCTCGGTTCTCCCGAGGACCGGCTCGGGTAGGCTTTGTTGTGAAGCAACCTTGGCCATACCGCCTCACCAACCGACCGCTTCGTAGGTGCATTAAATGCGGGGGATGCCTGACGCCGTATCCTGACACACGCGCCTCAGTCGGCCAGGCCGAAGTGACCGCAGTCACTTCGCCCCTCCTCTTTACTATCCGATATGACAGGAAAACAGCGCCGCTCGCTCCGCTTCGACTGCCGTGTCAGCCACCCCGGCAACGACTGACAACAGGTCATGATCAACCACCAAGCTCAAGCCTCGGGCGTAACAGGGAGCTCCGCCTCGCCCGACCTCAGGCTCCGGCCTCGGGAGGAGGTCTCCGCCTCGCCCGACCCCCGGACTCGGCCTCGACCCCGGTCTCGGGAGGAATCGCGTCCTCGCCCGACCCCGGCCTCGACCACAAGAGAAGTCTCCGCCTCGACCGACCCTGGGCTCGGACTGACCGTGCTGATAGGGGAAGCATCATTCCCCTACTCCTAGCCTGCTCAGGCTGCAAGGAACAAGACCGGCGTCCCATCTGGCTTACCCCGGCGACGGGTAATGATGGTGCCCTGTAACACCCTGAATTTGGGGTATAAAATTTCTTTGCTCATACTCACAAATTCAGGTGTTACTCCTCTCTTCACGTCTTCCCCAACCTCCTCTTTCTCTTTTCTATAGAACAAGAGTGGTTATTTTTAAGTGTAAATGTAATTATAATCTAGTAGGTTAAACCCTAAGGGAACAATGGTCGTTGCATCATGTTAGAAAGTATTTATTTTTTTGTTTAATGAATGGTTTGCTTGATCTTTCATCTAATCATTTGTTTGCGCATAAGGTCAAACTGAAATAAATAGAAAAGAGAAAGAAAAAGAAAGGAAAAAGAGAAATGAATTTCAGCCCAGCCCCCTTCCCTGGCCCATTTCGGCCAGCCCACCCGCGCCCCTCTTTTCCCCTCTTTCTCCCCCCCGGTCCACTCGTGCCTACGCTCTCTCGTGGGCCCATGCGCGCCGTGCGGCCCAGCTCCCGGTTCCCCCCCCCACCAGCCCAGCTTCCCCCCCCCCCCGCGCGCGACGGCCGCGCAGCCGCCCGCCCTGCCGCCTCTCCACCCCCCGCCGCGTTAGCTGCTCGGCCCAACGAGCGCCGCGGCGGCCCAAGCCAGCCCCCAGCCCAAGTCCCCGCGCCGCGACCAGCCCAACGCGCCAGGGCGCGCGCCCTAGCCCTGCGCGTACGCGCCCCTGCGCGCACGACCGCGTGGAGGCCGCCGCCGCCGCCACTGCCCAGCCAGGGCCCCGCGCGTCAGGAGCGCCCCTGTTCATCTTCTTGGAACCGCCACGCACGATTTCTTCCGCACGTCGCGCAGCTTTCTTCGCTCGAGTGCCTAGTTTCTCGCCCAGCACCGCTCCTCCTCGCCTCGCCCTCGCTCTCTGCGTCCCCTGCGCCGTCGGAGTGCCGTCGTCGTCGCCGTGTGCGCGCTCGCCGCACTCGCTGCGCAGCGAGTCTCGCCATCGCGCCGCCGTCGAGACCACGTCCCGCTGCGGCCGTCGTCGTGCACGCTGCCGAGGTGAGCTCACCCTCTTCCTCTCTCTCCCCCACTCTTCTCCTCTCGATGTGCTGCTCGCTCGCCATGGCTAGAGCTCGGCTGAGCCGGCCCGGACGCCCCGTTCCTCTCCATCCCGTCGTTCCATCGGCCGAGCACCCAGCCCAGCCGTGGTCTCACCGGTCAGCCCCTGCGCAACGCTTAGCCCGCGCATCCAGCAGCCCCGCGCGCTCTCGTTCGGTGAGCAGAGGCCGTCGTCGCCTAGCGTCGACGTAGCAGCAGCATCCCCTCGCCGGCGAGCCTAGTCCCTGCGCACCGTGGCCGAGTTGCTGCGCGCTCAGCACGCCCAGCCGCGTTGACGTTTAGCGCCGTAGCAGCCGTTCGCCGTCGAACCTTGCCACTGCACGTCGCAGCCGCGTTGCTGCGCGCTCGCCGCTGCCCAGCTCGCCCCGGCCGTTCGTCTACCTTCGCCGTACCTCGCTTTTATTACCTAGCGCGTCGCGTACTCGTCAAGTCTCACGCGCGTAGATTCGCACGTGATCACGGGTATCGCGCGCGCCGTCGTCGTTGTTTGCAGAGTCCTCGCGCTGTTTCGCGCGTGTCGCGCGCGCAGTCCGCGCGCGTTAGTTAATTACTTCGCTATAATCGTCTGTACACTTTAGTCAATTAATCCTCGTATTAATCATCAATTAATTGATAATTCATTTTATCTAAAATATCCCACCTAGGAAATTTATGTTAACTAAGCTGAACTTAGAAAATATAGTTTTCGCGTTTAAGCGTAATATAGGTTGTTTGTCGTCACGTCATTATTTAGCCTCGGTTTGTTAATTATTTAATGTGTCGTGCGTCGCACAACTAGCGCGCGCGCTCGCGTTTGCTTGCGCGCAGTGCGTCGACGGGACTCCGTCTACGTTCGCCTACCCCTCGTCTACCCCTAGACGACTCTCGTCTACCCCCCCCCCCCCCCGTCTACCCCTCGTCTAACCCCGTGTGCGTTCGTGTCGTTCGCCATCGCCCGTGCGTCGCACAATAAATCGTCGCGTGCTGTTCGCACGTGTCGTCGTGCGTTCTACGCACGTTAATAATTCATCTCACCTAGAATAGCTCACGCTAATTAAATATATATTTAAGCAACGGTTATTCGAACAACACACTAATCGGGACTAAGTAGTAATTTTACTCAGCATGTGATTATTGTCCGTTAATATGATTACGTCGAATTAAATATTATAATTCACATTCGCTTAGTGTAAACGTGATATCCCTCGACCGTAGCGTCAGTCATCCCGGTTCCGTTCTCGCGTAGTCGTATATGCGAATTCTATGTCGCATGCATATTCGTTTGATCTATATTGTTGTATGGTGTACTGTTTTCTACCATTTCAAGAATGTTGGATGTATGTTTGCACTCGCGTAGATATTGGGCCGTTCGTGGAGTCTGAGGGAATTGCAGGAGAAGACCCTGAGCAGCAGCAGCTTGGTGAAGGCAAGTGTCCTCTGACCCATTATGTCCTATCTATTTATAATTCACTGTCCCGCACTACTTAATTGAAACCTAAGGATTGACTAGCTTTCTATTTACCTTATCCTTGTTTACCTTTCGGATTATCATGGTTAGCTCTATGCTGGTGCTTTACTCTAATCAACGAACATGATGAGAATTACTTTATGATACGATGTTTTTTATTCTGGATACGATGATGATATACTTGTGGCATTTAAGGGGACTCGGGCTGTTTCCCGAGTACCTCTCCGTAAGGACCTGTTCGTTGAGAGACCACCCGGGATAACAGTGCAACCATGAGGGCGAAATGGGACGCCCTTAGCTAATTAATTAGAGGAACTAGAGGTGTAGTTGCTTCGCCGTCGTGCCGTCAATGGGGTCCAGACACAGTGCTTGCTCTGCCGAGGCTGAGTGCCGAGGTTCTTTCATTTTGCTTTTGTTAGTCACTTTCCTGCGGGGAGAGGTACTGTGTTTATCCAACTGGAGAAACCTAACGGGCGGCTACGATCTCTAGGGAATCTTTGTAAAAGCTACGTAGTGATACCCTGCCGGACCACCTAGGAAGTGATCAATGGGGATTAGCTCTCCCCGGGCAGAACGGGAATCACGGCTCATAGGTAAAGTGTGCGACCTCTGCAGAGGGTAGTGAAACTGATATATCAGCCGTGCTCACGGTTAAGAGCAGCCTTGGGATCCTCTTTGATTAGAGATACAGATGGTTCGAGATAAAATGGTTCTATTAATGTTGTTGGTTCGATGATGATCATGATGTTTCCTCGATGAGGAAATGACTCATGGGATGGTTATATGATAAAACTTGGCTTCTACAAATAATAAATACCTGACCAACTAAAAGCAACTGCTTGAGCCTAACCCCACATAAAAGCTAGTCTACTTCAGCCAAACGGGGCATTTGCTGAGTACGTTGATATGTACTCATCCTTGCTTTACCACAAAACACCAGGTTGTCCACATTGTAACCACTGCTCAGGAGAAGACGAAGTCGTGGAAGGAGACTTCCAGGAGTTCCAAGACTACGACGAGTTTTAGGTGTGGGTTGGCGGCAACCCCCAGTCAGCTGCCTGTGAAGGCCTTATCTTTACTGTGTTTCGCTTAGCACTTTGATTTATCAGTTAAGTTGATGACTATGTGGATGTCTCTGACTCTGTGATGTAATAAGTTAATACTCTTTTATGTTATTATTCGAGCATTGTGCGATGATGTTCATTTATGTAATCGCTGTGTACGTGAGTTCTGATCCTGGCACGTACATAGTTCGCATTCGATTTGCCTTCTGAAACCGGGTTAGACATAAGCGGTATCAAAGCCGTGTTGACTGTAGGACCGCTGACCTAGAGTAGCACCGGTCGTACTAAGGACTATTAACCTTCATTCTCACCTTGACCTCTGGTGTCACTTCAAAGGTCGGTCACCTCGACCAACCCTATGTTTTACTACATATATATATATATAATATATCATACCTTGCTAAAATTTTATTTTGTTCTGTCTATGGTTTACTCACTTGTCATATTAGTTCTGTTCTTACTCTTCTGCTTACGGTGTCTGTGGCGAAACCGCCCGAATTATTCCAGCTTAAGTGCCTAAGTCACGCCCCAGGGGCCGTAACACACTTAAATCGGAATAACCTGTCAGTCCCTCAGATCTAGTCTGATAGAGCCACTTAACCAGGATCAAATTCCACAATCTCACTCGAAGGTGAGTCACAGAAGAAATACAATAAAACAGGAAACCTCAAATTAAGTACTGAGTTATTACATAAATCGGAGTTTTTGAGTAGCAAATAAGAGTTCACAAAATAAAGTGCAGCGGATGATCGATGTCGTCGGTATCGAGGAATTGGGCAAGGCCTAGCCCACTACTCCTCGTGCTCCTCTCCTGCCGGAGCAACATCCCACTCGACCGTCCAACCCGGTGGCAGGGTGGTAGGCCAAGTCACACCATCAACCATTTCCTGAATAGTACCTGCAAAAATTTTGCCACAAGCAAGGCTGAGTATACTAATACTCAGCTAGACTTACCCGGTGTGAGGAATCTACTCCTCTACCTCTAGACTATGCAGCTGTTTGGCTGAGGGGTTTGGTTTGCCAAAACCACTAGCTGTTTCTAAAAGCAAAGTTTTAGCTTTCCGGTTTCTATCATCATTAACTTAGCTAGATTGCTCCTTCTAAGCATACATGGTAACAATCAATTTATTCAATCAACAAGTTATCTTATGTAACCACATTTCACTTTTTACTCGATGCAGTACAAGGAATCAAGCAGTCTCATTAGCTGCGAGAAGCAGACGATTCGAATCGAGTTTTAACCTTGCAAGGTAAACCTAAACACACGGCATGTCAGGGTACTCCGACCCTGCACATGACAACCGTCCCCATCGATTCCCCGTTCGCGTCCAGGCCTCACCGCCTTGGCATACAATGCTCCACTGACCCCGGCTGCCGCCGTGCAGTGACCGCACTTGTACCCACCATAGCTAGCATGGGAGACCCAGTCTCAGGTCGCATGAGGGATAAAGTCCGCGCCTGGCTTCACTCAGGTACTAGGTTTACCGGTTACCATATTTCCCGGCATGTGCTTAGTACGTTCAAAAGCTTGACTCAGGTATCCACACATTAATCCTTAATTCTTTTTCCCGTCTCATGGACAAGACATCCTCCCTGGATCCAAGTCCATAGACCAACATATACCCCGTTATCAAGATGAATACAATCAATTCCTGACCTCACGCGAGTGCTAGAAAAATCACTCGACTTCTACCGAGATCCTGATTAGCAAGCAGCTACTCGACCTAGCATACTAGTATTCATCTCAAAAAGGGGATCCTAAGTTCATGCAACTAGAGGTTTCAAGCAACTCCTACACTTAAGTGCACATCACAAACCTACAAACATTAAGTGTAGTAAAGTAGCATATATATATAAACAGTTATGCATAAAACCAGGGCTTGCCTTCAATTGCTGGGGCTGCAGGGAGATCCTCAATAGCAGCCTCTGAAGCCTGCTCCTGGTCCTCTTCTTGGACAGGTCCTTGCTCGGGAATGAGCACGTACTCTCCGTCGGCAAGATTACAATCTAATGAATGCAATACGTAAGATATATGCATGATATGATATGTGCTTCTAGAAATTACAACTTTAAAGGTGTATGATCTTCTTGAGTTAAACAAGGTTACTTTACTTATGTAAGACCCTTGGGTGGTATACTTGGTAAATTGGTTTAAACTTAGCTAAGGTAAGTAGTGGATTCAATTTTTTTGGGTTTCCACTGAATTCCTTTTAAGTCTTAGGGAGAATTGATAAGTTCTCAAGTTAGCCTTATTGGGGTGAGGTTTATTTCTTCTTCCCTTTTCTTTTATTCTTTTTAATGTTTTGGAGTGGGTTTGAACTACAAGTTGCTTTTATAAAATTCTAAAAATTCTGCAAAAATTACAGTGGCTTGGTACTGGTGTATGTTTCTTTGTCTCAAAATTTGGGGATCAGGAAGTGAATAGTTTTCTCTGGACAAAATTATCAAATCCTAGGGCAGAAGGGGTGCTTTGAACTACAACTATTATTTAACAGTGGGTAATTTTCTAAAACTTATTTTTGCTGGCTTTTAGGTGTCATAACATGATTTGGTGCAAACTTCTAGCCATTAATACCTTTTAGTTATTTTTCTATGGCTTTCTCAAGTTTCTAGCCACATTGGTGCTTTCTACTACCACTATATTTGAAAAATATCAAACAACAGAGTTCTTATTTTTCTTAGTTTTTGTTTTGTGCAAGAGCAATCATTCTGAAGTTTGGCATCTATTTGCTTAAGGGAAGGGGTGGTATGCATTATTTGAATCAAATGGCCTTTCTTTTAAATTATTAGCAATAGGTATGAGTTTGCTTCTTTTCATGGGTTTGCATTTTTCTCTGGTAGTTTATCTCATCATGGACTTAGCTAATTTTTGGTTGCCCATTATCACATTATTAGGGGTTGTTAAAGAATTATTGGGAAAATGCCTTATTATCACTTTGTATTTATTTTCCTCACTTAAAAAGTTGGGCTGAGGTGCTCTTTATTTTTGTAGTGGGGCTCTGGGGGTTGCAAGTCCACTGGATTTTTATTAATCATTTTGGTTATAGTTTTGCCATTCTAATAATTGATTTTCAGTCTATATAAGGCTAAATAAATCATCTTAATTTAAGACTGGTCCAAATTAATGGTCTCTGTATTTTTCCTAGGTTCTCTGTTACATAAGTAAACTAGGAAAAATAATCTTAATCATTGTTCATTAATTTCTAATGCCTTTCTGATTTTCTCTAAGTTTTGGACAAATTAGCTTTAAATGAATAACTACATCATAATTTCTAATGCTGGGGTTCCTACCTTTTTTTTAAACAGTGTCTAAATGAGGTTTAAACATCTATAAATTTTCTTAAGTTCAGCACAGAAGAAAAACTAATTTTCCTTAATTAACAAGGTTTGGTGGGTTTCTGTTTTTAATTTTAAACTCTAAAATTTAGAACAGAAAGCATAGGGTTTATCATTTTTAAATGATAGTTCATAATATTCAGGAGCTAGCAAAATTGGTTTGACAACTTTTTATGAAGAATTCAACAAGTTATGGATTTTCTAAGTTCTCTGGTCATTTTAAAAAGATTAACAGAAATGGTTTAATGGAAATCCACTTTGCACTGGAGTCCCTGGCGGGTTTTTAAGTTTTCCTCGCGAATCAGTCCTTAAGCTACTATTCACATGAGTCGCTGACGTTACAGAAAACCCCTCGGGTTCTACGGATCCTAACCCGAGGTCCTTCTTCTACCTCAAATAGTAACCGCGGCGGAAGAAAGGGCGGAGGGGCTTACCGGCGGCGAGATTGCTCCGGTGAAGTGGTCGAGGACGTAGGGGAGGTCTCGGGGATCACAACGAGGTGCGGGTCGCCGTCGGAGATGGCCGGAGTCGGTCGGTCCATGCGCGCAGGCGGGGATGCTCGTCGGCGGCGAGGAGTCCGGCCTGGTCACGGTGAGATAGAGCAATTGGATGGGTCAGAGAGGTTCACGGGATGCCAGAGAAGATATGGGTGCAAGGAATCGGTCGGAGACTCACTGGATAGCTCGGTCCACGCGCGGCAGCGGAAGACCGAAGTCCGGTGAGGTCGATCTCGGGCCTCCGGTGATGTCCAGCCGGGTCCGAGGGCTTGGCAAGCTTCACGGGCTACTTGCGGAGCTAGCCGAAGCACTAGCTTGCCCAGAGGATGGCTGGGGTGGGCTGGCCACAATGGCCGAGGCTCTAGCGGCAATGGCGGGCGGAATTGAGCTCGCCGGAGCTAAGGGAAAGTGGCTGGCCGGTGAGGTTGAGTGCGAGGCGAAGTGAGGTGCGCCTGGGGAGGCTTTATAGGCGCGGGCGAGCACGGCCGAGGGCGTGGGCGCGCGGTGGACTTGACCGGACGCCGGGGCGAGCGCGCGCGCGGGTTGGGCGAGCTCTGGCGTGCCGACCAGGGTCGAACACGTGTGCCCATGCGTTCTGCCCAAGTTCTGGCGCGTGTGGTCGCTCATCCGAGCCTGCTCTCGCCTTGGTCAGTGCACAAAACCTCTTCTCCTCCCTACAAGCTACCATTCTTGTGTGGGGGTCAAAGGATTTTGCCTACTGGTTGCAGAGATATGGAGCCAGGAAATCCGGTCTGTCTCCCTGCTCAAACCCGAGGCAAATCCAAGGTTTTGTCGTGTCTAGGGCTCGCGTCCCAATGCCATCTTCTGGCACACGACAGAGGGGTTAGTTAGACACAATTTTGTCAATGGGGCCATTAGGATTCGAGTTGGGGATCAAGGTGAACATCCCTGATCTTTGGCTCAAGGTCTGAATTTCAGAATTCTGAAATTCAGAATTCCCATTAAGTCCCCACATGAGAAGCTTGATTTGGGGTTTTTCTTGAGTTATTTTGGCTAAGCTTTCTCAACCTTTCTTGTTGCTCATTAAATATACTTCAATTTTTATAATTGGCTCAAGTCAAAATTTTAAACTTTTCATCCCCTTTTTCTTACTTTCTTGAATTTAGCTCATGGGGCTCACTTAGGGTTTTCATTAGGGTTGTACATTCTTATCTTTTTAAAAGACTCAATTGTTTGGATCATGATACTTTTAAGTATATACTTGGTGAATCTTTTAGTACTTAAGTTATTTGATGCTCGTGCTTACTTTGGTTCACATAAAATGATGGTTCTTGGTTTGGCATTTGAGAGACACCCTAGGTGACACTGGGGTGTCACAGCCTTCCCCCCTTAAAGGAATCTCGTCCCGAGATTCTGGTCAGAGTCCTTCCGGGGTGAAGCGAAGGGTGAGACTTATAGGAAATGGGTGAGTGTTGTTATTACCAGGGTAAAACTGTTCTTCGAATGTCATTCTCTTTGCAACTTCAGAAGGAAGCCCTTTTAAGTTTTACTTCATAGTTACTTCATTCTGAATTAAGATTATATTTTTGAAAATTAGATTCGAAGGGCAGGAGGAGGGGTTGGGGGTGATTACGTACCAGCTTCCTTAGGTAGGCAATCGGGAAAGTTGGATCTCAGGAATTCCTCGGTTTCCCAAGTAGCTTCCTCCTCTGAGTGATTACTCCACTGGACCTTGTACATCTTGATCGATTTAGCCCGAGTTGATCTCTCCTTGCAATCCAGAATCTTGGAGGGGTACTCTTGGTACGATAGATCTGACTCTATCTCCAATTCTGGCTCTGCTAAGATCTCAGTCGGCAATCGAACACACTTCTTCAGTTGAGATACATGGAATACATCGTGAATGGCAGACATCTTTGAAGGTAACTTCAGCTTGTATGCCATGGGTCCACATGCTTCTATGATCTCATAAGGTCCGATGTAGCGAGGGGCTAGCTTGCCTTTGATCCCAAACCTCTGCATTCCCTTGGTGGGTGATACCTTGAGGTATACGAAACTTCCCACCTCGAACTGGAGAGGTTTCTTTCTCTTATCATGGTAACTCTTCTGCCTGGCCTGAGCAGCTTCTAGATTCTTCCTGATTAGTTTGACCTTCGTTTCGGCTTCAGTCACTAAGTCAGGTCCAAAAACTTCTCTTTCACCAGGTTGAGACCAATTGAGTGGTGTCCTGCACCTTCTTCCATAGAGAGCTTCAAAAGGTGCCATCTTTAGGCTGAATTGATAACTATTGTTATAAGCAAACTCTGCTAAGGAGAGGTGCTTATCCCAGTTCTTGCCACAATCGATCGCACAAGCTCTCAGCATATCCTCCAGAATTTGGTTTACCCTTTCCGTCTGACCATCAGTCTGCGGGTGGTAAGCTGAACTTCTGATTAGCTTAGTTCCCAGAGACTCTTGCAATTGTTCCCAAAATCTGGCAACAAATTGGGCTCCTCGGTCAGAAACAATGGTCCGAGGTAATCCGTGCAAACACACGATCCGGTCAATATACAATTCTGCATATTTCTGAGCCTTATCAGTGGTGTGCACAGGAAGAAAATGTGCCACTTTCGTTAATCGGTCCACAATAACCCAAATCGAATCATGATGACGAGAGGTGTTGGGCAGACCCCATAATGAAATCCATGCTGATGTCATCCCACTTCCATGAAGGTATGGACAGGGGTTGCAAAGCTGCAGCTGACTTCAAGTGGCTTGCCTTTACCCTCTGACAGGTGTCACATTCTGATACATACTGGGCTATCTCCCTCTTCATTCTGGTCCACCAGTACAAAGGCTTCAGATCATGGTACATCTTGGTGCTTCCCGGATGCATAGAGAATTTGGAGAGATGAGCTTCGTCCAAAATTTTCCTCTTGAGATCCTGGTCCTTAGGAATCACCAATCTGTTTTTAAACCATAACACACCCTTTTCATCCTAGCGGAAACAATTATACTTCTTGACCTTCTGATGGAGATTCTCCTTGATAATCTGCACTCCCTTGTCACTGAGCTGGGCCATGACAATCTGGTCTTGCAAAGCTGGCTCAACAGAAATGTGAGACAAGGAACCAGAAGGAATTACTTCAATTTGCATCTTGCTCAACTCATCACACAAGGTGTTAATGCGAGAATCCATAAGAATACAATTGCACTGCATCTTCCGGCTCAAGGCATCTGCTACCACATTAGCTTTTCCTGGGTGGTAATGTACCTCCAGGTCATAATCCTTGATCAGCTCTAGCCATCTTCTCTGCCTCATGTTGAGATCAGCCTGAGTAAAAATGTACTTAAGGCTCTTATGA
Organism: Zea luxurians; assembly: GCA_029449295.1. Classification (NCBI taxonomy): domain Eukaryota; kingdom Viridiplantae; phylum Streptophyta; class Magnoliopsida; order Poales; family Poaceae; genus Zea; species Zea luxurians. The sequence continues at coordinate 6,627,198 of JAOPSE010000107.1, forward strand.
TCAGTGAAGATGTTGCAGTGGGTCCCCATTAGGTAATGCCTCCACATCTTCAATGCATGAACCACTGCTGCTAGCTCAAGGTCATGAGTGGGATAGTTCTGCTCATGAGGCCTAAGTGCTCTTGAGGCATAAGCGATGACTCGGTTGTCTTGCATCAAGACACATCCTAGCCCGGTGCCAGAGGCATCGCAATATACATCGAATGGCTTGCTGTTGTCAGGCTGTGCCAAACACTGGTGCTGTGGTCAGATGCTGCCTTAATGCATGGAAGGCATCTTCGCACTTCTGACTCCAGACAAATTTGACTTCTTTCTTCAGCAACTCAGTAATAGGCTTCGCAATTCGAGAGAAGTCCGGAATAAATCTTTGGTAATAACCAGCTAATCCCAGAAAACTCCGAATCTGACGAACAGTTGTTGGTGGCCTCCAGTTCATCACCTCTTGCACTTTATCAGGATCAATAGCTATTCCGGCCTGAGAGATAGTGTGACCCAAGAATTTGATTTCCTTTAGCCAAAAATCACACTTGGATAACTTGGCATAAAGGTGGTGCTCTCGCAGACGTTGAAGCACTACATGCAAATGCCCGGCATGTTCTTCTTCGTTCTTTGAGTACACCAGAATATCATCGATGAAAACCACCACGAACTTGTCCAATTCAGGCATGAAAACAGAATTCATCAGGTACATGAAATATGCTGGTGCATTTGTCAGCCCGAATGACATCACCAAGAATTCATATAGCCCATATCTGGTTGAGAATGCCGTCTTCGGAATATCACTTGCTCGTATCTTGATCTGATGGTAGCCAGAGCGAAGGTCTATCTTGGAAAATACCTTGGCCCCGACCAACTGGTCAAAGAGAACATCAATACGAGGCAAAGGATACTTGTTCTTGATAGTTACCGCATTAAGAGGGCGGTAATCTATACACAGCCTCAAGCTTTCATCTTTCTTCTTCACAAATAGTGCTGGACATCCCCAAGGCGAAGTGCTTCGGCGAATAAAACCCTTATCCAGCAACTCTTGCAATTGCTTCTTCAACTCTGCCAACTCAGCGGGTGGCATCCGGTAGGGCCTTTTGGAAATTGGGGCCGTTCCTAGTTGCAACTCGATGGCGAATTCAATATCCCGGTCCGGTGGCATTCCTGGCAACTCATCAGGGAAGACATCTGCATACTCACAGACCACTGGGATTTTCTTCAAAGGTAACTCCGTCATAGAGAAAGCACATGACTAAGTAGAACCTTGACTGGGCAGAATTAAAGTGAAGTTCCCACAGAACGGAGAATTAACTTCCACGGTATGGCTGGCTACATCAAGCACAACTTGGTGCAAGGTCATCCAATTTGCTTCTAGAATAATGTCCACATTTCCAATCCCAACACAAGAAGAGTGGTTTTGATAATGTGGCTTCCCAGTTGAATAGGCACACTTTGGTTTAATTGATTAGTTGCAATTTTACCCCCAGGTGTGACTATCATGAATGACCCTTTAGAGTGAGAGAATGGTAGTTTGCATCTAGCACTGAACTTTTGGCTAATGAAACTATGAGATGCACCAGAATCAAACAGAATTAAAGCAGGTTGATTATAAACTGAAAAGATACCAGTCATGATAGGAGCTCCTTCAGGTATTCCCTCCAGAGTGGTGAAGTTGAGCTTCCCTTGCCTGACTTGCACCTTCTGCTTTCTTCCCTTGTCTTGATTTGGTGCTGGCATCTGCCTCTGCTGGTTCCTGGGACAATTCTTGGCATAGTGGCCCACATTGACACAAGTGAAACACTTGTTCCCATTGCCCTGGCGGAACTGCTGCTGCTGAGGCTGGTTGTTCCTTGGGGCGGGAGCTGGGTAGCGGTTGGGTGCCGGCTGCTGCTGCTGCTGAGGTGGCCTGATCACCCATCTGCCTGCCTGCTGCTGAAAACCCCTGCTCTGATTGTGAGAAACAATCCAGAACCTCTGAGCTTGAGCGGATGGTGCTGCCATTGGTGCCTTTCTCTTCTTCTCTGCCCGGTGAGCAACAATGCAATCCTCCTGGGAGATGGCCATGTTGACCAACTCATTGAAGCTATTGGCCTGGACAGTGTTGAGTCGTTCCCGCAGCTTGGTATTGAGAACCCTGCGGAAGCGATCCCTCTTCTTCTCATCAGAATCAGCATGGTACCCTGCATACTGGCATAAGTCGTTGAAGGCTTGCACATACTGCAGTACCGTGCGGGTTCCTTGATTAAGGGCCAGAAATTCATTCAACTTCCGATCAAGAATGCCAGCTGGGATGTGGTGTCCTCTGAAGGCAGTCTTGAATTCCTCCCAAGATACCTCACGATCAGCGGGGAGCATAGCACGGAAGTGATCCCACCAAGTCTGAGCAGATCCGCGAAGCTGCTGCGCCGTGAAGCGGGTCTTGGTAGCATCAGGGCAGTCTCCCGTGAGGAGGGTAAACTTGGACTCGACGACGCGAAGCCATACGTTGGCGTCCAACGGATCCTCTGCCTTGGTGAACAGGGGCGGCTGCGTGCTCAGAAACTCCTGGTAAGTGGCCATTACCGGAGGTCGCTGAGGCTGGCCTCCACCATGCTGCTGCGGGTGGGGCTGGCGCTGCAAGAGCTGTCGCAGAATCTCATTCTGCTGGGCCATCAGCTCCTGCACTGTGGGAGCTGGAGGAGGTGGCGGGGGAACCTGCTCGTTATGCCCGCAACGCTGCCTAGCTGCCATCTGAAAACAGAGATTGCCGCCATTGTTATCCCAACTCACAGTTTCGAACGACAAGATATCATCTCATATGGAAGGAAAAATGCCATAATCATAATATTAGGTTCGAAATGAAGATAACATGGTGACAAACATCCCACAGATTTCAAAAGTTCACAGGGTTACATCAATCAGGGGAAAGTACCCATAAGCCTAGTCCAAAATGTGATATTACTAAGTTCGCATAGGTTTCTTTCCGCCGAAAAGTGCTGAAGCGACTGCTTAACCCTGAGCGGTGGAAGCGACACTAGATGCGGGTGAAGGGGGCATCGCGGAGGTAGTCCCATTGGCACCAGGGGCTGGTCCTAGCTCCTCGGGATCCTCTTCTCCCTCGCTTCCTGCTTCATTGGCCTCCATCTCCAAGTGGTGCATATCCAGGTGGTCATTCGCTTCTTCGAGTTCTCTCTGCACATCGTGGAGCTGGTTCTCCAAGACATCAATAGTGTTGTCTCGGATCTCCACCTGCTGCTCCAAGGTGGTGATGCGCTGGCTCAGCCTCTCCACCTGCAGATCCTTCTCTACCAACTCAGTGGATAGGTCGACCACAAAATCTTCTCGACTGTCGAGAGTGAGCTTGGCAGTCTGAGCGGTGTTGGCAAGGAGTGCCATAGCATCGCTCTGAAGGGCCTGAAGGCGGTACAGCGCACTCATGCACTGAATAGTGACCCTCCCAACCAAGTCAGGATACATTGCCCACACATCCTTCACATGGCTCACGCGGTTACACCACATGGGATCATCCTTCCTCTCAGCAGGGAAGAGTCCCAAGGGGTGCATCACCATCTCCAGGGGATGATAGCCACAGAAAGTTGTCAGGGCCTTCATGGCTGCTGCTTCAACGGTGTCGTCCGTCCTGAGTCCAATTGTCTCAGAATCAAGAGAACGCCAACCCGGCTGAAGGGGATGAGCCTCCAAAGTCAGCCAGACCCGACAACGAGGTACCCTATGCTCCTCATACAACTGCACCGTGTACAAAGGGGGCATAGGGTAGCCGGCGGAGTTAAGCACTTCCCACAAGATGGAAGGAAAACCATCGCGAGAAAGGAAGTCAGAACTGAAACGAGAGTCTCCTCCACTGGCGGGGGTGGGTGAATTCATCTGCGGAGGGGAATCAAAGGTAAAGATTATGGTGGAAGGAAAAAGAAAAAGAGAGCCCGGATGGTTTTAAAGAAAGTGGGTTAGCTCAAATTTTAATTCCTCTTTGATGTTTTATAATGCATGCATGCTGGGAAAAAGAAAACGTTGCCTCTCGAAAGAAAATAGGGTGCTTTTCAGGGCATCCTTGAAAATATAAGTACTGGCCCACGGGGCCTAAGTAATTAGCCACCCATTTTCCCTCTATGCCTAAGGCCTTTCATCCTAGGTCTAGCAGTCTAGTCCTGACGATCCATAACAGTTTCTAGGCAAGTTTTAGATTTTGAAAATTGGTATTCATGGTTTATTGTCCTTCTCTGTGGTGAAATTTGCTCCGATACCAGCTGTGGCGGAACCGCCCGAATTATTCCAGCTTAAGTGCCTAAGTCACGCCCCAGGGGCCGTAACACACTTAAATCGGAATAACCCGTCAGTCCCTCAGATCTAGTCTGATAGAGCCACTTAACCAGGATCAAATTCCACAATCTCACTCGAAGGTGAGTCACAGAAGAAATACAATAAAACAGGAAACCTCAAATTAAGTACTGAGTTATTACATAAATCAGAGTTTTTGAGTAGCAAATAAGAGTTCACAAAATAAAGTGCAGCGGATGATCGATGTCGTCGGTATCGAGGAATTGGGCAAGGCCTAGCCCACTACTCCTCGTGCTCCTCTCCTGCCGGAGCAACATCCCACTCGACCATCCAACCCGGTGGCAGGGTGGTAGGCCAAGTCACACCATCAACCATTTCCTGAATAGTACCTGCAAAAATTTTGCCACAAGCAAGGCTGAGTATACTAATACTCAGCTAGACTTACCCGGTGTGAGGAATCTACTCCTCTACCTCTAGACTATGCAGCTGTTTGGCTGAGGGGTTTGGTTTGCCAAAAGCACTAGCTGTTTCTAAAAGCAAAGTTTTAGCTTTCCAGTTTCTATCATCATTAACTTAGCTAGATTGCTCCTTCTAAGCATACATGGTAACAATCAATTTATTCAATCAATAAGTTATCTTATGTAACCACATTTCACTTTTTACTCGATGCAGTACAAGGAATCAAGCAGTCTCATTAGCTGCCAGAAGCAGACGATTTGAATCGAGTTTTAACCTTGCAAGGTAAACCTAAACACATGGCATGTTAGGGTACTCCGACCCTGCACATGACAACCGTCCCCATCGATTCCCCGTTCGCGTCCAGGCCTCACCGCCTTGGCATACAATGCTCCATTGACCCCGACTGCCGCCGTGCAGTGACCGCACTTGTACCCACCATAGCTAGCATGGGAGGCCCAGTCTCAGGTCGCATGAGGGATAAAGTCCGCGACCGGCTTCACTCAGGTACTAGGTTTACCGGTTACCATATTTCCCGGCATGTGCTTAGTACGTTCAAAAGCTTGACTCAGGTATCCACACATTAATCCTTAATTCTTTTTCCCGTCTCATGGACAAGACATCCTCCCTGGATCCAAGTCCATAGACCAACATATACCCCGTTATCAAGATGAATACAATCAATTCCTGACCTCGCGCGAGTGCTAGAAAAATCACTCGACTTCTACCGAGATCCTGATTAGCAAGCAGCTACTCGACCTAGCATACTAGTATTCATCTCAAAAAGGGGATCCTAAGTTCATGCAACTAGAGGTTTCAAGCAACTCCTACACTTAAGTGCACATCACAAACCTACAAACATTAAGTGTAGTAAAGTAGCATATATATATAAACGGTTATGCATAAAACCGGGGCTTGCCTTCAATTGCTGGGGCTGCAGGGAGATCCTCAATAGCAGCCTCTGAAGCCTGCTCCTGGTCCTCTTCTTGGATAGGTCCTTGCTCGGGAATGAGCACGTACTCTCCGTCGGCAAGATTACAATCTAATGAATGCAATGCGTAAGATATATGCATGATATGATATGTGCTTCTAGAAATTACAACTTTAAAGGTGTATGATCTTCTTGAGTTAAACAAGGTTACTTTACTTATGTAAGACCCTTGGGTGGTATACTTGGTAAATTGGTTTAAACTTAGCTAAGGTAAGTAGTGGATTCAATTTTTTTGGGTTTCCACTGAATTCCTTTTAAGTCTTAGGGAGAATTGATAAGTTCTCAAGTTAGCCTTATTGGGGTGAGGTTTATTTCTTCTTCCCTTTTCTTTTATTCTTTTTAATCTTTTGGAGTGGGTTTGAACTACAAGTTGCTTTTATAAAATTCTAAAAATTCTGCAAAAATTACAGTGGCTTGGTACTGGTGTATGTTTCTCTGCCTCAAAATTTGGGGATCAGGAAGTGAATAGTTTTCTCTGGACAAAATTATCAAATCCTAGGGCAGAAGGGGTGCTTTGAACTACAACTATTATTTAACAGTGGGTAATTTTCTAAAACTTATTTTTGCTGGCTTTTAGGTGTCATAACATGATTTGGTGCAAACTTCTAGCCATTAATACCTTTTAGTTATTTTTCTATGGCTTTCTCAAGTTTCTAGCCACATTGGTGCTTTCTACTACCACTATATTTGAAAAATATCAAACAACAGAGTTCTTATTTTTCTTAGTTTTTGTTTTGTGCAAGAGCAATCATTCTGAAGTTTGGCATCTATTTGCTTAAGGGAAGGGGTGGTATGCATTATTTGAATCAAATGGCCTTTCTTTTAAATTATTAGCAATAGGTATGAGTTTGCTTCTTTTCATGGGTTTGCATTTTTCTCTGGTAGTTTATCTCATCATGGACTTAGCTAATTTTTGGTTGCCCATTATCACATTATTAGGGGTTGTTAAAGAATTATTGGGAAAATGCCTTATTATCACTTTGTATTTATTTTCCTCACTTAAAAAGTTGGGCTGAGGTGCTCTTTATTTTTGTAGTGGGGCTCTGGGGTTGTAAGTCCACTGGATTTTTATTAATCATTTTGGTTATAGTTTTGCCATTCTAATAATTGATTTTCAGTCTATATAAGGCTAAATAAATCATCTTAATTTAAGACTGGTCCAAATTAATGGTCTCTGTATTTTTCCTAGGTTCTCTGTTACATAAGTAAACTAGGAAAAATAATCTTAATCATTGTTCATTAATTTCTAATGCCTTTCTGATTTTCTCTAAGTTTTGGACAAATTAGCTTTAAATGAATAACTACATCATAATTTCTAATGCTGGGGTTCCTACCTTTTTTTAAACAGTGTCTAAATGAGGTTTAAACATCTACAAATTTTCTTAAGTTCAGCACAGAAGAAAAACTAATTTTTTTAATTAACAAGGTTTGGTGGGTTTCTGTTTTTAATTTTAAACTCTAAAATTTAGAACAGAAAGCATAGGGTTTATCATTTTTAAATGATAGTTCATAATATTCAGGAGCTAGCAAAATTGGTTTGACAACTTTTTATGAAGAATTCAGCAAGTTATGGATTTTCTAAGTTCTCTGGTCATTTTAAAAAGATTAACAGAAATGGTTTAATGGAAATCCACTTTGCACTGGGGTCCCTGGCGGGTTTTTAAGTTTTCCTCGCGAATCAGTCCTTAAGCTACTATTCACATGAGTCACTGACGTTACAGAAAACCCCTCGGGTTCTACGGATCCTAACCCGAGGTCCTTCTTCTACCTCAAACAGTAACCGCAGCGGAAGAAAGGGCGGAGGGGCTTACCGGCGGCGAGATTGCTCCGGTGAAGTGGTCGAGGACGTAGGGGAGGTCTCGGGGATCACAACGAGGTGCGGGTCGCCGTCGGAGATGGCCGGAGTCGGTCGGTCCATGCGCGCAGGCGGGGATGCTCGTCGGCGGCGAGGAGTCCGGCCTGGTCACGGCGAGATAGAGCAATTGGATGGGTCAGAGAGGTTCACGGCATGCCAGAGAAGATATGGGTGCAAGGAATCGGTCGGAGACTCACTGGATAGCTCGGTCCACGCGCGGCGGCGGAAGACCGAAGTCCAGTGAGGTCGATCTCGGGCCTCCGGTGAAGTCCGGCCGGGTCTGAGGGCTTGGCAAGCTTCACGGGCTACTGGCGGAGCTAGCCGAAGCACTGGCTTGCCCAGAGGATGGCCGGGGTGGGCTGGCCACAATGGCCGAGGCTCTGGCGGCAATGGCGGGCGGAATTGAGCTCGCCGGAGCTAAGGGAAAGTGGCTGGCCGTTGAGGGTGAGTGTGGGGCGAAGTGAGGTGCGCCTGGGGAGGCTTTATAGGCGCGGGCGGGCACGGCCGAGGGCGTGGGCGCACGGCGGACTTGACCGGACGCCGGGGCGAGCGCGCGCGGGGGTTGGGCGAGCTCTGGCGTGCCAACCAGGGTCGAACACGTGTGCCCGTGCGTTCTGCCCAAGTTCTGGCGCGTGTGGTCGCTCATCTGAGCCTGCTCTCGCCTTGGTCAGTGCACAAAACCTCTTCTCCTCCCTACAAGCTACCATTCTTGTGTGGGGGTCAAAGGATTTTGCCTACTGGTTGCAGAGATATGGAGCCAGGAAATCCGGTTTGTCTCCCTGCTCAAACCCGAGGCAAATCCAAGGTTTTGTCGTGTCTAGGGCTCGCGTCCCAATGCCATCTTCTGGCACACGATAGAGGGGTTAGTTAGACACAATTTTGTCAATGGAGCCATTAGGATTCGAGTTGCGGATCAAGGTGAACATCCCTGATCTTTGGCTCAAGGTCTGAATTTCAGAATTCTGAAATTCAGAATTCCCATTAAGTCCCCACATGAGAAGCTTGATTTGGGATTTTTCTTGAGTTATTTTGGCTAAGCTTTCTCAACCTTTCTTGATGCTCATTAAATATACTTCAATTTTTATAATTGGCTCAAGTCAAAATTTTAAACTTTTCATCCCCTTTTTCTTACTTTCTTGAATTTAGCTCATGGGGCTCACTTAGGGTTTTCATTAGGGTTTTATATTCTTATCTTTTTAAAAGACTCAATTGTTTGGATCATGATACTTTTAAGTATATACTTGGTGAATCTTTTAGTACTTAAGTTATTTGATGCTCGTGCTTACTTTGGTTCACATAAAATGATGGTTCTTGGTTTGGCATTTGAGAGACACCCTAGGTGACACTGGGGTGTCACAGTGTCTTTTGTAGATGGCTCGTCTTAGACACACTGCTCGTAAGTCCGTGATCCCTTTCCTGCCGTCTCGCCTTGCGGAGCGTCCTCTGCGCCGCACCGTGTCCGGTCAGTCGAGTCACCTGGAGAGGCTGCACCACCGCCTGCGTGAGGAGCAGGAGCGCCAGCGTCAGCACAGGGAGCAGCAGGGCTCTTCTTCCCCACCTGAGCAGGAGGTGGAGTCCGTGAGGCGCCGTTCCCCTGTTCCCCAGCTGGAGGCGCCCCCTGCACCACCGCGGGACGCCCCGGCTGTTGGAGGAGCTACTGGAGGAGGTCCTGGAGGAGACCCCGACGACGACAATTCAGACCCCAGCACAGAGTCCTCGGAGCCGCAGGAGGCAGAGGGATGGGTCGCCCGACCCATCACCCGTGACGCCGCTCACGGTTGTCACTTCCACGATGCACTCGACACCTTGTTGTGCCGGGCTTTCGACCGGCACACCTGGTCAATCGAGTACTGTTGCGTAGTCTACCAGCACAGTCGCGGGAGGTACCCGGACCGCTGGGAGGCTACCTGCCTAGTTCGCCGTCCGGAGGATGTGCAGAGGCCGTTTCGGAGCATTACTCCATCTCCGAGAGGGACACTGCAGAGGCGGCTATGCAGGATGCAGCACGGCGTGCACTCTCCCAGTACTGTTCCTTATTCGGTGGGGTGGCCGATGGTCTTAACCTTAGGTACTACCCCCGCTGTCCTACTGGCAGCACAGAGAGTGTGGTTGTCTCACCTGTTGGTGAGGATAACCCTAGGTTGAGCAGCATAGTCAACCTAGTCGCGGTGCTTAACACCGAGCTGGATCACTCTCTGGACGAGCTGAGTAGGGCTCAAACGGAGATTGCTGAGTTGCGTGCTGAGCTGGCAGAGCGCCGCCACCAGGAGGGTGGTTCTCCCGCTCCTGTTGGGACTCAGCACCCTTACCGCTTGCCGACACGTGGTCACCACACTTATGGTTCCCCTGCCTGTAAGACCAGGATAGATCTGGATCCTTAGATCGTTAGCGTCGGAGTTTGTAATAATTCTTAAGTCAGATGTCTCAGTCTTAGATAGTCAGTTTAGTTTGCTTATCAGTTGCATCCACTCAGTTTAGTTTGCTTACCAGTTGCTTACATGCTTGTTATGATGAACTTGTGCTAGATTTGAATCTTTGTAATGACTGTTGCCAACATGTGGGTTTCCCCTGCAGTTTGGCTTAGCTAGTGATGTTAATGAAGTCAGTTATTTAGTTGGGAAACCATTTACTTCTACTTTCCTTTTTATCTGAGAAGCTGTATTGGATCATAATGAGGATCAGTGAAGTTCTTTGTTCACTCAGTGTCATGAAGAATTCTATATACTCTTTTCTTATGCTGAAGGATTGTAAAATCAATGCTGATGTGTGAATGTCTTCCACAGATGTCTGACAACAGGCGCCAATGTAACAGGCGTGCTCAGCAAGAGCAGCGTGCCCAGCAGGAGGAACATCAGAGGCAGCCTCCCCCGCCACCCCCAATGACAGTGGAGCAGATGTTCTTGATGCAAACTCAGGCAGTGCAGGCTATTGGGCAGACTCTGGCAGCCATGCAGCAGGCTCAACAGCAACCCCAACCCCAGTTGCAAGTGCAGATGCCCCAGATGCCACGGGACAAACATAGCGAGTTCATGAGAGGGCACCCTCCTACCTTCGCCCATTCTGCTGACCCCATGGATGCAGAAGACTGGCTGCGTGCAGTGGAAAGGGAACTGCGCACCGCCCAATGTGACGACAGGGAGAAGGTTCTGTATGGTCCCCGCCAGCTAAGGGGAGCAGCCCAGTCCTGGTGGGAGTCCTACCTCGCCACCCATGCTGACCCCGAGGCCATCACTTGGGAGGAATTCAGCGAGAGTTTCCGCAGGTATCATGTTCTAGAGGGACTGATGATCATGAAGAAGGAGGAATTTCTGGCTCTAAAGCAGGGACCCCTATCTGTTAGTGAATACAGGGACAAGTTTCTGCAGCTATCTCGTTATGCACCTGAAGATGTCAACACTGATGCTAAAAGGCAGTACAGGTTCATGAGGGGTTTGGTGGATCCCCTGCATTACCAGCTGATGAACCACACCTTCCCCACCTTCCAGCATCTGATCGATAGGGCAATCCTGACCGAGAAGAAGCGCAAGGAAATGGAAGATCGGAAGCGCAAGATGAGTGGACCGCAGTCCGGGAGCAACAGCCGCCCCCGCTTCTCAGGCAGTTCATCTCAGCAAGGCAAGCATGGTCACCCACAGGGATATCAGCATCAGGGTCAGCGCCCGTATCAGCAGCAGTCTCAGAGGCAGTACCCACAGCAGCAGCAGTATCGTCAAAATAGCCAGCAGGGAGGTAACCAGTATCAGAGGCAGAACAACTAGACACCTCGCCTTCCTGCCCTAGTAGCAAATCAGAGCAACCAAGCAGCCCCAGCACAAGGAGGAGGCAGAGGATGCTTCCACTGTGGAGAACAAGGCCACTGGGCAATGCATTGTCCAAAGAAGATGGCACAGCAGCAGACCAACCCCAATGCTCCAGCAAGGCAAGGTGTACCTCAACAGGCAGCAGGTAATCGTGGCCAAGCGTACAACCGTGGGAAGGTGAACCACTTGGAGGCCGAAGCGATCCAGGATGCACCAGATGTGGCAATAGGTATGTTCTCAGTCGAATCTCGTCCCGCAAAAGTGCTATTTGATACTGGTGCAACTCATTCATTTGTCACTGCAACATGGGTAGAAATGCATAACATCTCAGTAGAGGCAATGATGCCGCCCATGAGGATTAATTCGGTCGGTGGTAAAGTGCAAGCAGGTAAAATATGCTCAAATATAAGGGTGGAAATAAGGGGGATAGGGTTCCCCAGCGACCTAATAGTAATAGACACCCCTGGAGTAGATGTCATCCTAGGGATGAATTGGTTAATGAAGTATGAAGCGAATGTTAGCTGTGACAAGAGGACCGTAACATTGAAGTCCCCACTCGGAGAGAAGGTAGTGGCTGAGCTAAGGATGCCTAAAACAACGAAGGGAGATTGTCACCAGATTTCGGTTGATAGCAAGGAGGCCAACCCGCTCGAGGCTGTCAAAGTTGTATCGGACTTTCCAGATGTGTTTCCCGAGGAGCTAACGGGCATGCCACCCGAGAGAAAAGTCGAATTTGCCATAGAGCTTATCCCTGGTACCGCCCCCATTTCTAAAAGAGCCTATCGAGTGTCTAGACCAGAGTTGGTGGAACTCAAGAAGCAGATAGATGAGTTGTTAGAGAAGGGTTACATCAGACCAAGTACCTCGCCTTGGGCCGCTCCAGTATTGTTTGTAGAGAAGAAAGATGGTACCAAAAGGATGTGCATAGATTACAGAGCCCTGAATGAAGTCACTATTAAGAACAAGTACCCCCTGCCAAGAATAGAAGATCTGTTTGACCAACTCAGAGGTGCCAGAGTATTCTCGAAGATAGATCTGAGATCAGGTTACCATCAACTCAGAATCCGACCCTCGGACATACCGAATACAGCATTCATCACCAAGTATGGGTTATATGAGTATACAGTTATGTCCTTTGGTTTGACAAATGCGCCAGCCTTCTTTATGTATCTGATGAACAGTGTGTTCATGGACTACCTAGACAAGTTTGTGGTAGTGTTCATCGATGATATTCTCATATATTCTCAAAGTGAGGAAGAGCATGTGGAGCATTTGAAGATGGTATTGCAAAGGCTACGAGAGCATCAGTTGTATGCCAAGCTGAGTAAATGCGAGTTCTGGATTCACGAAGTCTTGTTTCTGGGTCACATCATAAACCAAGATGGGTTAGCTGTGGATCCAAAGAAAGTAGCAGATATCCTGAACTGGAAAGCACCGAAGGATGTTCGTGGAATCAAGAGCTTCATTGGAATGGCCGGATACTATAGGCGTTTCATCGAAGGCTTTTCAAAGATTGCTAGGCCAATGACAGCGTTGCTAGCGAAGAAAGTTGAGTTTAAGTGGACCCAGAAGTGCCAAGAGGCATTTGAAGAACTGAAGAATAGATTGACTACAGCACCTGTGTTAGTTCTGCCTGATGTTCACAAGCCATTCTCGGTATACTGCGATGCTTCCTACACCGGATTGGGATGTGTGCTAATGCAAGAAGGAAGAGTTGTAGCATACTCATCTCGACAGCTGAAGATCCATGAGAAAAATTATCCCACACACGACCTGGAGTTGGCAGCAGTGGTTCATGCTTTAAAGACATGGAGACATTACCTGTATGGGCAGAAGTGCGACATCTACACAGATCATAAAAGTCTGAAATACATATTCACCCAGTCAGAGTTGAACATGAGACAGCGAAGATGGTTGGAATTGATCAAAGACTACGAGTTGGAGATACATTACCATCCAGACAAAGCCAATGTTGTTGCAGATGCTCTGAGCAGGAAGAGTCAAGTCAATATGATGGCTACGTACCCAATGTCATATGGGATAGCCAAGGAGTTCGACAGACTGAGTCTCGGTTTTCTGAATAGTACACAAGGAGTAACAGTGGAATTAGAGCCCACTCTAGAGCGGGAGATCAAAGAAGGGCAGAAGGATGATGGAAACGTCAACAAGATCCGGCAGCTGATCTTAGAAGGAAGAGGCAAAGACTTTCGAGAGGATGAGGAGGGAGTAATATGGTTCAAGGACCGACTGTGTGTCCCCGACATCAAACCTATTCGGGAGCTGATCCTCAAGGAAGCTCATGAGACAGCCTACTCCATACACCCTGGAAGTGAAAAGATGTATCAGGATTTAAAAAGGAGGTTTTGGTGGTATGGCATGAAAAGAGAGATCGCAGAGTATGTCGCCATCTGTGATAGCTATCAAAGAACCAAAGCAGAGCATCAGAGACCCGCCGGACTGTTGCAGCCATTACAGATTCCTCAGTGGAAGTGGGATGAAATCGGGATGGATTTTATAGTTGGCCTACCTCGTACCCGGGCCGTCTATGATTCCATATGGGTGGTTGTGGACCGCTTAACAAAGGTGGCCCATTTTATACCTGTGAAGACAACATACACCGGAGCAACATTAGCTGAGTTATACATGTCCCGGATAGTCTGCCTGCATGGTGTGCCGAAGAAGATAGTGTCAGATCGAGGAACACAGTTCACCTCTCATTTTTGGCAGCAGCTACAAGAAGCCTTGGGCACGCATCTGAACTTCAGCTCGGCTTATCACCCGCAGACGGACGGTCAGACCGAAAGAACTAATCAGATCCTAGAAGATATGTTAAGAGCCTGTGCGTTGCAAGACAAGTCAGGATGGGACAAAAGGTTACCTTATGCAGAATTCTCCTACAACAATAGTTACCAGGCCAGCTTGAAGATGTCACCGTTTCAGGCGCTCTATGGACGGAGTTGTAGGACTCCGCTGCATTGGGACCAGCCTGGAGAGAGACAAGTGTTTGGCCCCGACATTTTGCGTGAAGCCAAAGAGAATATCAAAATGGTTCGGGAGAATCTGAAGATAGCACAATCAAGGCAGCGAAGCTATGCTGACAGGAGGAGAAGAGAACTGAGTTTTGAAGTGGGAGATTACGTCTATCTGAAGGTGTCGCCTATCAGAGGAGTCAAAAGATTCGGAGTCAAGGGCAAGTTAGCACCCCGGTATGTTGGACCATATCAGATTCAAGCAAAGCGTGGAGAAGTAGCCTACCAGCTCAACCTACCAGAAAGTTTGTCAGCAGTGCACAATGTGTTCCATGTGTCGCAATTGAAGAAGTGTCTGCGAGTACCAGAAGAACAGTTGCCAGTGGAGGACTTGGAAGTCCAAGAGGATCTGACCTACATAGAGAAGCCAACACAGATTCTGGAGTTTGCAGACAGAGTCACCCAGAGGAACACCATCAGAATGTGCAAAGTCAGATGGGGCCACCACTCTGAGGAAGAAGCAACCTGGGAACGAGAAGATGATCTGAAAGCCAAATACCCTGAACTCTTTGCTGACCAACCTTGAATCTCGGGGCGAGATTCTTTTAAGGGGGGATAGGTTTGTAACACCCTGAATTTGGGGTATAAAATTTATTTGCTCATACTCACAAATTCAGGTGTTACTCCTCTCTTCACGTCTTCCCCAACCTCCTCTTTCTCTTTTCTATAGAAGAAGAGTGGTTATTTTTAAGTGTAAATGTAATTATAATCTAGTAGGTTAAACCCTAAGGAAACAATGGTCGTTGCATCATGTTAGAAAGTATTTGTTTTTTTGTTTAATGAATGGTTTGCTTGATCTTTCATCTAATCATTTGTTTGCGCATAAGGTCAAACTGAAATAAATAGAAAAGAGAAAGAAAAAGAAAGGAAAAAGAGAAATGAATTTCAGCCCAGCCCCCTTCCCTGGCCCATTTCGGCCAGCCCACCCACGCCCCTCTTTTCCCCTCTTTCTTCCCCCCCGGCCCACTCGCGCCTGCGCTCTCTCGTGGGCCCATGCGCGCCGTGCGGCCCAGCTCCCGGTTTCCCCTCCCCCCCCCCCCGCGCGCGCGCGACGGCCACGCAGCCGCCTGCCCTGCCACCTCTCCACCCCCCGCGTTAGCTGCTCGGCCCAACGAGCGCCGCGGCGGCCCAAGCCAGCCCCCAGCCCAAGTCCCCACGCCGCGGCCAGCCCAACGCGCCAGGGCGCGCGCCCCAGCCCTGCGCGTACGCGCCCCTGCGCGCACGACCGCGTGGAGGCCGCCGCCGCCGCCACTGCCCAGCCAGGGCCCGCGCGTCAGGAGCGCCCCTGTTCATCTTCTTGGAACCGCCACGCACGATTTCTTCCGCACGTCGCGCAGCTTTCTTCGCTCGAGTGCCTAGTTTCTCGCCCAGCACCGCTCCTCCTCGCCTCGCCCTCGCTCTCTGCGTCCCCTGCTGTAACACCCTAAAATTCAATTTTGTGAAGACAAGGAAAAATTCTCAAAGATTTTAAATCAAAACACCTTTCCTTAGAAATAATCATAAATTAGAAGTTTCCACTCCTGAATATGTTAAAAATACATAATTAAAGATACTTAGATAATCTAAATTGCCTTTGGGTTAGGATATATAAAAGAATTATGGTTAAACTATTTCTTAACATATATAAGTCTACAATATAAATTTGATTTCCCTAGAAGTAATAAGGTAGGGATTATTCTACTATATGATTAAAAGCTTGTCTAAAAGAACTAAAATAAATAAAGAAATATATATAAAATATGTTTTTGCACATTATGCTAAAAGTTCTATATGTGTATCCAAATTAAGTGTTTGAACTTTAAACTTGTGTTGAGTTGAAATTCAAATGGAAAGGAAAAATAGAAAATAGAAAATAAAAAGGAGTAGGGAAAATACTACATAAAACAAAATAAAATCAGAATAAAAATTCTTCATACTTATATTATTAAAGTATACTATTCAAACTAAGGACAAGTTATTCACAAAAGTTTGAACTCAAACTTGAATTCAAATTGGATTTGAATTGGATTTGAAAATGGGGAAAAGAAAATAGAAAAGAAAAAGAAAAAGGATACTATACCTAACTGGGCCGCAGAACACCATTTCGGCCCACTTAAGCTTTTCCTCGCGCGCGCCGGCCCATCCTCAACTCGGCGCCGACACGCGGGTCCCACTGGCCAGCCTCTTCCCCTCGCTCTCTCACTGACGTCGCGGGGTCCATCGCTCAGCCACTCCCCCTCCGCGCGGACTCGTTCGCTGTCTGTTACTTCCGCGTGCGCTCGGTCTCTCTGCTCCGCGGGACCCACCTGTCAGCGTGCGTGCTCGTCGTCCCCAACAAACCGCGCGACTGGCGCGGCGAGTTTTACGGCGAGCCCTCTCCCCTCCTTCCGTTGGCGCCGTGGTTAGCTGGGCACCTCCACGGACCATATAATGGTTGCGCTCTCCCTTCCCTCTCCCCATCAACCCTCCCGTGTCGTTGCATACGCCAAACACCGCCTGCCGCGGAGCTCGCCGTCGCTGACTGGGCCATACGCGCCACCCGAGCTCCGGTGTTGGGTCTGGGGGCTTCATCAAGTCCCGCTGATCACGTCCCCGGCTTCGTTTGGACGGATTGCGCTCCGGTCAGCCCGGAATTGCTCATCGGAGTCCATCCTCCGCCGCGGTCCGCCCCTCTCCGTGGCCAGCTCCCTCCACAGCCCTCCATTCGCGGTACGTGCTCTAATCATGTTCGCCATCATTCCCTTTAGGTGTCGCACCGGTTAATTTGGGAATTCGTGGCGTTCGGGCGCGGATTTGGTTTACTCCGGCGATGGCTCCGCCGCGCGTAAGGGCGGCGCCGTCGTGTTTGGGGCGGGGTTGGGTAAAACGATGGGGGCCGTTGATCGTGACGCGGACGTCCGAGATTAGAAGAGGGAATAACGCTTCGTGCATGAATCGGATCCGTTCGATTTTGATCGGGCGGATCGGGGGGGAGATTTCTGAGTATTAAGATCCGCGCCGTTGATCGCAAAATGGACGGGCCGTGCGACGTACCGCTTCGCGGGCGGCCAGATCTAATCTGGGCCGTCCACTCTTGATCGGATGGCTGTGCCCGGCCGATACCTCTTCGGCTTGCGCGTTTTGCTAAAGAGTCCCTGAGTTTTAGAGAAAACAACCCGCCGTCCTATGCGACTGTGCTCTGAGTCTGGGACAACTTACACCGAGCCCCCTGCGCTTTCTTATAATTGACGCCCAGTCCAGAACTTTATAAAACCAGAGAAAATGATTATTAAATAGATTTTTAATATGAAAATAATTGCTAGAACTTAGATAATTCATAGAAAATCCATTTTAGCTCCAAATTGAATCATTCCAATTTCTAAAATTTTGTAATAATATTCTCTATCATTTAGAACCTCTGTTTTGTCATGAAACAATTAGAAATTTAATCTCTCACTTAATCCATTTTAAACTCATAAAATCTTTGGAAATCCATAACTTAAAATCTATAACTCCAAAATTAATGATTCCAGTTCCTGTGATTTTATTTTAATGTGTAGATTATTACTGTATATTTTGTTCTTATGTTTGGTGTAATGTTAAATTTGCCTATACTATGTATGTTTGTATTACTACGACTAGCAGTGAGGTCACGAGGATCTGAAGAATCATCCTGGTATCTGGATTCTCAAGGCCCAGGCAAGTTGTGCCCTTGATCACTTCTTTTCACCTACTCATGTTCTAATTAATCATAATGATCTGCATAGGTTAATTTTGATGGGACCCAATAGGTCACCCTAGATTGTTTACCTCATTACCTTGTTCACCCCTGAATCACTTGGGTAGTTTGCTATTGCTTTATATGGTTTTGGGATAATCATTTATTACCTCCATGTTCCAATTCTAGTTGTTATTCTGTTTATGTTCATGTTGATATCATTAATGTTAATTGGAACATGGAGCGACCACCCGGGAAAACAGTGCTACCACAAGGGTAGTATGGGATGCCCTTGGCTGATTAATTAGGAAAGCTAGTGGAAGACTACCTTACCCGAAAGGGGCAAGGGCAGTAGGGGAGAGGTCAGTGCGGGAAGTGCCCTCGGGAGGATTTTGCTGAGATGGCGGTCCTGCAAGGGATTCCTGTACTGGATCTTCCTATAAACTGTAGCGGGTTTTTGGAAGCTAGTGGAACTTTGTAAAGGCCTCGTAGTGCTACCCTGCCTCACTTCCTTGGTAGAGGTGTATGGGATTCATGACCCCTTGGCAGATGGGTAACACGACTTGTGGGTAAAGATGCGCAACCTCTGCAGAGTGTAAAACTGGTATACTAGCCGTGCTCACGGTCATGAGCAGCTCGGACCCTCACATGATTAATTTATGGAACTAAATTCAATTTGTCATATGCATTGCATTGCAGGTGAAGTTGTTACTCTTGTTCTATTACTTAATTGGGGTTGGTATTTACTTATACTTAGTAATTGCTAATAAAATTTTGACCAACTTTAAAAGCAATGCTCAGCTCTAACCATCTTCTTTGGTAAGCCTTACACTTCACGTGAGCTCCCACCTTTGGCGAGTTCATGCACATTATTCCCCACAACTTGTTGAGCGATGAACGTATGTGAGCTCACTCTTGCTGTCTCACATACACCACAGGTCAAGACCAGGTACTGCAGGATGATGCTCATGGAGGATGCTGCGATGAGTTCGTGAGAGGTCTAGGTCGTCGTCTCCCAGTCAACTTTGGGTTGCTGGACCGTTGTCTCCCTATAATGTAATTATTTATTTTGTATAGAACTCCTGTTATATATAAAGTTGTGACATTCGATCCTGTGCCACTATACATCATATGTTTGAGACTTGGTCCCAGCATACCTGGTGTTTGTGTTAACCCCGGGTTTTGGATCCCCTAAAATCCGGGTGTTACAGAAGTGGTATCAGAGGAATGTTGACTGTAGGACGAAACCTAGATAGAACTGGACAACCATTGTCTACTTACCTCTGCTACTCTGATTCATTTCTAAACTTAACTTAATCTTTTCTCATCTATTTCCGCTTCACTCTGATTATTCTTATCTTTTCTTTCTAAAGACAAATGTGGATTTCACACTTTGAAATCCTGTGCCTAAAGTGACTTTAGGAATAGGAGACCTAATCCTAGGAACAAAAACAAAACTATTTTTGTAAATATTTATATGCTTGAATGTTTGTTCTTATGATACTTGTCTGATTTGGATCTTTGTTTGAGTGTGATGAGTTGTGGAGTAATGTCCACAATTGCATCTGCATATACACATAGGTATAAGAATATATTTATAAAATAACTAGACAACCTAGATTGTCCCCATTGGAACATATCTAGCTTAAGAAATTTATCTTGTCACTAAAAAGATCTCATTCTAACCAATTCATCTTATCTTAAAAGATTCTCCCTTATCTTAACAAGATCCATCTTATCTTAAAAGATACTCATCCTATCTTGAAAAGATTGTATCTCATCCTAAATAGATCTAACTGACCTCAAAAGATTTTATCTTATCTTTACGGATCTGTCTTATCCTAATAAGCATACTTATCCACCCTAGTTTAACAACCATGATCTAATGCAAATTAATTAGATCTTATCTAGTCAAACAAGTCACACCAATCTAACCTAGATCTGATCAAATCTAAAGTGACTTATCAAACATGTTAGATAATACTGATGAAATAGTTTAGACTCTACCCCTATAAAACAGGTCTTAACTTAGTTCGCCCTGCACTAAATTAAGAATGACAGATCGACTTGGCCATATGCAGCTACCTTAACCATCTGATAGTTGCATAACCTCTCCATTATAAACTAGCAAGAGATTCTATCTCCTCATAACATATCAAATTAATCTTAAAACATCCTAACATATCTTAATAATACATATTCTACCCTGTTGGACCTATCTAAGCCTAAACTAGTCTAATCTAGTCATATCCAATTCTTATCCTACCTAATGTGACCTGATCTATTGTGGTCTAATGTTATCTAACTTAATGTGGTCCACTTAAACAGATTAATGACACTAGTAGAAGAGATTAGACCCCACTAGCCATGTATTAACTTATCTTAGCACATTAGATCAATTCAACCATGAGCTAACCCAACCCATAGAACCAAGATGAATGGTATGACCTTTTCTATTCCCACCTAATAACGAACAAACTTTTAACCTACATCTTGTAGTCCTATCTCACCCATATATATCTCTCATCTTGACAGATTCTATCTTACCCTTGGATACTCACCTTATACGATTGGTTACCCCAATCTGGACATAAATTAAGCCCTACCAAAGAATCTATAGATTATAACCAACTACTAGCTTATCCACTCCGCTTAGTAATTTCCTTTGCAAAACTATTACCACATGCTTCTAACTTTCATGGTCAATACCAGGAAAGGAAAGATTATCACGTAACAACAAACAGAAAATGAATCCTCCAAATCCTCCACCTGTTGACCTCAATCAAGTGGTTGCTACCCAAAGACTGGTAATACAACAGTTAACAGACATGGTGACCGAGATGCAGAATCAGATAAGACAACAACGCGAGGAAATACGTCAAGCCCGCCAAGAAATAAGGCAAGCACGGCTGGAGAGACAACAACAACAACAACCCCCACCACCACCAGCTTCACCAAGCTACATAGATATAAATTATGATGACTTGTAAGATCTAGGTGTTACTTGAGTAATATGATAATATTTTAGAAGAAATAATAAAGGTCTATTGACCCAATGTTTTGTTAAAGAATTACACCTCATGCTGAGATCTCTTTGTTTGTGCATATGAGTATGCATCCTTTTTCCTTACAAATCTCGAGGACGAGATTATTTTTAAGGGGGGTAGGATTTGTAACACCCTAAAGTTCAATTTTGTGAAGACAAGGAAAAATTCTCAAAGATTTTAAATCAAAACACCTTTCCTTAGAAATAATCATAAATTAGAAGTTTCCACTCCTGAATATGTTAAAAATACATAATTAAAGATACTTAGATAATCTAAATTGCCTTTGGGTTAGGATATATAAAAGAATTATGGTTAAACTATTTCTTAACATATATAAGTCTACAATATAAATTTGATTTCCCTAGAAGTAATAAGGTAGGGATTATTCTACTATATGATTAAAAGCTTGTCTAAAAGAACTAAAATAAATAAAGAAATATATATAAAATATGTTTTTGCACATTATGCTAAAGTTCTATATGTGTATCCAAATTAAGTGTTTGAACTTTAAACTTGTGTTGAGTTGAAATTCAAATGGAAAGGAAAATAGAAAATAGAAAATAAAAAGGAAGACTAGGGAAAATACTACATAAAACAAAATAAAATCAGAATAAAAATTCCTTCATACTTATATTATTAAAGTATACTATTCAAACTAAGGACAAGTTATTCACAAAGTTTGAACTCAAACTTGAATTCAAATTGGATTTGAATTGGATTTGAAAATGGGGAAAAGAAAATAGAAAAGAAAAAGAAAAAGGATACTATACCTAACTGGGCCGCAGAACACCATTTCGGCCCACTTAAGCTTTTCCTCGCGCGCGCCGGCCCATCCTCAACTCGGCGCCGACACGCGGGTCCCACTGGCCAGCCTCTTCCCCTCGCTCTCTCACTGACGTCGCGGGGTCCATCGCTCAGCCACTCCCCCTCCGCGCGGACTCGTTCGCTGTCTGTTACTTCCGCGTGCGCTCGGTCTCTCTGCTCCGCGGGACCCACCTGTCAGCGTGCGTGCTCGTCGTCCCCAACAAACCGCGCGACTGGCGCGGCGAGTTTTACGGCGAGCCCTCTCCCCTCCTTCCGTTGGCGCCGTGGTTAGCTGGGCACCTCCACGGACCATATAATGGTTGCGCTCTCCCTTCCCTCTCCCCATCAACCCTCCCGTGTCGTTGCATACGCCAAACACCGCCTGCCGCGGAGCTCGCCGTCGCTGACTGGGCCATACGCGCCACCCGAGCTCCGGTGTTGGGTCTGGGGGCTTCATCAAGTCCCGCTGATCACGTCCCCGGCTTCGTTTGGACGGATTGCGCTCCGGTCAGCCCGGAATTGCTCATCGGAGTCCATCCTCCGCCGCGGTCCGCCCCTCTCCGTGGCCAGCTCCCTCCACAGCCCTCCATTCGCGGTACGTGCTCTAATCATGTTCGCCATCATTCCCTTTAGGTGTCGCACCGGTTAATTTGGGAATTCGTGGCGTTCGGGCGCGGATTTGGTTTACTCCGGCGATGGCTCCGCCGCGCGTAAGGGCGGCGCCGTCGTGTTTGGGGCGGGGTTGGGTAAAACGATGGGGGCCGTTGATCGTGACGCGGACGTCCGAGATTAGAAGAGGGAATAACGCTTCGTGCATGAATCGGATCCGTTCGATTTTGATCGGGCGGATCGGGGGGGAGATTTCGGAGTATTAAGATCCGCGCCGTTGATCGCAAAATGGACGGGCCGTGCGACGTACCGCTTCGCGGGCGGCCAGATCTAATCTGGGCCGTCCACTCTTGATCGGATGGCTGTGCCCGGCCGATACCTCTTCGGCTTGCGCGTTTTGCTAAAGAGTCCCTGAGTTTTAGAGAAAACAACCCGCCGTCCTATGCGACTGTGCTCTGAGTCTGGGACAACTTACACCGAGCCCCCTGCGCTTTCTTATAATTGACGCCCAGTCCAGAACTTTATAAAACCAGAGAAAATGATTATTAAATAGATTTTTAATATGAAAATAATTGCTAGAACTTAGATAATTCATAGAAAATCCATTTTAGCTCCAAATTGAATCATTCCAATTTCTAAAATTTTGTAATAATATTCTCTATCATTTAGAACCTCTGTTTTGTCATGAAAACAATTAGAAATTTAATCTCTCACTTAATCCATTTTAAACTCATAAAATCTTTGGAAATCCATAACTTAAAATCTATAACTCCAAAATTAATGATTCCAGTTCCTGTGATTTTATTTTAATGTGTAGATTATTACTGTATATTTTGTTCTTATGTTTGGTGTAATGTTAAATTTGCCTATACTATGTATGTTTGTATTACTACGACTAGCAGTGAGGTCACGAGGATCTGAAGAATCATCCTGGTATCTGGATTCTCAAGGCCCAGGCAAGTTGTGCCCTTGATCACTTCTTTTCACCTACTCATGTTCTAATTAATCATAATGATCTGCATAGGTTAATTTTGATGGGACCCAATAGGTCACCCTAGATTGTTTACCTCATTACCTTGTTCACCCCTGAATCACTTGGGTAGTTTGCTATTGCTTTATATGGTTTTGGGATAATCATTTATTACCTCCATGTTCCAATTCTAGTTGTTATTCTGTTTATGTTCATGTTGATATCATTAATGTTAATTGGAACATGGAGCGACCACCCGGGAAAACAGTGCTACCACAAGGGTAGTATGGGATGCCCTTGGCTGATTAATTAGGAAAGCTAGTGGAAGACTACCTTACCCGAAAGGGGCAAGGGCAGTAGGGGAGAGGTCAGTGCGGGAAGTGCCCTCGGGAGGATTTTGCTGAGATGGCGGTCCTGCAAGGGATTCCTGTACTGGATCTTCCTATAAACTGTAGCGGGTTTTCGGAAGCTAGTGGAACTTTGTAAAGGCCTCGTAGTGCTACCCTGCCTCACTTCCTTGGTAGAGGTGTATGGGATTCATGACCCCTTGGCAGATGGGTAACACGACTTGTGGGTAAAGATGCGCAACCTCTGCAGAGTGTAAAACTGGTATACTAGCCGTGCTCACGGTCATGAGCAGCTCGGACCCTCACATGATTAATTTATGGAACTAAATTCAATTTGTCATATGCATTGCATTGCAGGTGAAGTTGTTACTCTTGTTCTATTACTTAATTGGGGTTGGTATTTACTTATACTTAGTAATTGCTAATAAAATTTTGACCAACTTTAAAAGCAATGCTCAGCTCTAACCATCTTCTTTGGTAAGCCTTACACTTCACGTGAGCTCCCACCTTTGGCGAGTTCATGCACATTATTCCCCACAACTTGTTGAGCGATGAACGTATGTGAGCTCACTCTTGCTGTCTCACATACACCACAGGTCAAGACCAGGTACTGCAGGATGATGCTCATGGAGGATGCTGCTGATGAGTTCGTGAGAGGTCTAGGTCGTCGTCTCCCAGTCAACTTTGGGTTGCTGGACCGTTGTCTCCCTATAATGTAATTATTTATTTTGTATAGAACTCCTGTTATATATAAAGTTGTGACATTCGATCCTGTGCCACTATACATCATATGTTTGAGACTTGGTCCCAGCATACCTGGTGTTTGTGTTAACCCCGGGTTTTGGATCCCCTAAAATCCGGGTGTTACACCTGCGCCGTCGGAGTGCCGCCGTCGTCGCCGTGTGCGCGCTCGCCGCACTCGCTGCGCAACGAGTCTCGCCATCGCGCCGCCGTCGAGACCACGTCCCGCTGCAGCCGTCGTCGTGCACGCCGCCGAGGTGAGCTCACCCTCTTCCTCTCCCCCACTCTTCTCCTCTCGATGTGCTGCTCGCTCGCCATGGCTAGAGCTCGGCTAAGCCGGCCCGGACGCCCCGTTCCTCTCCGTCCCGTCGTTCCGTCGGCCGAGCACCCAGCCCAGCCGTCGTCTCGCCGGTCAGCCCCTGCGCAACGCTTAGCCCGCGCGTCCAGCAGCCCTGCGCACTCTCATTCGGTGAGCAGAGGCCGCCGTCGCCTAGCGTCGACGTAGCGGCAGCATCCCCTTGCCGGCGAGCCTAGTCCCTGCGCGTCGTGGCCGAGTTGCTGCGCGCTCAGCACGCCCAGCCGCGTTGACGTTTAGCGCCGTAGCAGCCGTTCGCCGTCGAACCTTGCCCCTGCGCGTCGCAGCCGCGTTGCTGCGCGCTCGCCGCTGCCCAGCTCGCCCCGGCCGTTCGTCTACCTTTGCCGTGCCTTGCTTTTATTACCTAGCGCGTCGCGTACTTGTCAAGTCTCACGAGCGCAGATTCGCACGTGATCACGGGTATCGCGCGCGCCGTCGTCGTTGTTTGCAGAGTCCTCGCGCTGTTTCGCGCGTGTCGCGCGCGCAGTCCGCGCACGTTAGTTAATTACTTCGTTATAATCGTCTATACGCTTTAGTCAATTAATCCTCGTATTAATCATCGATTAATTGATAATTCATTTTATCTAAAATATCTCACCCAGGAAATTTATGTTAACTAAGCTGAACTTAGAAAATATAGTTTTCGCGTTTAAGCGTAATATAGGTTGTTCGTTGTCACGTCATTATTTAGCCTCGGTTTGTTAATTATTTAATGTGTCGTGCGTCGCACAACTAGCGCACGCGCTCGCGTTTGCTTGCGCGCAGTGCGTCGACGGGACTTCGTCTACGTTCGCCTACCCCTCGTCTACCCCTAGACGACTCTCGTCTACCCCCCGTCTACCCCTCGTCTAACCCCATGTGCGTTCGTGTCGTTCGCCATCGCCCGCGCGTCGCGCAATAAATCGTCGCGTGCTGTTCGCGCGCGTTGCGCGTGCTGTTCGCGCGTGTCGTCGTGCGTTCTACGCACATTAATAATTCATCTCACCTAGAATAGCTCACGCTAATTAATATATATTTAAGCAACGGTTATTCGAACAACACACTAATCGGGACTAAGTAGTAATTTTACTCGGCATGTGATTATTGTCCGTTAATATGATTACGTCGAATTAAATATTATAATTCACATTCGCTTAGTGTAAACGTGATATCCCTCGACCGTAGCGTCAGTCGTCCCGGTTCCGTTCTCGCGTAGTCGTAGATGCGAATTCTATATCGCATGCATATTCATTTGATCTATATTGTTGTATGGTGTACTGTTTTCTACCATTTCAAGAATGTTGGATGTATGTTTGCACTCGCGTAGATATCGGGCCGTTCGTGGAGTCTGAGGGAATTGCAGGAGAAGACTCTGAGCAGCAGCAGCTTGGTGAAGGCAAGTGTCCTGTGACCCATTATGTCCTATCTATTTATAATTCACTGTCCCGCACTACTTAATTGAAACCTAAGGATTGACTAGCTTTCTATTTACCTTATCCTTGTTTACCTTTCGGATTATCATGGTTAGCTCTATGCTGGTGCTTTACTCTAATCAACGAACATGATGAGAATTACTTTATGATACGATGTTTTTATTCTGGATACGATGATGATATACTTGTGGCATTTAAGGGAACTCGGGCTGTTTCCCGAGTACCTCTCCGTAAGGACCTGTTCGTTGAGAGACCACCCGGGATAACAGTGCAACCATGAGGGCGAAATGGGACGCCCTTAGCTAATTAATTAGAGGAACTAGAGGTGTAGTTGCTTCGCCGTCGTGCCGTCAATGGGGTCCAGGCACAGTGCTTGCTCTGCCGAGGCTGAGTGCTGAGGTTCTTTCGTTTTGCTTTTGTTAGTCACTTTCCTGCGGGAGAGGTACTGTGTTTATCAAACTGGAGAAACCTAACGGGCGGCTACGATCTCTAGAGAATCTTTGTAAAAGCTACGTAGTGATACCCTGCCGGACCACCTAGGAAGTGATCAATGGGGATTAGCTCTCCTCGGGCAGAATGGGAATCACGGCTCATGGGTAAAGTGTGCGACCTCTGCAGAGGGTAGTGAAACTGATATATCAGCCGTGCTCACGGTTAAGAGCAGCCTTGGGATCCTCTTTGATTAGAGATACAGATGGTTCGAGATAAAATGGTTCTATTAATGTTGTTGGTTCGATGATGATCATGATGTTTCCTCGATGAGGAAATGACTCATGGGATGGTTATATGATAAAACTTGGCTTCTATAAATAATAAATACCTGACCAACTAAAAGCAACTGCTTGAGCCTAACCCCACATAAAAGCTAGTCCACTTCAGCCAAACGGGGTATTTGCTGAGTACGTTGATGTGTACTCATCCTTGCTTTACCACAAAACACCAGGTTGTCCACATTGTAACCACTGCTCAGGAGAAGACGAAGCCGTGGAAGGAGACTTCCAGGAGTTCCAAGACTACGACGAGTTTTAGGTGTGGGTTGGCGGCAACCCCCAGTCAGCTGCCTGTGAAGGCCTTATCTTTACTGCGTTTCGCTTAGCACTTTGATTTATCAGTTAAGTTGATGACTATGTGGATGTCTCTGACTCTGTGATGTAATAAGTTAATACTCTTTTATGTTATTATTCGAGCATTGTGCGATGATGTTCATTTATGTAATCGCTGTGTACGTGAGTTCTGATCCTGGCACGTACATAGTTCGCATTCGGTTTGCCTTCTGAAACCGGGTGTGACATGCCCCGCGTGCGCCATGACGCCGGTTGCTCCCAGCCCCTTACGACAGCAAGGAGACGTCAGCAAAGTCCTCACCGCGCAGCCAGCTGTGCTCCTATAGGACTCAGGCGCTCCTCCGGCGGCCATGCCATCACATGTACAGCGCCCAAGCTCTCCCCCGACGGCCATGTTGGCATGTACACAGGGCTTAGGCACTCCACTGCCGGACACGTTAGCGCATAGCTACGCCCCCCGTTGTACACCTGGACTCTCTCCTTGCCTCTATAAAAGGGGAGTCCAGGACCACCCTGAGGAGGGTTCGGGGTTTGCACAAGGGGAAGCGGTGTACGAGCTCTCTCTCTCTCTCTCCCTCACGCGACGCGCTTGTAACCCCTACTGCGAGCGGCACCCCTGGTGCAGGATAATACAAGGCTTGTCCCACATCTTGTGTTCCATCCCGCGCCAACCCATCTGGGCAGGGACACGCAACGACAATTTACTCGTCGGTCTAGGGACCCCCCCGGGGTCGAAACGCCGACAAACAGGTACCTCAAGAAGAGGGGCAGGATCAAGGGGGAGCACAGGCGGAATAGGTTATGGAGGAAAAAGCATCACAGGCCCCTCCAACTCAAGTCCGGGCAACGATCTAAAGAAATCACCTAGTGGACCAGATTCTGGGTGACATCAGCAAGGGAGTAACAACTCGCTCACGATTAGCTAATTTTTGTGAGCATTACTCGTTTGTTTCTTCTATTGAGCCTTTCAGGGTAGAAGAAGCCTTGCAAGATCCGTACTGGGTGTTGGCCATGCAGGAAGAGCTCAACAACTTCAAAAGAAATGAAGTCTGGAGCCTGGTGCCACGTCCAAAGCAAAATGTTGTAGGAACCAAGTGGGTGTTCCGCAACAAGCAAGATGAACACGGAGTGGTGACAAGAAACAAGGCTAGACTTGTGGCAAAAGGTTATGCCCAAGTCGTAGATTTGGACTTTGAGGAGACTTTTGCTCATGTGGCTAGGTTAGAATCAATTCGGATTTTATTAGCCTATGCCGTTCACCATTCCTTTAAATTGTTCCAAATGGACGTGAAGAGTGCTTTCCTCAATGGACCAATCAAGGAGGAGGTATACGTGGAACAACCCCTGGCTTTAAGGATGACAGGTATCCCGACCACGTGTATAAGCTCTCTAAGGCACTCTATGGACTTAAGCAAGCCCCAAGAGCATGGTATGAATGACTTGATAGATTTTCTAATTGCTAATGCTTTCAAGGTTGGGAAAGCTGATCCCACTCTTTTCACAAAGACTTATGATGGTGGTCTTTTTGTTTGCCAAATATATGTCGATGACATTATATTTGGTTCTAGTAACCAAAAGTCTTGTGAGGAGTTTAGCAGGGTAATGATGCAAAAGTTTGAGATGTCAATGATGGGCGAATTGAACTACTTCCTTGGATTTCAAGTGAAGCAACTCAAGGAAGACACCTTCATCTCCCAAACGAAGTACACTCAAGATCTTCTCAAGAGGTTTGGGATGAAGGATGCTAAGCCCGCAAAGACATCGATGGGAACTGATGGACATCTAGACCTCAACAAAGGAGGTAAGTTCATTGATCAAAAGGCATACCGGTCAATGATAGGTTCATTACTTTATCTTTGTGCTAGTAGACCGGACATTATGCTTAGTGTATGCATGTGTGCTAGATTTCAATCCGACCCCAAGGAGTGTCACCTTGTGGTTGTTAAGCGAATTCTTAGATATTTAGTTTCTATGCCTTGCTTCGGGATCTGGTATCCAAAGGGGTCTACCTTTGACTTAATCGAATACTCAGATTCCGACTATGCCGGGTGCAAGGTCGATAGGAAAAGCACATCAGGGACGTGCCAATTTCTAGGAAGGTCTCTGGTGTCCTGGAGCTCTAAGAAACAAACATATGTTGCCCTATCCACCGCTGAGGCCGAGTATGTTGCCGCAGGACAGTGTTGCGCACAACTGCTTTGGATGAGGCAAACCTTCCGGGACTTTGGCTACAATCTGAGCAAAGTCCCACTAATATGTGACAATGAGAGTGCAATCCGCTTGGCGGATAATCCTGTTGAAACAACCGCACTAAGCACATAGACATCCGGCATCACTTCCTAAGAGACCACCAGCAAAGGGGAGATATCGACATTTACCATATTAGCACCGAGAACCAGCTAGCCGATATCTTCACCAAGCCTTTAGATGAGAAAAGGTTTTGCAGGTTGCGTAGTGAGCTAAATGTCTTAGATTCACGTAACTTGGCTTGATCTACAACATACATGTGTTCTATGCCTTTGATCATGTTACTTTAGGCATTTATTATATTTGTTGCTTATATTTGGTGCTCAAAGTTGTACAAGTCATCCCCGGACCTCACAAGTCCCTAAGCAAATAATGCACATGTTTAGGGGGAGATGTGCTACTTCTTGACTCCTTTGAGACTAACCGGTTTGTTTGAGTGCACTTGAAGTAGTCTCGAAGGAACATTGAAAGGGAAAGTGAACTTGGACAAGGAAAGAGCTTCCACTGCATTCCGATACAATGTATCTTGTCCTAAGTTCCTTCTTGTGTTCTCATTGCCTTTTCGCTTCGATTTGACATTTTAGTGAGGCAATGGGGTTAAAGGGCCAAAAGTGATTCCGTTTTGGTGCTTAATACCAAAGGGGGAGAAATTAAGGGCCAAAGCAAATGGCTCAGCCAACCACTTATGAATTTCAAAAATAGTAGAGTTAGAATTTGTATTTTGCCCAAATGACTCTTACTGCAAAATTTGGTCTCTTGTGGGGGAGAACTTTGATTATGGGAAAAGGGGGAGTTTTGGCACTTGATCAATTTTACTCTTGAAATATCTTTTTATTTGCCCAAAAGAGTGTGTTTGACTTAAAGATAGGAAAAAGAATTTGACTTGTGAAAATAAACCAAGTGGTGGCAAAAGTGATCCAAATATGCCCAATACTGAGTAAGAAAATTTAGTCTTCAAATTTACACTTTTGAGAATAATGTTGCACTTTTGGTTGCTTCTTAATGTGTTGGCATAAATCACCAAAAAGGGGGAGATTGAAAGGGAAATGTGCCCTTAGGCCATTTCTATAAATGTTTTGGTGATTAGATGCCCAACACATGATTTTAAGTTAATATGTGCTAAGTGGTTGAGAAGTGCAAAATTAGGAATCAAGGTATGTTTCTGGACTTAGTAAATTGTTTTTTGATACTAACACATCTCTCTAAGTGCTAGGAACATAGCCAAGAAAACAGGAACGGACAGGAGAAGTTCTGGCTAAGTTCACCCAAACCAGCACCAACCTGTGGTGCACCGGATAGTGTCCAGTGCCTAGGTTGGCCCAGCGACGAACTCGTCGCTCTCGGGAAAAAGTGAAGGTGCCGCGGCTATAATTCATCGGACTGTCCGGTGAGCCAAATGGCGCCCGCAGCCAACAGTCGTCTGCACGACCAACGGGTGACACGTGGCCGAGCCTACGGTCGGATGGTGAAGCGTCCCCAATCCTTTGGGACTCAAATGTGATACAATTACTAGTCCCAGGAGGCTAGTAAACACATTTACACATCAGATGATTCCAGATCTGCTTAAACAAGACAAACATATCATCAGAGTGGGGCTGAAGCAGCTCGATATACGCAGCGAAGCAAATCAGCGGTCCAACAGCCACAAGCAAGGTTGGGAACAGGCGTAACTCTTACCCGATCTCCTTTTTCTGAAAAACAACAAATAAGCAAGGGTGAGTACAAACGTACTCAGCAGTCCACCTTCACCCGCGGAATGGGGAAATCAGATATAATGCATGGAATATGTGGAGCTCAGGATATTTTGCAGAAACAACAATATTTTATGCAGGGTTGTTTTGTAAAACATTTTGTATTTTGCAAAGCGCATCATCTCCCAAAAGGAGCAGGAAGTTTTTTCAATATTAGAACAAAATCCCCTGGACTAAACCATCCAGGTATCTCAGCAGTTTCCCACTGGTTTTCATTTTCAAAAACAGCTACTGGACCCCGTCCATAGCTCACGGCTCAACCGCCAGACCTTTTAAAAACCACTTTTCTCAAACACACCTTTTTTTAAAACAAAACACTAATTGCCATACCACACTAGACTCGTCCATTCCTGTGGACACAGATTATTCGAATAGGTTTGAACTCTACGTAGAGGGGAACACTTTACCCACTAGTCCGGCTCTGCGATCTCATGGCCAACGAGATCCGAATCTGAATCACTTTCTTTCCTCGCACGTCCTAACCTTAACGGTTATACCGGAAGGAGTCAGGCCACCGCCATGTCCAAACCGGACAAAACATTCCCCCTCCTTATCTACCCGGTGCTCCCCAGCCTTCATAACCCTAGGGTTGGACCGTACGAGTTTAGATTGAGTGACTGCCCACACAGTCTCGAGTGGTTGTACTTATCATGAGTACAGGTAGTGAAAGATGACAAATCGGTCCTTATATGAGGGGACAATCCTTCTACTCACGCCTAAACTAGCTGAGCCTTCACCTTAGGCCCTCCCCTAAACCAGGGAGTCCCTGATCATCCCACTCACAAGGTGATGAGGGTGAATACCCTTCATCATACACATTTTGAAAAGCATTTTCTTTTGAAAACTCACACCTTTCCTCAAATCATTTGTAACAAATATATCAGGGATTGATTGTGGCAAGCGGCTGGGTGGCCATAATAACTTGTCTTAAAATCATATCATGCATAAAATAACAGGCTGAGGGTTGTGGTTGTAAAACATAGGTAATTTATGCATCAAAGGGATCCAGTGAGCTTGCCGTGCTTATCCGGCAAAGGGGGAAGGAGAGCTTGCGAAACTGGCTTTTGGCTCCACCGCCTGGCGTAGACTTGCAGATCTGGCCTCCACGAGACGGCACGAACGCTCCGATAACTATGCAACATGAACAAGCAAACATACAAACCAGCAAGTATACCAACAAATATTTAGTATAGTGGTCAGAATAGCGATATATAAATGGGTAGAGTCTTGAGTAGAATATGTGTCATGTGGTGTTGTGATATTACTGGTGATGGAGCGGAGGTGCTTACCAGGAGGGTGGACTGGAGGCGAAGCGACACTATGCGTGTAGCCGGCAGAGCGGAGTAACTGAGTGGGTGGGTGTTTTCCTTGGCTGAGGGTGTTGAGTGTGTGTGGAGAGGGAGAGGGTAGCTGGGTGTATTTATAGCTGGGTGTATGTGAGAGCACCTAGAGGGGGAGGGGTGAATAGGTGATCCTGTAAAACTTAAAAACTTATAGCCACAAAAACTTGATTAGGAGTTAGCACAATAATGCCAAGTGGCTAGAGAGGAGTCTTAACAAAACACAATAACCACAAGAAGATCAACACAGGTAGACACAGTGGTTTATCCCGTGGTTCGGCCAAGTACAAAACTTGCCTACTTCCACATTGTGGCGTTCCAACGGACGAGGGTTGCAATCAACCCCTCTCAAGCGGTCCAAAGACCCACTCGAATACCACGGTGTTTTGCTTAGCTTGACTATATCCTGTTCGCGAGGAATCTCCACAACTTGGAGCCTCTCGCCCTTACACTTTGATGTTCACAAAGAATCACAGAGTAAGGGAGGGATGAGCAACGCACACAAGCCACAAAATCACAGTGACAACACGCACACAAGTCGCAACAAGAGCTCGCAACACAACCCGACGAGTTCACAACTCAAATAGAGCTCTAGATGCTATCACGAAGAACCAAATGCGTGGAATCGAAGTCTTGGTGCTTAGGAATGCTTTGAGTATACTTGGTATCTTCCTCCATGCGCCTAGGGGTCCCTTTTATAGCCCCAAGGCAGCTAGGAGCCGTTGAGAGCATTCCAGGAAGGCAGATCTTGCCTTCTGTCGCCTGGCGCACCGGACAGTCCGGTGCACCATCGGACACTGTCCGGTGCGGATTTGTTTCCTTATTTGGCGAAGTCGACCGTTGCAGATTCAGAGCCGTTGGCGCACCGGACACTGTTCGGTGCACACCGGACAGTCCGGTGCCCCAATGTGACCGTTGGCTCGGCCACGCGTCACGCGCGGAATCCTCGGCCGACCGTTGCCCCGGCTGACCGTTGGCTCACCAGACAGTCCGGTGCACCACCGGACAGTCCGGTGAATTATAGCCGTACGTCGTTGATGGCTTCCCGAGACCGACGACTTCGCCTGTGAACGGCTCACCGGACAGTCCGATGCACCACCGGACAGTCCGGTGATTTATAGCCGTACACCACCGTCGAACTCCCGAGAACAGCAAGTTCGCCAGAGCCAGCCTGGCGTACCGGACATTGTCCGGTGCACCACCGGACAGTTCGGTGCACCCAGACTGCGCAGACTTTGGCTGAACAAAGCCATCTCTTTTTCAATTCGATTTCTCCTGTTTTCAGCACTTAGACACAATACATTTGTCCATAAAACAATGTACTAAGTCTAGAAACATACCTTTTGACTTTATTTGCACTTTGTCCACCACTTTGCATAGATTAACACAAAAGCACTTGTGTTGGCACTCAATCACCAAAATACTTAGAAATGGCCCAAGGGCACATTTCCCTTTCAATCTCCCCCTTTTTGGTGATTTATGCCAACACAACATAAAGCAACTAGAACAAGTGCAATATCAATGCAAATTAAAACTCAAAATTGTTTTGATTCAAATTTGGTATATATGGATCACTCTTTGCCACCACTTGGTTTGTTTTTGCAAATCAAGCTCAATTTCCTATCTCTAAGTCAAACACACTTGTAGAGACATAAAGAGAGTTATTCCAATAGAAATTGATCACAGTATCAAAAACTCCCCCTATTTCCCATAATCAACCATTTTCCCCACAAGAGACCAACTTTTGACAAAAAGAGCCAATAAGAGTATTTTGACAAATCAAAAGCTCTATTCTATTATTTTCAAAATTCTCAAGTGGTAGCTGATCCATTTATTGCTTTGGCCCTTATTTTCTCCCCCTTTGGCATCAAGCACCAAAACGGGATCAATCTTGGCCCTTTAACCCCATTGCCTCACCAAAATCTTCAAATAAGAGTACAAAGGCAATAAGAGTACATGAGATGAACTTGGAATAAGTTACCCTCTCATCGGAGTGCAGTGGAAGTCTTTCATGGTCCAAGTCCACCTTTTCCCTTTCAAACCTCCTTTGAGACTAAATTAAGAAAACTCAAACACATGGTTAGTCTCAAAGGGTCAAGTTGTAGCACATCTCCCCCCTAAATATGTGCATCACTTGCAAAAGGACGTGTGAGGTCCGGGGAGTGTTTGTACAAATTGAGCACTACAAGTAAACAACAAAATGCATAAGGAACATGATCAAAGGCATAAACACATGTATGCTATAAATCAATCCAAGTTCCACGAATCTAAGACATTTAGCTCACTACGCAGCCTGCAAAAGGTCTTCTCATCTAAAGGCTTGGTAAAGATATCGGCTAGCTGGTTCTCGGTGCTAACATAAAACACTTCGATATCTCCCTTTTGCTGGTGGTCTCTCAAAAAGTGATGCCGGATGTCAATGTGCTTTGTGCGGCTGTGCTCAACAGGATTTTCCGCTATGCGGATAGCACTCCCATTGTCACATAGGAGTGGGACTTTGCTCAGATTGTAGCCAAAGTCGCAGAGGGTTTGCCTCATCCAAAGTAGTTGCGCGCAACACTGTCCTGCGGCAACATACTCGGCCTCAGCGATGGATAGGGCAACGGAAGTTTGTTTCTTAGAGTTCCACGACACCAGGGACCTTCCTAAGAATTGGCACGTCCCCTATGTACTCTTCCTATCGACCTTACATCCAGCATAGTCGGAATCTGAATATCTAATCAAGTCAAAGTTAGACCCCTTTGGATACCAGATCCCGAAGCAAGGCGTAGCGACTAAATATCTAAGAATTCACTTCACGGCCACTAAGTGACACTCTCTTGGATCAGATTGAAATCTAGCACATGCATACGCTAAGCATAATATCCGGTCTACTAGCACATAAATAAAGCAAAGAACCTATCATGGACCGGTATGCTTTTTGATCAACGGACTTACCTCCTTTGTTGAGGTCGGTGTGTCCGTCAGTTCCCATCGGTGTCTTTGCGGGCTTGGCGTCTTTCATCCCAAACTGCTTTAGCACGTCTTGCGTGTACTTCGTTTGGGAGATGAAGGTGCCATCCTTGAGTTGCTTCACTTGGAACCCAAGGAAGTAGTTCAACTCGCCCATCATCGACATCTCGAATTTCTGCGTCATCACCCTGCTAAACTCTTCACAAGACTTTTGGTTAGTAGAACCAAATATTATGTCATCGACATAAATTTGGCACACAAAAAGATCACCATCTCAAGTCTTAGTGAAAAGAGTTGGATCGGCTTTCCCAACCTTGAAAGCATTAGCAATTAAAAAGTCTCTAAGGCATTCATACCATACTCTTGGGGCTTGCTTAAGTCCATAGAGCGCCTTAGAGAGCTTACACACGTGGTCGGGGAACCGTTCATCCTCGAAGCCAGGGGGTTGCTCCACGTACACCTCCTCCTTGATCGGCCCGTTGAGGAAAGCGCTCTTCACATCCATTTGGAACAACCTGAAAGAATGGTGAGCGGCATATGCTAGCAAAATACGAATTGATTCTAGCCTAGCCACAGGAGCGAAAGTCTCCTCAAAGTCCAAACCTGCGACTTGGGCATAACCTTTTGCCACAAGTCGAGCCTTGTTCCTCGTCACCACCCCGTGCTCGTCCTGTTTGTTGCGGAACACCCACTTGGTTCCCACAACGTTTTGCTTGGGACGAGGCACCAGTGTCCAAACTTCATTCCTCTTGAAGTTGTTGAGCTCTTCCTGCATGGCCAACACCCAGTCCGGATCTAGCAAGGCCTCTTCTACCCTGAAAGGCTCAATAGAAGAGACAAAAGAGTAATGCTCACAAAAATTCACCAATCTAGAGCGAGTAGTTACTCCCTTGCTAATATCACCCAAAATTTGGTCGACGGGATGATTTCTTTGAATATCGCTCGAACTTGGGTTGGAGGTGCCTGAGGTGCTTCTTCCTCCATCACATGATCATCTTGTGCTCCCCCTTGATCACACGCCTCCTTTTGATGAACCTGTTCATCATCTTGAGTTGGGGGATGCACCATTGTTGAGGAAGAAGGTTGATCTTGCTCCAATTGTTCCTGTGGTCGCACATCGCCAATCGCCATGGTGCGTATTGCGGCCGTTGGAACGTCTTCTTCATCTACATCATCAAGATCAACAACTTGCTCTCTTGGAGAGCCATTAGTCTCATCAAATACAACGTCGCTAGAGACTTCAACCAAACCCAATGATTTGTTGAAGACCCTATACGCCTTTGTATTTGAGTCATAACCTAATAAAAACCCTTCTACAGCTTTGGGAGCAAATCTAGAAGTTCTACCTTTCTTCACAAGAATATAACACTTGCTCCCAAATACACGAAAGTAAGACACATTGGGTTTGTTACCGGTTAGAAGCTCATACGAAGTCTTCTTGAGGAGGCGGTGAAGGTAGACCCGGTTGGTGGCGTGGCAAGCCGTGTTCACGGCTTCCGACCAAAAGCGCTCGGGGGTCTTGAACTCTCCAAGCATCGTTCTCGCCATATCGATGAGCGTCTTGTTCTTCCTCTCTACCACACCATTTTGTTGTGGTGTGTAGGGAGCGGAGAACTCGTGCTTGATCCCTTCCTCCTCAAGGTACTCCTCCACTTGAAGGTTCTT
Source organism: Zea luxurians (assembly GCA_029449295.1). Classification (NCBI taxonomy): domain Eukaryota; kingdom Viridiplantae; phylum Streptophyta; class Magnoliopsida; order Poales; family Poaceae; genus Zea; species Zea luxurians. Next base: position 6,664,568 of record JAOPSE010000107.1, read on the forward strand.
GAACTTGGACCCGTTGTCGCTCCTTATCTTCTTCACCTTGAGCTCAAACTCATTTTGAGCTCTCCTGAGGAAGCGCTTGAGGGTCCCTTGGGTTTCAGATTTATCCTGCAAAAAGAATACCCAAGTGAAGCGGGAAAAATCATCAACTATAACAAGACCATACTTACTTCCTCCTATACTTAGATAGGTAACGGGTCCGAAGAGGTCCATATGAAGCATCTCCAAAGGTCTTGATGTGGTCATCACATTTTTGGTGTGATGAGAGCTTCCCACCTGTTTGCCTGCTTGACAAGCTGCACAAGGTCTATCTTTTTCGAAATACACATTAGTTAGACCTATCACGTGTTCTCCCTTTAGAAGCTTGTGAAGGTTCTTCATCCCCACATGTGCTAAACGGCGATGCCACAGCTAGCCCATGCAAGTCTTAGCAATTAAGCATGCATCTAGACCGGCCCCCTCTTTTGCAAAATCAACTAAATAAAGTTTGCCGTCTAGTACACCCTTAAAAGGTAGTGAACCATCACACCTTCTAAAGACAGACACATCTACATTTGTGAATAAACAATTATATCCCATTTTACAAAGTTGACTAACAGATAACAGATTATATCCAAGCGACTTAACTAAAAACACATTAGAAATAGAGTGCTCGGATGAAATAGCAATCTTCCCTAACCCTTTTACCTTGCCTTGGTTCCCATCACCGAATATGATTGAATCTTGGGAATCCTTGTTCTTGACGTAGGAGGTGAACATCTTCTTCTCCCCCGTCATGTGGTTTGTGCATCCGCTGTCGATAATCCAGCTTGAACCCCTGGATGCATAAACCTGCAAGGCAAATTTAGGCTTGGGTCTTAGGTACCCAACTCTTGTTGGGTCCTACAAGGTTAGTCACAATGGTCTTAGGGACCCAAATACAAGTTTTATCTCCCTTGCATCTTGCCCCTAATTTACTAGCAATTACTTTCTTATCCTCTCTACAAATGGTAAATGAAGCATTGCAAGCATGATATATTGTTGAAGGTTCATTAATTTTCCTAGGAACATTAACAACATTTCTCCTAGACATATCTCTACCATGCATATAGGAAGAACTAGAAGCAAACATGGCATGAGAATCAAAAGCATTATAACTTCTATAGGCATTCCTAGAATGTCTCCTATCATGATACATGTAAGCATGGTTCTTTTTAGCACTACTAGCCATAGGGGCCTTTCCTTTCTCCTTGGCGGAGATGGGAGCCTTATGGCTTGTTAAGTCCTTGGCTTCCCTCTTGAAGCCAAGTCCATCCTTAATTGAGGGGTGTCTACCAATCGTGTAGGCATCCCTTGCAAATTTTAGCTTGTCAAATTCATTCTTGCTAGTCTTAAGTTGGGCATTAAGACTAGCCACTTCATCATTTAATTTAGAAATGCAAACTAGGTGTTCACTACAAGCATCAACATTAAAATCTTTGCACCTATTGCAAATCATAACATGTTTAGATTTACTTGCTACTTCTAATTTAGCATTTAAATTATCATTAACGCCTTTTAAAATAGAAATGGTTTCATGACAAGTAGATAATTCACAAGAAAGCATTTCATTCCTTTTAACTTCCAGAGCAAGTGAATTTTGTGCGCTAACAAATTTATCATGCTCTTCATATAAAAGGTCCTCTTGTTTCTCTAAAAGTCTATCCTTTTCATTCAAGGCATCAATCAATTCATTAATCTTATCTATTTTAGTTCTATCCAATCCCTTGAACAAACTAGAGTAATCTATTTCTTCATCACTAGACTCATCATCACTAGAAGAACCATAAGTGGCATTGTTTCGAGTACATACCTTCTTCTCCTTCGCCATGAGGCATGTGTGACGCTCGTTGGGGAAGAGGGATGACTTGTTGAAGGCGGTGGCGGTGAGTCCTTCATTGTCGGAGTCAGATGACGAACAATCCGAGTCCCACTCCTTGCCAAGGTGTGCCTCGCCCTTAGCCTTCTTGTATGCCTTCTTCTTCTCCCTCTTGTTCCCTTGTTCCTGGTCACTATCATTATCGGGATAGTTAGCGATAAAATGACCAATCTTACCACATTTGAAGCATGAGCGCTTCCCCTTTGTCTTGGTCTTGCTTGGCTGCCCCTTGCGACCCTTTAGCGCCGTCTTGAAGCGCTTGATGATGAGGGCCATCTCTTCATCATTGAGCTCTGCCGCCTCAACTTGCGCCACCTTGCTAGGTAGTGCCTCCTTGCTCCTCGTTGCCTTGAGAACAACGGGTTGAGGCTCATTGATTGGACCATTCAACGCGTCGTCCACGTATCTCGCCTCCTTGATCATCATTCGCCCGCTTACGAACTTCCCAAGAACTTCTTCAGGCGACATCTTGGTATACCTAGGATTTTCATGAATATTGTTCACCAGATGTGGATCAAGTACAGTAAAGGACCTTAGCATTAGACGAACGACGTCGTGGTCTGTCCATCGCGTGCTTCCGTAGCTCCTTATTTTGTTGACACTTATTTTGTTGACAAGGGTCTTGAGCCGGTTGTACGTTTGGGTTGGCTCCTCGCCCCTTATCATCGCGAATCTCCCGAGTTCACCTTCCACCAACTCTATTTTGGTGAGCATGGTGACGTCGTTCCCCTCATGTGAGATCCTGAGGGTGTCCCAGATCTTCTTGGCATTGTCCAAGCCGCTCACCTTATTGTACTCTTCCCTGCACAAAGATGCTAAAAGGACAGTAGTAGCTTGTGCATTTTTATGGATTTGTTCATTTATAAACATGGGACTATCCGAGCTATCAAATTTCATTCCACTTTCTACAATCTCCCATATGCTTGGATGGAGAGAGAATAAGTGACTACGCATTTTGTGACTCCAAAATCCGTAGTCCTCCCCATCAAAGTGTGGAGGTTTGCCAAGAGGAATGGAAAGCAAATGTGTATTTGAGCTATGCGGAATACGCGAATAATCGAAAGAGAAGTTTGAGTTAACCGTCTTTCTCTTGTCGTAGTCGTTGTCGTCGTTGTCCTTTTGGGAAGAAGTGGACTCGTCGCTGTCGTCGTAGTAGACGATCTCCTTGATGCGTCTTGTCTTCTTCTTCTTCCCGTCTTTGCGTTTGTGGCCCGTGCCCGAGTCGGTAGGCTTGTCATCCTTCGGCTCGTTGACGAAGGACTCCTTCTCCTTATCATTGATCACAATCCCCTTGCCCTTAGGATCCATCTCTTCGGGCGATTAGTCCCTTTGTGAAGAGAACGGCTCCGATACCAATTGAGAGCGCCTAGGGGGGGTGAATAGGTGATCCTGTAAAACTTAAAAACTTATAGCCACAAAAACTTGATTAGGAGTTACCACAGTAATGCCAAGTGGCTAGAGAGGAGTCTTAACAAAACACAATAACCACAAGAAGATCAACACAGGTAGACACAGTGGTTTATCCCGTGGTTCGGCCAAGTACAAAACTTGCCTACTTCCACGTTGTGGCGTCCCAACGGACGAGGGTTGCAATCAACCCCTCTCAAGCGGTCCAAAGACCCACTCGAATACCACGGTGTTTTGCTTAGCTTGACTATATCCCGTTCGCGAGGAATCTCCACAACTTGGAGCCTCTCGCCCTTACACTTTGATGTTCACAAAGAAGCACAGAGTAAGGGAGGGATGAGCAACGCACACAAGACACAAAATCACAGTGACAACACGCACACAAGTCGCAACAAGAGCTCGCAACACAACCCGACGAGTTCACAACTCAAATAGAGCTCTAGATGCTATCACGAAGAACCAAATGCGTGGAATCGAAGTCTTGGTGCTTAGGAATGCTTTGAGTATACTTGGTATCTTCCTCCATGCGCCTAGGGTCCCTTTTATAGCCCCAAGGTAGCTAGAAGCCGTTGAGAGCATTCCAGGAAGGCAGATCTTGCCTTCTGTCGCCTGGCGCACCGGACAGTCTGGTGCACCACCGGACACTGTCCGGTGCGGATTTGTTTCCTTATTTGGCAAAGTCGACCGTTGCATATTCAGAGCCGTTGGCGCACCAAACACTGTCCGGTGCACACCGGACAGTCCGGTGCCCCAATGTGACCGTTGGCTCGGCCACGCGTCACGCGCGGAATCCTCGGCCGACCGTTGCCCCGGCTGACCGTTGGCTCACCGGATAGTCCGGTGCACCACCGGACAGTCCAGTGAATTATAGCCGTACGCCGTTGATGGCTTCCCGAGATCGACGACTTCTCCTATGAACGGCTCACCGGACAGTCCGGTGCACCACCGGACAGTCCGGTGATTTATAGCCGTACACCGCTGTCGAACTCCCGAGAACAGCAAGTTCGCCAGAGCCAGTCTAGCGTACCGGACACTGTCCGGTGCACCACCGGACACTGTCCGGTGCACCCAGACTGTGCAGACTTTGGCTGAACAAAGCCATCTCTTTTCCAATTCGATTTCTCCTGTTTCCAGCACTTAGACACAATACATTAGTCCATAAAACAATGTACTAAGTCTAGAAACATACCTTTTGACTTGATTTGCACTTTGTCCACCACTTTGCATAGATTAACACAAAAGCACTTGTGTTGGCACTCAATCACCAAAATACTTAGAAATGGCCCAAGGGCACATTTCCCTTTCAGTATGTGGTGTAGCGCAGTGAAGTTCACTGTTGGTGAGAATAGTGACGAATGAATCGTCTGACTTAGTATGAACAGGAGAGTTATAGGCAGAATATGGGATACGAGTATTTTGGTAGTTTTCTGGAATATGAACCATGCTTAAGGGATGACATGGTTGGATAGAGAATAGTTTGATAAGAATTTAGAAACAAGAATCATTGGAATCTGAGTTTGGAAGCCTGGTTCAAAGGAATGTTAAAGTTAAGCGTGCTCAACTTGGAGAAACCTAGGATGGGTGACCAGATGGGAAGTTCCCACTGGAAGGAAAATCACAGTAACCGGGGTTTGTATGACTGGAATATGGGTCGGGCTGGTCTTAGGTGGACTGGACAACATGATGGATGAGTAGTTGAAATTTGGGGTGATCGAATGATCGATGAATAGTAACGATAGTGAATAGTAATGGTAAATAGTAACGATGAATAGTAATGGTGAATAGTGATGGTGAATAGTTCGTATGAACGAACGATGAACGATGAATAGGAACTATGAACGAACGGACGAACGATCGAATGATCGGACGAACGAACAATCGAAATTTCGGCAGCATAACGGCAGGACAAAGATTATCTGGAAGAACGATGAATAGGGACTATGAACGAACGATGAACGATGAATAGGAACTATGAACGGACGATGAACGATGAATATGAACTATGAACGAACGATGAACGATCGAATGATCGAACGAATGAACGATCGGAATTTCGACAGCATAACGACAGAAAAAAGATTATTTGGACGAACGAACGGATGAACGATCGAACGATCGGACGAACGGACGAACGAACCATGAACGATCGAACGAACAAATGAACAAACTAAGAATAGGGGGACGAACGATCGAAGAACGACCGAACGATCCTTGTGCTAGTGTGTGCTTGTGTGGAACATGGAGTGGGTGTGTGCGGGGGGGAAGAGAGTTGCCATGAAATGGCTTGGGGTGGGATGAGAGGAGGCCCTTGCCCCTCTATTTATAGCCATGGTGGGGGATTAGGGGGAGGGATGAGAGGATTAGTGGGAGGATGAGAGGATTAGTGGGAGATTAGCATGTATTTGTCTTGTATAAGTGAGATTAGCTTGTAGAGCTCACCGTATGACACTGGAGGCATACATATACGTATGAGCATGAGGAAAGTTATGAAGAAAATATTTATAGGGACTTGAAAAATGATTCTGAAGGTATTTCTCAAGAGGAAAATACTTGGAGATATATCGGTGGAATATTTGGACAGTATTTCTAGAAAGAACTTGAAGGGGATTACTGGGGAAATATCTGGGCAGTATTTCTGGAAAGAATTTGAGGGGGATCACTGGGGAAATACTTGTAGGATACTTTGAGAAGGATTTTAGAGAGAATATATACCACTATACTTTATTTGTTGATATCAACTCGCAAACAAACATTTTGAAATGAAATATGAAATTCATTTTGGATTTAGAGGGAGTTTGAGAAAATTTCAGGATTTGAATTTTTGGGATGCTACAGATGGTCACACTAGACAGTGTCCGGTGCGCCAACGGGACCAAAGACCCAACGGTCGGCTTCACCAGAAAAGGAAGGAGATCATGCACCGGACAAGAACTGTTCATGTCCGGTGGTGCACTGAACTATCCGGTGTACCACTCGACAGAAGGCAAGAATTGCCTTCCAATTGGATCTTCAATGGCTCCTAGCTGCCATGGGGCTATAAAAGGAACCCCTAGGCGCATGGAGAAATACACCAAGCATTCTCTGAACAATCTAAGACACTTAGACTCTGCCGCCACGGATTTGGATCGATGTGTTAGAGATTTGAGCACCTTTCGAGTCGAGAACTCCTGCGCCGTGCTTTTGTGCTCAAGTCTTGGATTGTTTGCGTGTGATTGCTGCGTATTGAGTCTTGCGTGTGTTGCTTTCCCTCCCTTACTCTTGTGCTTCTCTTGGGATCAAAGTTTGTAAGGGCGAGAGGCTCCAATTTGTGGAGATTCCTCGCAAACGAAAAAAACTACAAAGGAAGAAAACTGTGGTACTCAAAGTTGATCATTGGATCACTTGAGAGGGATTGAGTGCAATCCTTGACCGAAGGAGGACACCACAGCGTGGAGTAGGCTTTGGCCGAACCACGGGATAAAAATCACTATGTCTCGTGCCCCTATTCATTGTGATTGTTTTTCTTCTAGAGTTCTCACTTTAGGAACTTGGTTTTAATTGCACTAACATTTTATAAACCAAGGTTGTGCCATTAGTGTTGAATATTGCAGGATCACCTATTCACCCCCCTCTAGGTGCTCTCAATTGGTACCAAAGCCGTACTCTTCATCTAAGGGACTAACCGCCCGAAGAGATGGATCCTAAGGGCAAGGGGATGGTGATCAACGACAAGGAGAAGGAGTCCATGTGCAACGAGCAAAGAGACGACAAACCCACTGACTTAGGCTCGAGTCACAAGAAGAGAGACGGGAAGAAGAAGAGACGCATCAAGAAAATTATCTATTATGACAGTGATGCCTCCTCCTCTTCACCAAGGGATGACGACGACGACTCCTCGTCCAAACGGAAAACGGTTAACCAAAATTACTCGTTTGATTATTCTCGCATTCTGTACAATTCAAATGCACATTTACTTTCTATTCCACTTGGAAAACCTCCACACTTCGATGGAGAGGATTACTCATTTTGGAGCCATAAAATGCGTAGTCATCTATTTTCCCTCCATCCTAGTATTTGGGAAATTGTAGAAAATGGAATGCACTTTGATAGTACTGATAACCCTATGATTATTAATGAACAAATTCATAAAAATACCCAAGCTACTACTATGTTGCTAGCATCTCTATGCATGGATTAATATAACAAGGTCAGCGGATGGGACAACACCAAGCAGATTTGGGATACCCTCAAAATATCTCACGTGGGTAATGATGCCACCATGATCACCAAGATGGAACTGGTGGAAGGTGAGCTAGGGAGGTTCGCTATGATCAGGGGAGAGGAGCCAACACAGACCTACAATAGGCTAAAGACCCTGGTCAATAAAATCCGAAGCTACGGGATAAAAATCACTGTGTCTCGTGCCCCTATTCATTGTGATTGTTTTTCTTCTAGAGTTCTCACTTTAGGAACTTGGTTTTAATTGCACTAACATTTTATAAACCAAGTTTGTGTCATTAGTGTTAAATATTGCAGGATCACCTATTCACCCCCTCTAGGTCCTCTCAGGTAGGGACTTGGTCGTCTGCTTCACGGGGTTGCCCGGAAAGGACTCGGTCGTCCACCTCACCTCGCAAGGTTGCTCAACAGGGACTTGGTCGTCCGCTTCGCCTCGCGAGGTTGCTCGGCAGGGACTTGGTCGTCTGCTTAGCCTCACGAGTTTGCTTGGTCAGGGACTTGGTCGTCCGTTCCGCCTCGTGAGTTTGCTCGGCCTGGACTTGGTCGTCCGCTTCGCATCACGAGGTTGCTCGGTCAGGATTTGGTCATCCGCCTCGCGAGGTTGCTTGGCAACGTCTTGGTCGGTGTGTCATTTTTAAGGAGTTTCTTGGGCTTTCTTTGGGCACCCCATTCCTGGGTGCCCGACACAAGCTGGCTATATAACGGTAAAGGTTGTGCACTGGAGCGCTGTGGAAGATAATGGCTGACGATGGTTGATAGTGTGATCGATAGCGGTCAATAAGGGCTACCTACAAAGTAGCCTTAGAAAAAATCTGAAACAAAAATACATATTTAATCTATCTACTCTAAAACATATTCATTGTCTATCTACATGTGGCCTGGAAAATCATACTCAAATCGTCCGATGAAAATGTTATGCATGGGACTTCTTTTTCCAAAACAACCTGATTTTATTCGGTTTGGTGTGGTCCGAAAAATGTTGTAGGTCTAGATGGATGAAAATTTTGGTGATCTTAGGGCTATGATAGTGCTAGTGTTGATAAGCAATTGTGTCATAGCATAAATCCTATCAATGTCTGCCCAACTTTCATCCAGAGCCGCCCAAGTCAGGTGTGTAAAGCTATCTAAACCTAGTTACATAAAACTGTCTTGAATGGGGTGAAGTTGACTTAACTGGGTTACCAGTTGTCAGCCCAACAATAGCGCCATGACTCTTCAAAGACGATGGTTCGTGTTTGGAGGTCAATCAGGTCGAATTTGCTTAGATTTTGTCCTGAATTGTTTTTAAATCTGTTTTTATGTGGAAAACTTGGAGAATGGTTTTAGAGTTGCTTTGTACTAAAACTAGCATATAGCTCGTGCTAATGCTACAATCCTAGGGATGTGAAGGACCGACGGTGGCAGCGGCGACGTGAGGGGTTGGGTTGACATAGGCACGAGTGGGGGAGGGAGTGGGGGGATGTGAGGGGGAGGCTGAGGGTGGCAGGGTCGTGGGGTTAGGGAGAGGGGGATGGATGAGGGATGAGTGATGATCCAAATAATATTGTCCACTGGATTTGAGTGAGTAAGAGAGACGAGGTTATCCAGCGATCTGAACCTTTGGTTTTGATGGTGTGTTAAGTTTTTGTGCAATTTGTTTGGTGGATTTAGTGGGGGTGATGAGTGTGGTGTGATTTGGTTAAGTGATTTTTACAAAGTTTAAATTGGTGGATTATATAGTAGTATAGATAAGAAAATCATCTCTCTTCAGTAGGCGCCCTCTGGGCGCCCTGCAGTTTTGTTTGGAAGACAACACTTTCCACTAACAAAAAAAATGTTAGTACACACTTTGTAATATATTCTTATAGAGCTAGTTAACACCTACTGCTAGTATAGAACGAACACAACACCTAACGTTTAGTCATTTGATGTGTACTATTGTTCGTTGTCATTCTGAACCATAGCAGTAATGGCATGCGACAAACAGAAGTGAAAGTAACATAAGCGTGTAGTAAACAAAACAATAGCAAGTGAGATACATGTAGTGTTCTATTTGATATGTTTTCCAGTTTATAAGGAAATAAATAGACAAATATGGCATATGAATCTGCAAAAAACAAGATAACAGTTAGAGCGAGTAATACTTTTGTACGACATAGGCTCCATTTGAAAGGAAGTAAAGAATTACTTATACTAAATACTTTGATCAACAATGTTCTATTAATCAATGGTTTATGCAAGTAGCAATAAATGCATTTCTATCTAGCATACTAATAAATACAAATGCATGAAATATTTGTTGGATGGATAAACATAATAAAAAGCATGTGTTTGAGTAGGATCAACATGTCAGAAAAGTGTCTTTTCTTGTGCTAAATTTTGAGAGCATGAGCAAAGAGATATGAATATAACAGGAAAGGATACACTTGCATCCAGTTTAGGATTTAGAGGCCTGACAGGCCAGCTGCCACACTAATCGACGGCAAAATAGAAGACACTAAACCTAAGAAAACAGGTCCTGCACATATGCAATCTTCATACACCTAGTAGCTATTAGTTCTAAAATTGTGTGAAACAAATGGAGAAAACATGTACGTGTAAACAAGCGCAGCGAGTCTCATGCTAGGTTCTCCAAACGATGAAAGGGTCGGTGGAGTATCCCAGGACGAGGAAGCAAGCGCGGGCGGGGGTGGGAGGCAGGATCCGAAAGGGGAGACTTCGGATGGGAGCTTTGTCGGCGTAGGCATCGAGCTTTGGCGGCGAAGGATCCGAAGGGGGGAGGACCGACCACACTTTGCCCCTGCGTGCAGCGGCGAGAATCGCCTCGACGGGGCCTAGCACGTCAAGGATCCTGCCGCTGAGGCTCTCCTTAGAACAGTGACAGCAGAGGCATCGACAGGGCCATCGATGGAGGATCCGAGAGAGGGAGACTGTATTCACGGACCCAGACGACGAAGCTGGCGTGGGGGTGGGGAGGGGAGGGCGTGGTGACATTGGGATGAGGGGATAACACCAGCACACAGACGTGAGCCATGCCAGCGAAGGATCTGAGCTGCACGAACGGTGACGATTTTTTGGTCGATGTGGAGCTGCCGAGCGGATGAGAATCCCACCGAGTTTTAATAAAAGAGATGATCGATCACATTTTTTTGCAGTTCAATTGTGTCTTTAATTTAGATTCCTTGTTTTTCTAGAACACGCAGGAGAGAATTTAGATTCCTTGTTATTAGCCATTTTTCTTCTAGTGTGAAATCTGCTACCACCATACAGGTTTTGGGAGAAATGGATGGTGATGTTGATGCTGCCATTGAGTACATGATAGTGGAACGACCTACAGCCAATACTGATTACGTGGAGGTCGACCTTTATATAAACCATGCATGTGAGGTAAGTACGACAAACTATTTTGACTCCTAAGCAAGGTTCCAAAAAACGTAATTAAACGACGTTTAATCGAGTTTAATCGTGAATCAGAGGGCCAACGTCGCGTTTAGGGGCTAAACGTCCAATTAAACGTTAGGCGCGTGTATACGACCGTGTAATCACGAAGCAGCGTTTAAGCGCACGTGGAAACGAGAAAAACGGCGTCGAAACGAGCTTGGCGCGCGAGCGGGGGGAAATCCCACTGGGCGGGAGCACGAGCGCGGGAGAAATTGGGCCTGCGCGCCAAAAGCCCATAACAGAGCACAGGCAACGCGGCAGTAAAAACTGGCGGCCGTAAAAATCTCCAACGCAGCCTATCAGATGCGATTTTAACTCCAGGTTCCAATAGCGCCTCTCTGTGTCGCGCTTGCGCCGCTGCCGTCCGTCGTTGCTCTCGTCGCCGCAGAGGGGGACGCGTGCTCGAGGCCTTGCGCTCCTTCTCCAGCGAGCCACCAGGCCCTCATCTCCACCGGCACAGTCCTCGTGCCTCAAGTCTGTTGTCATAGCCTTGCTCCGCCAGGTCGCAGGCAACACAGAAGCAGTGTCACCGGCCTCGCTTCCAGTGCCGTACCCTTGCTCCGGCCGCCGGCAACGCAGCAGCACCGTCACCGGCCTTGCCTGCAGCACCTTGCTCCTCCCACGTGCATCCTCAGATCCTCTCCGGTCTTCACTTCTCTATGATTCTCTAAGGTTATCTTTCTTCTCCAGTTCTGTCATTATGTGTAATTCTGCAAGGACTGAAATGAAATTAATCTTGATTCATCAATGTTTTGCATGCAACTTAATGATTTATTGTGAAATTGAATTTGATCATTCTGAAAACTGCTTTTCTTTTTTGTTAGGCTCTGTTTGTGCCTTTAAAACATACTACTTTAGCCTTGAGGGTATTTTATAATTTCAGTATTTGAAAGTTGAAATTAGAAGATAAGATGATGGAAGCTTCCAGCCTGTGTATCTTATTTGCCTGTTTCTTGTTTGTATGTGTTTTTTATTTTTTCAGTGGGTTTTACATTTACATCTGGAACAATTGATGAAAAATAAAGATATTGCTTCGTGACAATGTGTGTAATGAATTTGTGACTGATTCTTGATTGTAGGATGTCAAACCCTGAGGCTGCTGCTAATGCTGGTATTGCAGCAACGGCTGCAGAAGTCTCTGAGGTTGACAACCATCTAAAGAGGAAGTCATCTGATATAGGCTGGGAGTGGGGGCGTCTATGTGATCCTCATGACAAGAATAGAGTCAAATGTCTTCTTTGTGGACAAGAGAGCATAGCAGGAATTTATCGCCTTAAGCAACATCTTGCTCATGTTGGAACATCTATTGTGAAGTGTCTAAAAGTAAGTGAGGAAGTTAAACAGAAGTGCAAGAGGAATCTTGATGAAACAGCAAAGAAGAAGAAAGATAAGCAGCAACATGATAAAGAGGTTAGGGAGAATGTGCAACTTGCAACAGTTCAAGAGGAAATAATAGAAGTTGAGTCAATTGTTGGAAGCTCAAGTACACCTCGCAAGCTAGGACCCATGGACAAATTTACACGTCCAATTGATCCCAAGTTAAGCAGTGCTGAAGTTAAGAGGCAACAAAACATAAATGATGCACTTTGGAAAGAGAGAACACACCAAGTGCAGCAATATGTTGCTAGATGGATGTATACACATGGTATGTTATGTACTTAAGTAATTTACCAATCCTTATTGTTGCAGCCTTCGTACTTATTCCAATCCATTCATTATTAGTTACTGGAATTTTGATTGTCTGCACAAATCTATTTTGCAGCAATTCCATTTAATGCTTGTGATAATGATGAGTTCAAGGAAATGGTTGAAGCTATCGGTCAATTTGGTCCTGGTTTCCAACCTCCAACTCAGCATGATCTTAGGGAAAAATTGTTGGAAGAGGAGCATGCAAGAACCAAGAGCTTGCTACAAGACCGTGAAGATGAGAAGATTAAGCATGGCTGCTCCATCATGACTGATGCTTGGACAGATATGAAGAGAAGAAGCATTATGAATCTGTGCACAAATACCAGTGAGGGAACAACTTTTATCAAGTCAAAGGAGATGTCAGATGTGTCACACACTAGTGAAGTTATATATGAGATGGTTGACAATGCAATTGAGGATGTAGGTGCTGAAAATGTGGTGCAAATTGTGACAGATAATGCTTCTAATAACATGGGAGCAAAGGCATTGCTGCATCTCAAGAGGCCAAACATATTTTGGACTTCTTGTGCAACTCATACCATCAATCTGATGTTGCAAGGTATTGGCAACCTTCCAAAATTCAAGAAGACAATTGATCTAGCAAAATCATTCACTATCTTTGTCTATGGTCACCACCGAACCTTGGCATGTTTGAGGTCCTCCACCTTGAAGAGAGAAATCATAAGACCAGGGGTAACCAGATTTGCTACAGCCTATCTTACACTGCAAAGTATGATGGAAAAGAAGGATTGTCTAAAAAAGATGGTGGTTGATTCCAAGTGGTATAACTTACCTGATGTGAAGTCCAAAAAGGGCAAGGATGCTACAGCCACGGTGTTGAACCCTCGTTTTTGGAGAGGTGTCTCCCTTTGTTTGAAGGTCTTTGAGCCCTTGGTGAAAGTTCTACGTTTGGTTGATGGAGATGTGAAGCCATCATGGGTTATGTGTACGGAGAACTTCTCAAGGCAAAGAGGGAGATCAAGGAGGCATTTGGAAATGTGGAAAATAAATACAGAGAAGTGATGGCTATTGTTGACAAGAAGATGAAAGATAGACTTGATTCTCCACTGCACGTGGCTGCATATATGTTGAATCCATACTATAGTTACAACAATCCAGCAATCTTCTCTGATTCAAATGTAGTGGAAAAATTCATGCAATGTGTGGAGACCTTTTATGATGGTAATGATGAAAAGGAATATAGGGCTGTTAATGAGGACTTGGATAAGTTCCAAAAGAGACAAGGATCCTTCTCAAAGAAGATGGCAAGGAGCTGTGAACGCTTTGAGTTCCAACCGGGTAAGCTTTTGTGTCAATTATGTGTAGATTGTTGTGCAATCATTTCTGTCCAGATTTTTCTGCAATCAATTCTGCACATGTTTGACACATTTCACTTCATTTTGTAGCATCTTGGTGGAGGCTTTATGGAGGTGGAGCACCAGATTTGCAATACATGGCTATTAGAATCCTCTCACTGACATCTAGCTCTTCTGGATGTGAAAGGAATTGGAGCACCTTTGAACAGGTCAGTTTGTAGTCTCTACTAATTGCTCTCTAGTACTAATTTAATGTACATGTGCTGATGTTGTAATTCTTATTTATAATGTACAGCATCATACAAAGAGAAGGAATAGGCTTACAACAGAGCGTTTAAACTCTCTAGTATTCATCCAATTCAATAATAAATTGCTGTCCAAGAAGGAGAAGATTGCCAGAAAGAGTAATTATGAAGTGCTCCTAAGTAGTGATGCTTCTGAAGCTCAAGGGTTTTTCTTTGAGGGAGGAGATGATCATGCATTGGCTGTCTTTAGGGATGAGGAAGATGAAGGAGTAATGCCGGGGACAGGGATACCATGGAGTGTCCTTGGAGAAGCAATGGGAACTAATGAACAACTTCAACCTCGCAAGAGTGCAAGAGTGGCTAGAGAGTTGTATGAAGAAGAGTGGGAATCTGAAACTGAAGATCCTAATCATCTAGAAGATGACATTGCCTATGAGGATGATGAGGAGTGAGGAGATTGCATGATGGCAGCATGCTGCCAAGTTATCTAAATATTAATATCTAGTTATTTACTTATCCAAATGTGTGTGGACTGTGGACCATAAAACCATTAATGTGTGTTGTACTGTTATTTAATTTGTGGACCATTAAGGCATGTGATGAACTGTGAGTGTTTTCTATATATTTTCTTGTGATCCTTTGACTTGTGAATTGTGATGTTGCCCTGTTGTTTGGAAGCTTGGCTGTGCATGTACAATATTGAGCTGCCCCTCATAGATGAGTTTCTACTCTTTCCAAAGTATCTGATTGTAGAGTTTTTCAGATTATTAACTTGTCTCTCTTTGATGATCAGCTGCTGTTGGATGCAACTTGCAAGAAGCCAAGGAGGAAAGCAACTTATGTCAAAAATAAATATGCAGAACAGCAAGAGGTATGTTCACTAGTATTACTACTTAGTTGTGTTATTATTACTTAGTACTTACTACTGATCTTGCTCTCGGCAGCACAAAAATTAAAAAAAACAATCACGATTAATCACGCTTAATCTACGTTTAATCTTCCTAGGCGCTAGTCAGTAGGCTAACGCCTGCCTAGCGCCTAGCGTTTTCTTGAACCTTGCTCCTAAGACATCGTAATTTTTTTGTTTGAATATGATCTTGTTCCAATACTGTTTTTGCCAAAAAATGGGGATGTTGGGGCAAGGAAATCCCTTGGTTGTACAAAGTGTGGTGAGGAGTACCTATGGTATGATTGAAAGGCATCTTTTCTATCACTGGCATACATTAAAGGAACCAACCAAGGATGCTGAGGACTTCTGGTGCACGCTGGTTGGATTAGAGGGTTTTTGCAGAGCGTTAAGACTTAAGAGCTAAAGTGGTCTTGGTAACAGCTCACTTGCCATAAAATAAGTGAGAAACTATATCAGTTATTTTGGAACTCTGAAGTATGGTTTCAAATAGCTATGTTTTATTGGACGATCTATGGCTTGTTGAAGTTAGTAGAGTAGACCATGTTTGAACATGGAGACAATACGATACTAAATAACAACCAAACCAGTACGCGCCGCAACATAAAGGACACCAACCAAAATACTGAAATGATGTTTAGGGTTTGGGGTGCGGGTGTGGCGCGGCAGGACGGGACGACGTGGACAGCGGACGCCAATAGCTACGGGACGCAATGCTCCGTTGAATAAAGGAAAGTTTCGGGCCCGTGGCACCACGTGTCGACCGTAGGACAGGTGAAGAGCCAGGGTCGCGGAGAGTGCTTGAGAATGGGTCATCTTTTAAGGAAGTATATATATATACTATATTAAAGCACCAGTTTCAACGGTCGTCCCGCGTCATCTTTTTACAAAGAATCCCTTGAATTTATTTAAAATCAACTCGCGGTACAAGATAATATCCCATCCCTATCCTATTTGTTCGCACAACAGCGTTCTCGCAGCTGTCGCTCTAGCAACAAACCCCGTCCATTTCGCAACAACCTCCGCCCGCTTCTTCTGCCGCTGCACCGCCACTAGCGAGAAGGATTAGGGCGCTCACCTCCGGATAAGGATGCTCACTAGGTGATAAAAGTTGCATCGAGTCCAGCCAACTCTGAACCTCCTCGTCGCCAAAAGGGACCGGGAGCCCGTCTCCTAGCTCACTCTTCTTCCTCTCCGGCGCGAGCTCCGCTCCGCTCCTTCCATCCCATGGTGGACGTGGCATCAACGGTAGATCTACCTAGCGCGCGCTTCGTCTGGTCATAGTTGTTCTTCTCGAATCTATTATTGATAGAGACCACTTTAATTATCGTGTTTTCGCAGGAGACGTCCACTGACCAGGACACAAGCTTCTTAAATAAGCAAGCCAAGCTACTCAAGACGCAGAAGTTCGTCTCCGAGCTTGATCATCTGACCAATTTGTTCTTTCACTCGTACCCTTTGTTTCTCAATTTGGTTGTAATGAGCGCACAATACTTTAGGGATATATAGATGTTGTCTGCAAGGGCTTTCTCTGATCCAACAATTTTGTGCATGGTAGGTGGATACGTCAAGGTCAAAGGTCAAGTTGGATGTGATGAAGCCCTGGATTGTCAAGCGGGTCACTGAGCTACTTGGGTTTGACGTATGTTTCTGATCCATGCAGAGGTAGTTACATTTTTATTGTTTGATATGATAATCTAAAGCAAGAGCAAGTATACATTTCAATAAGCAAGTTAAGCATTAGAGGATAAACTTGTTGTATTTAGTATTTTAGGAATGATCTCGTTGACGTACTTGTGCTTTTCTATGTCTTGCTAAAATTAGAGAAAATTGTTAAGCTATCATCATAAATGAATTTGCATGTGTTACCTATGGAATCTCAATGATGATTTTGGTTAGGGCATCAGATCTACACCATCTTCTTGCTTCCAAGTCCTAAGCCAAAACATTGGCTATAATTTAATTCGAGCATAGGGGCTCCCTTTTAACTTATTTTTTAGTCTTTTGGCTAAGATCAAGTGTAATATTTGTTTTATCAGCTCAATATCTGGTATATGAACAATATGTTTACTTTGATATTAAATTTATTTATTATATTTTTATGTGGAGGGTCCATTAAAACTCTCAAGTGTCGCTTAGTCATCCAATCAATATCTTTAAATATAGTTAGATACTGTCGCAACGCACGAGTATTAGACTAGTATATATATAAGAGAGAATCACATTCGATTGAGGTATCTAAACCAATAGACCAAAAATACATTTGTTATCCATTTATCTATTTTCTGTCTCTATCTTGTTGTTTGTCATGCCTCTGGATGAGACTTAACGGTGTTTTAGGTAGTCTTGTTGATCTATACAACCTACATGTGCTCCTCTCCGATGGATCTTTGTAGGAGGTGTTCGGGAGTCTACCCGACCAAGAATTGGTTCAACATTGGCTTAACCGGTCTCTAGACCAGTTTCACTGATTCGCTAAGTTCCTTGCTGCATTCAAGGTCATGTGTTGATTATGGACATGCTAACCCTAGTTGGCGTGTGATCTAGATATCTTGTAGCGTCAACACATTTTTGGAGTACTATACTTTGCGCGCGCGCGCGCCCACAGGCACGCACAACTCATCCCCGACGTGCGCAGAATTCGCGCTTGCTCATCATGCACCGACCCGCGCCGCGCGTCCGCATCACCTGCTTTGGAAACCATGTGGGTGCAGCAGGTGGATTTCTGCGTGTGTACTCCACTAAAACCTTAGACGAAGTGTTATCGATAAGGCCATCAGGGTCGTTTCACGCATGGATTAGCTAAATTAGATCATGTCCCACAGGGACGGAGCTAGGGGTTTTGTTGGGTCAGCTGACCCCTATAAAATTTAGAAAATACTATACAAAATATACTGTTAGAGCAACTCCAATAGTTAAGTAAATTTTAGCTCTCTAAATCATAGATTTAAGAAGTTGCTAAATGGCTTTTAGAGTAAAAAAATATGAGTTCTCCAATAGTTCTCTAAATATAGGTTGTAATTTTGTTTTGTATCTATTCACATAAAAAAATAAGTCACAAAAACTATATAATGCAGTCAATATTTTTGTTTAGGGAGTTGTTAAATGGTTGCCAAATGTAGAGAGAAAATTAGGTTAGATGACAAGTTGTTAAATTTAGAAAGTTCATTTAGAGAACTGTTGGAGAATAGTTTTTATGTTAACTACCTAAATTATTAATTTAGGAAGTCTTTTAGAGAACTACTGGAGTTGCTCTTAGCTATGTATTTAGATGATGATTAGTGGAACTGACTCCAATAACTTTGAGCACTGAAATAAAAAGTCTAGTGGCATGTTTGGTTCACTACCTAACTTGTCACATTTTACCTAACTTTTATATCTAAGATTAGTTTTTCAATTCAAACTACTATTCTTAACTAAAGTGTAAGTTAAAGTATAGTACATCTAGCCATGAACCAAACATAGACCTTTCCTCATCGAAATAAATGCATGAAATACCGGATACGTAGTGGGCAAGATCAGATACGGTCTCTCCATTCCATCTCTAGGATTTGCTAAGCAAATGCAGTAATGCTGATCTGTATATGAGCACAGGGGGGAGAATTGTTAGAAGAGCAATATCATGCGAAGAAATTTCCTTTTCCGAGATTCAATTCTTCAAATGTTTTCGAACAAAATTAGGGGTAGTTAGCACTTAGTAGGCAGCGACAAGTGACCTGAGCAGAGCTCCATCGAGTTCTTTTCCTATAACCAGGGGCCAACAATCATACACAATTTTTCTTCCACTTTTTGGGAGCGATATACGCCCAGCGACCACCCCTCACGCATTGTAGCTGCAACTTCCACCATGACAACGGAACAGAATTTCACCGATATCCCAGGTTCTGGAGAAGTAGAGGAAAAAGAAGCAATAAACGAGCTGGTGCTATATTGCTGCTTAAGAGGGGAGCCAAAGGGATGACAACTTGTGCTGGTGAGCTTGTAAATTTGCTAGAGATATGCCCCATGTACCTGTGACTTCCCTAACCATTTCAGGGAGCAATCGTGTACGATGAGAGGCGCAAAGACTGGCAATCAATCGTACTAATAGTCCATACCGACACTAAAATGAAAATGAAAGCTTCTGAACTTGCTGTGCAGAAGCAGAACCCCAGGGGTAAGGACAGAACCGATACCAAAGCAGCCGTCGCCGTTAGATGTCCGAGAATTTTTGAGGAGAAGAACGGATGGCCCGATAAAAAGGGCAGGGCAAGGGGTAAAGAAGAAGGCGTGATCCGTACCAGCCATGGATGAGCTCGGAGCACTTGGCCTTGACCCAGCGGAACCCCCTGCGGAACGATGCCTTGACCTTGCCCTCCACCGAGTAGGCTTTGTAGCTCGCCACCCGCCGCCTCCTCCTCATCTCCGGGTCGCTGAAACACCACGCCGACCCCACCCCTCCCCTGCCGCTCCTGGTGGATACCGGCAGCGGCGGCGCCGGCGACCCGGCTGGCGGCTTGACGACGGTGTCGAGGCGGCGATCGCCGTAGGGCACGACCTCGTTGCGGCAGGGGCGATCGTACTCGCCGGCGGGGGCGGCGGCCGCGTAGGGGAGGTACGCGCGGCCGTAGTCGGCGGCGGCCATCGCGAGGCCAGACGACGCGGGGTGGACTGCGTGGGAGACTCCCGGCGTGGCGTTCGTGGAGGGACCGAGGTCCGAGGGAGAAACGCCGATGTCCCCGTTTTTATTTTTAGTTTTTTCTACTTCGCCGCTGTCGATGTAGCGCTGTCGACTCGACTAGCGACTTGCGAGCAGGTTTTGTTTTTATTTAGAAAATTAGGTAAGTACCCGTGCGTTGCAACAGGACCATATAATATCATGATAACTTATATATAAAATAGTTAGTTGTCCGTACGTTGCGACGGCACACAATCATGAAATCAGGGCGCTAAATATTTTTCAAAAACTGCAAGAAAACATCTGGGCTTTCGCCAAAGTTGTTGAGTGACTCACCGGAAGAACAAATAAGCCTATATTATCTGTATGCTCAAGGCTGCATGTATCACACATGGTTAAACCAACCTCAGTCAATACTCAAAGAATGCCTCACATAATATCATGAAAAGGCAGTGGTGCTTTCAGTCAGCTCAAGAAAAACTGGGGGCGACATTGGTGGCATCGCTGCTCCTTCCTAGGCATCAACCATTTCTAGGATCTTTCTAACGCTTGCCTGCACCTTCCCGTGACCGCCTTCCAATTTGGACTGACCAGCAGTTCAGTTTAGCCAGATGTGGTCCTTGTTTCCGAGACCCATGTTTGATGACTTTGTTTTTGATTGTGCTTTCGCTGAAGTTATTGCATTGATAAAGACACCGGATTCCTTGAGGCCACCGATGAATGCCTACAAAGGTTAGGCATAAAAATGTAGCAGCAATAAGAAACAACCCCCCCCCAGCTAAAAGCCTATAAGATTGAGATCAGGACTAACCATGGGCACATATATATATATATATGTGTGTTAATACATCATTCCTTAAAAGTTTCAAGTTGGTGTCTCTATCGGTCCATGCAACATGTTCCCGGTACCTGAAAAAATATAGTCAGGCAAATATTACCTTTCTTAATTCAGGTAGGATATGGAGGAATAGTACAAATGTATAACGATAGGTGCCGAGGATCAGCATAAATTTATATTAACACATCAACGGAAGGTGGTCGAGGAATAGAACAAATTTATATCTATGCATAATGATAGCTAATAACTAATAAGAGCCACATAAGTTTTATTTTTTTGGGGGGGGCACAAATGTACAACCGAGAACTTTGGTATAGTGACCATATTGGTCCTTAATCTAAATAAATCGGTGAAATTACAGTAAGGAAGGGGCGCATTCAATAGGCAGATGTATGGTTCTCTGGCATGGATGGCTATACTTGTAAAGTGGAGAATGTACCATGCGAAACATTTATGCGTTTTGTATAAGGCACGCAATAGCTACAACCAGTCATCCACTTACAGTTAAAAAATATACTACATGCACACTGTAAAATTGAAATTGGCTCCACTCGTGACAGTTTCTTGTATCCACATGAAAACAATAGATGATATGCAGATACAACAAAAGAAAGAAAAGCTAGCTCACCAAATGGTCAAATTCCAAGATAAAACATTGCTTCACATCTTCTTTAGTTGGTTTGCAGCCACATCTATCCCTTCTTGAGGTTAGGTTTGAGAATTTTTTGTAGGTGTAATGCAGAATTACAGCCTCCTCCAGTTTGATTTCACAGTACTAAGTACATCAACACGCTCATCTCGTGCTCCTGGGTGACCAGTGTCAGCTATCAATAAATAAGCAGAGCACATTATCTCATATGAATGAGAGTGAATTATCAATAACCAAACAAAAATTCTCGGCTAGATGTCAAAGAATTGCACTGATCAACTCATTTCAGTATATTATCAATGGCACGCTTCATTCCAAAGCTATTGTATGAAGTTTATAGTCACGTATTAGATGATGAATTGCAGTTGTCATCTACCTGCTCTTGGACTATTGTATGAAGCATTTTGTGTACATCTCTAGCCATTCCCTTGGCATCACCACAAACATATAAGTAACCACCATTTGAGATGATGTTCCAAATTTATGTGGCCTGGTAACAAAAAGAAGTAAATCTAGTTGAACACATCTTCTAGTGGACATTGAATACTCGAAACACTTGAAAAGTGATAGTATATTAAGGAAGGGTGTATGTTGTATCTGACCTTTTCCACCATCTTATGCTGCACATATTCTTTCGTTGGCCCTTCCCGAGAGAATGCAACAATTAGCTCAGAAAGCGCCCCCTCCTCAAGGAAAGTTTGCAACTCATCTTCATATATATAGTCCTGAAGGGTGGTAATTCAGAACGAATTCCATCAATTTTTGCTGATAAACACAACAATAACACAATCAATTGTGCCCATAACCAGCAACCCTTACCATATTACGGTTCCTGCATCCAAAGAAAAGGATTGAAGTGCCCAATTCTGCCCCAGATTGTTTTCAATGCTAACCTTTCCTGCTAGGAGGGAGGGAGTGCAAGAATAAGTTAAACTACTCTCAAGCAGCCTTGCAAATACACACCCACTAGATTCTTGGAAAACAAACATGCAAGAAGCCTCTAAAAGGAGCCAGCCCTGTCCCAGGACCAATCATGATAATAGGAGTGGACGGATCAGCAGGTAACTTGAAATTTGACTGCCTCACAAAGATGGGAGCCCAGCTGCATTCTTGGTTATATTCCAGAGGAATTGTATTCTGTCAAGCATATGATCAGACTATTAGGAACTTCGTTATTGCTGGAAATTCAGGAGCTCAATGACCAAAAAAGGAATTTTTACAAGAGCCTACCTTCATCCATGTTGAACAAACTCCTTGGTGGATCCTTCCTGTTGGTGAAGGCCCATAAACTAATGCACATGTTACATGAATTCTGGAGGGAGCCATCCCGCTGAGACATAAGTTGTCAAGAGGCCTCTCCAGATTACTAATTTTTATGTTCACAAATATAGCCATTCCTAATAGAAAACAGAAAATCCATTAGCACTAATTGAAGCAACTAACGCAAACATACTATGTTAGATAAGGTATTACCAGCTGTCACTGACCCTCCTCCTGGCGAATTCACATACATAATGATATCCTACTAGAAAGTTAACAAGAATCAAGCACGAGATGGAAGAAAGAAACCATGTTTTGAATATATATCTGAAATGTAGTCGAGTCCCTAGCTAGATAAAATGTCAACATTCATCTAGCAAAAAAAAACTTATTGGGACTACAATAAAAGAACACATTATGCAGAGAACAGATCAGATACTTTTGAGTGTATTTCTACAGCATTATAAAAGAACACAATATGACCGCAAAGCAGATTTGAGCAGCTACGATTTTTCAGTTAGAAACAGGAACTAACTAATTGTATCAACAACAAAAGTTCGACCATGGCTGGCTGGTAATGGTTATGCATGCTCAAGAACTGAGAGGATTTCTGCAGCATTATAAATAAAGAATACATTATGCAGAGAACAGATCTGGTAGTCCTTGAGTGTATTTCAACAGCATTATAAAAGAACACAATATGAACGCAAAGCAGATTTGAGCAGCTACAATTTTTCAGTTAGCAATAGGAACTAAGTAATTGTATTAGCAGCAGCAAGGTTCGACCATGGCTGGCTTGGTCATGGTTATGCATGCTCAATAACTGAGAGGATTTCTGCAACATTATAAATAAAAAACGCATTATGCAGAGAACAGATCACATACTTTTGAGTATATTTTAGCAGCATTATAAAAGAACACAATATGAACGCAAAGCAGATTTGAGCAGCTACAATTTTTCAGTTAGCAATAGGAATTAAGTAATTGTATTAGCAACGACAAGGTTCGACCATGGCTAGCTGGTCATGGTTATGCATGCTCAAGAACTGAGCGGATTTTCTGCAACATTATAAATAAAAAACACATTATGCAGAGAACAGATCACATACTTTTGAGTGTTTGCCAAACTTACACCCCTTTATTGGCATGGTTATGGTGGTATTGCTAGCTTTTTGTCATTATTAGGACATACCTATTGCTAGTTGTTTCTCTTTCTTCTTCAATGTCAAACAAATTTAGTATTTAATTGACCTTCTATAGATTGGTTTGCTTCTCGTCGTCTAAACTACGTCATATTTCCTTCTAAAATGAACAATCTTAACCAACAAAAACAGTATTCCTTCTAAGCAGAATTAGATGATTCAATTGACTCAAGCCTCCTTTCAGTCTTTAATTGTTGCACACCACGAAGTGAATAACAACAATTACTGGTTTAGAACTTTGACAAGCACAGTTTAGATCCCCAGCAACAATTACTGGTTTAGAACAATTCCAGTTCCTGCAGACCAAAAGGCAAAAGCACATCTCAGTTGCAACAGCAACAACAACAATCTTTTAGTCCCCGAACGAGTTGGAGTAAGCTAAAGTTAAAACCTAATATAAACCACAAGTCAAGGTTCAGGTGCGTAGTTAGCTATTTTCCATGTACTCCTATTCATGGTATATTCCATCTTTTTGAGTCTCCTTTTACTGTCCTTTACCATATCAACTTCGATCTTTCCCTAACCCTATTCCCATTGCTATCACGTCTTAGGATCGCAATACACAACTTATGACATTTCAAACAATCTCAACCGGTGTTTGACAAGCAGGTTTAGAACAACATATAATAAGATAAAAAGCACAATACAATTCCTCAATTAGCATAAAAATAACAATGGTTGATGTCAAATAAGGACATTGGAAAGCTAAGTGGATGCACCTTTATGAAGTCGCTAAAGCATGTATCCTGTAATTCTGAAGACCAAGAAGCAACAGAACAAAATTATATATCCTAAGCAATTGTAGCACAACATAATATGAACACTAACAACATGAAGAAAGAATAGCTTTTATCAGTCTACATAAACCACGGCCAGAATTTGGGACATAAGCATTGACCAAGTAAAAATCATCAAACTCCAAGGTAATAAGCTTGCCTTCCTGATCATGCTCTGGTATGCCAAGCCCATATTGAACTGAGATTGGTTGTACCTGTTAATGCATACAAAAGAACACGGAAAGTGAGGTTAGATATATACTATGTATCAACTGATAGTATTGGGTTCAGAAGATTTATCGCAATGCTGCTATCCACTGACTTTTTAGTCAGTACAAAAGGGAGATGCTGGGCATTAACCACAGGAAGAACATACCCGTGATATAACAACAGTTCCTGAATAACCAAGCCTTGCAACACTGCATGACCAATAGGTGTAATCATATTCATATACCAGATTTTTAAAAAGGTCAACATTGCACTCCTGAAAATAGAATGAAAACCTGATCATGGCATTGGTATGTGTGCATCATAAAGAAAGATAACCATAACATGATATATTTGATTATTTAGAAACCCCATGTACACATCAAAGCATCCCACTGCTCAGGACGAAGCTGTATATGAGGGAGCAGCAATGGAAACACCAAAACAACTTGCCTCCAAGTGTGTCTCTTGAAGACATAAGACGTCAAAGTTCTCTCCTGGCAACCCAATTCATCTGCAGAAAAACTCTAACTGTACAATAGCTTGCAGTCCATTAACGTTCCAGGACAGAATCTTCATAGAAATGGTATCATTGCTAAGTGGTGGAGGCCTCATTGTCCTTGGATTATAAGCAATCCATTGTGGTCGTCTCTGTTTGTGGGGTTAGGTGAGTCCAGGGCTCAAACTTCCATGCAGAGTGACGCATAGATGTGGAGCTCACGTTCGCTGCACACCACCTCTGGGCAGGGTAACCACGCTGAGAAGATGTGGAGTTCATGTTCACCACAATACGCTTGATTCCTGGAATCAAATAGACATGACTGCAGAAGGAGGAGTTCAGTACATTGGATCTGGCAAGGCATGCAGATAAAAAGGATGTAGATGACAGTTGATCAGAAAACACTGTAAATTACCGACATGTGATCCGAAGAAGTTTAGGGAGATACCATAGGATTAGGTTTGCTGACGGGCGAAAGCGATACATGCAGCGGGCAAGCGCCTCACCAAAGTAGGCGGCAACCTTGCACATGGCAACCGCCTTGCGACGAGGCCATCATGGGGATCTGCTTGACCGGTACCTCCGCATCGGAGAAGTTCTCCTGCTGCATGGCCTCTGCGCATGCCAGCAGTGTGTGCACGAGCCGGATCCAAGCCTCCTGCGTGTTTCGCGAGTGCGGACCTAGGAATTGGGGGAGGGGGGCGACTGTTTCGCGGGAAGCACGGGTGACGGTCGTCGATCACACGGACCCGGTCACATGAATTATGGAGCGCGTTGATGGAGGGGGTGAGGAGGCGGGGGCTCAGCGGGATGCGGGTGTGCCTGCCATTGATCGAGCGGGGCACGGGGGGCGAGCCAGCGAGGATGTCACGCGGTATGGAGGGGCCGAGGTTGGCCCGTCGGGACGCTAATCACGGAGGCGGAGGCATGGTGTAACAGTGGACGCACCTTCCATGGATGGCGGGCAGAGGAGGGGCGCACCTTCCAGTAATTGGGACCTCCCAGTAATGGGAGAGAAGATCCACGACAGATTTGGACGGCGCGGGCGCGGTACTGGGAGGTCCGCCATCCACGGCCAGGGTACTGGCGGATCCACGGCGTGGTACAGACGACCTTCCATTGCGGCGGCGGTGGGCATGGAATGAAGGAGGAATCGAGGATGGAAAGTAGCGCGGCGGGTGGGGCGGGATGCGAGGAGCATCGAAGGAAGGAGTGCGCGCTCGAGCGGCGGTGGTAGGGGATCCGTGGCCGAGGCAGGACCGGCAGAACCGTGCACCACTGTGCACGTGGACGTCTACAGTACACACTTAAGTAGTAGTAGAGATGAGTGGAGGCATTTAAACCTCAGTTTCCAATAAACTAGTTTCTATTTTTTATACACAATTATTAGCATACAATTTCTCTATTTCAAAAAGCCATGGCAATAAATATAAATTCTATTGAAACCAACAAGGGCATGATTTAATTGAAAAAATAAAAGCTAATTTTAGTTAGAGAAGATTACTTCTTGGTTTGAAAATAGGAATCCAATTTATATAAACTGGAACATAATTAGTATGTTTGGAACTACTCAAGTTTCTATAAACCAGTTTCTTAAAACTGGGTGCTTCCAAACAGGCTCTAGCAGCTAAGGTCATGTTTGGTAGTGTAGTTCTAAAATACTGTAGTTTTGAAATAACATAGTTTATAATTGTACATGATACAAATACTACAGTATTATTTTTACCGCGGTAAAACCACAATATTTCTCAAAACTGAGATATGTTTGGTTCCATTGGGAAACTAAAGTATGTGTAGAAAGAAGAAAACTGAGATCCTGAGTAGAGTTTCCAAAACTCTAAAAAATAACACGGGTTTGGGTAAACAATGGTATTCAAAATTGTGTTTTGTCTATATCAACCAAACATCTTTTGGCTTCCAATACCATAGTATTTCTTTAATATTGTAAAAACACTACACTTCCAAACAGGGCTTAAGGGTCGGTTTGGAAGCACCCAGTTTTTAATAAACTAATTTATAAAATTAGAATGGTTCCAAATATACCGGTTTATGTTTTAGTTTATAGAAATTAGATTTCTAGTTTTTTAAAACCAAGAAGCTGCTCTCCCTAACTAAAATCTTTCGTTGGTTTCATGGAATGTACATCTACTGTCAACGTTTTTTAAAAAAAATAGATGATGGGTATGCTATTAATTGTGTATATAAAAACTAGAAATCGGTTTCTTAGAAACTGAGTTCCAAACACCCCACTCATTTTTTTCTCATAAACCAGTTTTTAGAAACCCATGATAGAAACTGGTTTTATAAAAAATGGTGTGCTTGAAAACATGCCCTATGATCTCTTAATATTTAAATAGTAAGGATTTTTGTCACCTCGATCCCCTCTTCTAAACAAACACTAAATATTTTTAATGGTGTCTCTAAGGCCCCGTTTGTTTCCCTTAATTATGAGGAATTGAAATCTAACTAATAGAATAGACTATTTTTTTAGAATGTGACATTCCATAACTTTCAAAGTTATATACAATTCTATCTCAAATTTATGGGGTGAGAGATAAAAATTAATTTTATAGATTTACATACTACTATTCTAATGTACAACTTATAGCATACTTTCTACTTGCTTCTCTATAGCATAG